>JAFCMP010000246.1:600000-1077546 GCA_017506865.1 Tribonema minus
GCGAAGGCACGAGTCTGCCTTGAACTGACTTGAATGGTGTAGCTGCGTCCTGCACCTGACCACACGGCTTCGCCACGCGGTCTTCACGGCTCTTGCTTCGCCTCACCGCCTGGAGGACCCTCATCCACCTACGCATTTGTTGAGCGTTGCATGCGCTGGCGCAATGCGATTACAACAACGACAGTCACAATGGCAGTCACGACCCTGCAGCCTCAGCGTGCCCAGCAGCAATGCATATCAAATTCCCAGCACACACACGATCCCCCCTTTCCCCCCCCCCCCCTCCCGCCATCTGTCCCCCGCGACTGCAGAACGTTCAGGCCCGCCGTGCACCTGATGCTGCTGGTGGGGACCCTCGGTTACGAAGCGGAGTGGTATGGCCTCGGGCGCTTTCACGTAGCGCACAAGCATCATGACATCGAGGAGGGGGCAAAGCTGCTGGCGGCGCAGCGCTGAGCGCATGGGGGGGACCACCTCTAGCGGCAATGCGAATTGATGGGTGAGATGCTGTGCGAGGGAGGGGAAGGGGGGGGGGGGGGGGGGGGGGGGGGGGGCTGCGGCGACACAGCTGTTGTGAAGCCGGTGTGTATACGCGGTCTGTAGTGACGCTGTGCCATAGTGCTGCACTAGTAGTGCTGCCATTGCATAAGGTACCTGTCAGAGTCATCACAAAGGGCGTTATGTGGTGAATGGCGTGCTCACGTGCGCGCCGCCGTCGCGAGCAGCACCAGCAGCAGCGCCAGCAGCAGCGCCGGCGGTGGCAGTGTGTATGTACATGTAGGATGTGTGGCTGTACCTCCAAAAGGGGTGCTAGCAAAGCCCACTGGCACTGTGTTGCCGTGCCGTCGCACCAGGAAGTGTTACACGAGCAGCATCGGCGCGCTTTTCTGTTGTTGTCACACGGTCTCAGATGGTAGCCTTAGGTATGCAGGCGCCCGACCACCGAGGCGTAATCCTAGCCAAGGGGAGCAAGATGACCAGAGTCTGCCATTGAATGTGGACGGTTTGTGCGACTGCTGGCGGTCTCCTGCACTGTCGTCTTGCACTGTGCTACCAAGTGAGCGTGTGAAGATGCATGGAAAGTCCAGATGTGGCATTTGCTACCCTGCGTGCGCAGTCATGTTGGAGAATGTCTTGAAACTTCAGGCTCATGAGACTGCGGCAGGCAGCTTGAGCAGGTGCAGCTGCCGCAGTAGACGGTGCATTCTGAGCATCGCCACCGTCGTCCACTCATATGTGCTCCCGTCTTGCTGCCGCTGCTGCTTGCGTTGAGCAAGCGACAATGTTGAACCTGAAGTTGGCTCACCGAGTCAGAGCTTATCATAGCGCTGATCACAATGGCGCGCCTCCGTCTCTTGGTGCAAATGTGCAGCCCGGTCATCTGCCCTTACATCACCGCTGCTGGAAAATTTCTGTTGCACCACAGACGTGATGGCTGGCACCAGCGCAGCATGTAAGACCTTTGGAACCTCTGGTTAACCTTGCAAATCAGACGCCGCCTGCCGTATACTTAAAGTTTGCGTTTGTGTGGCAGCTGCTTGCTAATCAACTGAGCTGCCAGTGAAGACGTCTACGTTATATTGCAATCCAGATTCTTACACTCACCACCGTGTGTACAGGGGGATGCTCTTATTTATGAAACAGATCGAGAGCCGCGCTGCTGTCAAAACATCATGATATGAGGTCAACGGGGTGGATTGCAGCCTGGTGATGTAGCGTCTTTTGAAGCTTTACTCAGTGGCCCGTTGCTAGAACTGTCAAAGCGAGCTGGCATTTCAATGTTAACACTGACTTGGTCTGCAAGCGTTCATGGCAGCATCATCATCTCAGTCTGACAGCGCACAGCGCCACCACTGTGTCAGAGGCGGGCGACCAAGCATGCAAGTAGACCCAATTGCGAGAACACATGTAGTGCCAACCAGGAGGGGAATGGAGGGGACTATTCGTACGTGTACTCTGACCTATTTCTTAGATGGCACATCAGTGCTCACCACTGATCAACCTCCAAAGGTGACAGTCTGCTTTCTTCTGGAGGAGTCATGGCGCAGTCAGTGGCACGGTGTGTTCAGGCTGCAGCCTGCGCTTACGTTGGTGAGCGTGCCACATTTCGCGATACCAGGCGCTGAGCTCAAAGCCAACGAAGGCGCCTGAAGGTGTTACATTAGCGGAGCGCCACTTGAATAGCTCTCACACGGTGACTGTGGCACGAAGCCTAGTGGCGTGCGCGGTAGAGCAGCGCCCTGATCAGTGCGCAGCGCACCTACAAGTTGGCGCTGGGGGCGTGAGGCGTCATGTCGGCGACGTTAGCGCGTGGCGCCATACGCCTGTTTCGCGACCGCACTGGAGGCTCAGGCTGCAGTGCTTCAAGTTGGTGTCGAAGCTGAAACCCTGAAAACCGGTCGAATGATACCGACGCTGGTGCTCAAGTGGGGGCTCAGCTCGATGACTAGATCCATGAGCACGCCGAGCGCGAACATCATGGAGCCAGACATGATCGCAATCATGAATCGCTGGCAGTACCACTGGCACCTGCGCCAGCGCTGCGTGTATGCTGCTGCAGCTGTCCTGCGCTGCAGCTTCTGGGCACCGACATCCAGCTGAAGGTCCGCCTTCGAATTCGCATTGCGCGCTGCATATGCGTCGACTTCATCACCAAGCTGCGGTGCAGTGCGCTGCCAGGCATCTCCACTGCAGGCTGCACATGTGCTGCGGCTGCTGCCGATTGGCTTCAGTTAAGGCACGTTGCCAGGTGGCACCGCAGCCTGAGCGTTGCTGTCACAGTCGCGCGCCGCGCATCCCCGCCGCTGTCGTCATGCCGTGGCACACCGCTGCAGCGATGCCGTTGCGCGCTCTGCTACACACCGCTGGCGCCGCCGGACCGCGGCGCTATTGCTGCCGCATCATGCTGCACAAGTGGCGGCATCGCATATGCTTGTGTTTAAAGTTTTCCGAGTCACTGCTCAGGCACACCGAAGCTTATGAGCAATGCTGTTGAACAGAAGTTGCTTCAGAAGCACCGTGAATGATATTTTGTGATACTACAGTAAGTGAGCATGAATGGCAGCATTGCACACTTTGGCATGAAACCGCATGACAGACCATATCACTTTTTTCTTTCAAGCAGTTCAGATAGAATGTCATCAGTTGTTTTTGTATGTCATTCGCATCACCAGGGGCTTGCACGGGCTTGCATGCTACCAGTATACCCGGCGGGCCCGCGCGTATGCCAATGTGCGCACCGCGGGCGGCTGATTACTTCTGCCGCCGCCGTCAGGGCCATCTGGGTTCTAGGGGTCCTGTGTTCCGCGCTTGATCGTGAGCATCCCAGCGTGCGCGCCTGAAGACCGGACGCCATGCGCCAGCGCAGCATTCATTGAACGATGTGGAGCAGCACATGCCAGTCATCATCAACAAATAACACTTGTCATTGTCATGGCAACGTGGTGGAAGCCAGGCAACCAACTCGTCGGGAAATTGCGAAACCGAAATCAGTTATTTATTCACATCGGCAAAATATGTACGCATTTTGTTGCATGGATTCCCCGGCGAGCTAGTAGCTCGCTCGGGCGCAGCATCTCTGGATATGATCACTCACAATACCTCCAACGACCCTCAGTAACCCAGGGACAGCAGGGACAGCCAGCCACCACCAACCTTCCTTCCCACAACCTTCCCCAGCTCTCCCTCCCACTCAACATCAGCAACAATGAAGGCCGCTACTATCATCGTCGCCGTCGCTGCGGTCGTGGGCTTCGCTTCCGCTGCACCAGACACCCGCTGTCCCACCACCGCCACGCCAGAGGACTTCCCCAAGTGTGTCACCTACTACTTTGAGGGGCAACAACAGTGAGTGTTAGTCACTGATGGCATATGCCATCGAGCAGCGCGTCTGGATCCAGGGTTGGTCACCAGCACGGTAGTACATGTAGCTCTACAGTAGCTGCTTCTGTATGACCAAGCTTCACTTACTAGTAGTCTGGCAGGCTATCGCAGTGACAGTCACTGTGGTCACTCTGATGCACTAAGCAAGGGCACAACGCATGCCTCAATGACATGCCCGGCCATGTTGCTGCAGTAACTGCGTGCCAGTGTCTAGTTTGGAAATTGCTGAATCTGATTCAGTCTTCAGTGGGATTCACATGCCACTGAGTCCTCGCCATAATCTGCCACACAGTGACAGGCTGAGCGCTGCCACATTCACTGGTACATGTGACTTCAGTTGCAACGTCAGCGACTGGAACGGTTACCATTCTCCGCGACAGCCGTTGCGACAGCTGTTGCGACTTTCATAGTGTTGCTTTCTTGTCGCTTCTTCACAGTTACTGTATTTGCTCCTGTTCTCGCTACCGCCTCTGCAGGTGCATCACGAGCTTTGATGGTTGCGAGCCCGTCGCCGCGTGCGCCAACGTCATGTGGGACGGCGCTCAAGCTCTGTGCTTCGACGGCTGTGCCAGCGCCGACTACGACAACGGAGTGCCCGTCTGCCTGGCCACTGACGCGGAGGGCGCCTGCGTCGTTGTCTGGGTAAGTGCGCGCTGCCACATTCACTGGTACATGTGACTTCAGTTGCAACGTCAGCGACTGGAACGGTTACCATTCTCCGCGACAGCCGTTGCGACAGCTGTTGCGACTTTCATAGTGTTGCTTTCTTGTCGCTTCTTCACAGTTACTGTATTTGCTCCTGTTCTCGCTACCGCCTCTGCAGGTGCATCACGAGCTTTGATGGTTGCGAGCCCGTCGCCGCGTGCGCCAACGTCATGTGGGACGGCGCTCAAGCTCTGTGCTTCGACGGCTGTGCCAGCGCCGACTACGACAACGGAGTGCCCGTCTGCCTGGCCACTGACGCGGAGGGCGCCTGCGTCGTTGTCTGGGTAAGTGCCGCATCGAGCTTTTCTGTGTGACAGTTAACTGTGTGTCAATAACCGCATGACTGAGTACTGTACTGCAACAACATGACATTGTGATGAACCATCATGGCAGTCACTGGCACTGAGCGTAACAGTGACCGTCACAGCGACTGCTGCAGTCAACGAGCATTAGCTGCTGTGCATTGCAAGCAGCTGTTGTGTCCATGGCACTGCAACTGTTGCACCATCATCCAATACATTAGCTGTGACTGTCACAGTCACTGTGTAGTAAGGGTACTGAACAATAATTGATGAGGTGCAGCATCAGATACTGACTGAGCGCTCAGCATGCAGCGCGCTGCTGCTGTGCCCCCCACCCCCCCCCCCCCCAACAGCGACTCACGTTCCCACACAATCACCTCCCTCCCACCAGCCACTGGCATGCGCGATGCCTGAGCAAATACGCGCCCCCCCCCTTCCCCCCCCCCCCCCCCCCGCAGAACGGCGGCGTCCCCAGCTGCCTGACGGACCACTGCAACGCGCGCGTCGAGGGCTGCGACAGCATCGGCTGGTGCCACGAGGCGGGGCAGCCGTCCGGCGAGGGCGTCTTCTGCTTCGACACATGCGCGCCGCGTGGCATCAACTGGTCCTCCGACGGCCTGCCGCAGTGCGCCAACGGCACGACGCCGTGCCCCGCGGGGCGCAAGCCGCACTGCTACGAGGCGGGCGGCACGTACGCGCCGACCATGGCGCCGAGCGCTGCGCCGACGGCGGGCCCCACGGCCGCCGCCGCCGCTGTCGCCGCTGGCGCCGCGACGCGCAACCTGCGCGCCACCGTCCGCGCGCTGGGCGGCCAGTTCTTTGAGTGAGGGCCGCGGCGGCGTCGACCAGTGGTGTGAGCGCGGCGGGCGGGCGCGCGTGGCGCCTTGTGCGCTGCGCGCGCGCGCGCGCGTGCGCATCGCTGTACGATAGAGGTGAGCGATCGTTGTGCGCCGCTGCCGATGAGTCAACTTGCTTGCCACTCTGATGCAGTGCTGCAACAGCGAGATGGTGGACTGTTTGGACACTGTTAGTTTGTTCTTCAGTGTACAAGAACTGTTCGTGCGTTGTGATGCTGGTGCAGATGTGCGTGCGTCATGTCCGCTTGTGATGGCATGCTGTTTCCAATCAGCGCATCTTCACCTTGCTAGTATGTGTAGTATAATGTTGTGTGCGCAGTTCAGTGTCTGCGCATGCGCACACGCATGGGTGACGCCACAGCATGTGACATTCTGTGTGCACTGGCAGAAGCCCTCGTACCACCTGTGCTGTATACTTTAGTATTCATGAACTGTTATTGCGTTGTTATGCTCTTGCAGATGTGCATGCCTCATCTTCCGCCTCCTGGCATGCTATTTCGGATCAGCGCACATTGCTAACGTGTGCAGTCTAGCGGTGTGTGCGTAGTTCTGCAATAGTGTCTGCGCAGCAGCCCTTGCACTACAAGTAGTACTTGCGCTGTACCATTACCAAGTCGTTGAGTGTCAGAGCGTGCAAGTTCAACTGTTTGCCTCTGAAACTGACCGCCCACATTCCACCGCTCTCTGCCTCTGCCGCCCCCTCCGTGCAGACAAATAGGCGACGAGACCTTCCAGAACACGAGCTTCCCGTACAAGTTCATGTTGCGTGAGAACTTCAGTGAATGCGTTGGTTTTGCGTCCCGTGCCAGGCAGCGTGCGCGCCTTTGCGGCGTAAACTCTGTTTAAAGGAGGTTGAGCGCTGCCACCTGTGGGTGTCAGCAGACCAGTGCGCCAAGACTCCCAAGTCCGAGTCCTTCTTTTTCAGTCCCCTTACACCCATGGTACACCTTCACTGAGTGTACCGGCTGTAGCAACCCTGGTACCGCGTGCGAGTAGTCAAGCAGGCGGCCCCCGCGCATGTTGCGTTGAGAGTTTCCTTTTTTTGTAGCGATCCCCCAGGATGATGACGTCCCGTAACTGTTCGTTGCCAACACAGTCATTGATTGTCTACGGACACCCCTCCATGTGTGCAATATAATGTTATCACCCCCTTTATCAAACCCCCAAATGCTTTTTTGAGTTTCTACCTCCGTGCATTTTTTGCACCTGCACCTCTGCGTTGCTGAATGCCTGTTCAGTTGCCAAGTGAGTTGACAGCGTCTTTCGTTGAGCTTGCAGCTGATGTTCATCACTCTTTGGCACATGAATTGCCCTACTATTAGTAGTACTCGGTAGTTTCAGAGGATGCTCATATGCCGCAGCTTGGAAGCTGAACTTGATCGACCCCCTTCACTTGCTGATTCATGAATGCCTTTGATGCTCGCTCATGAGTCCCAGGCTGGTGTAGTTCTCACCCTATTGAATTACTAATCACTTGCCAAGTTGATGCTCACTGGCAGTTGGCGGATGCCGCATGGCGGTGCTTGTTTTGACTGACTGCTCATATTGACTAGCATGCTGCAGCTCGTGATCCCTTGATGGGGGGCGCACCTGCTGCGGCGTGTCAATGACTGACATGTGTCACTTCTTGTCCTCGTAACGACAGGTCCATGAGGGATCTTGAGACATGGTGATGTACACCACACCACATGTGAACTTGAAGTGCAACTGAATGTCATCGCCTTCTACGTCAAAACTCGAGCGTTTTCGTGGCACAGTGGAACGAGCGCGAATGCACTCTAGCTTTTCCATTGCGGCAAGCTATCTGCGCTGGCATCCTGAAGAGCAGCTGATGCGCAGTTTTTATGGACATGATTGGTGACTGACGATTGTTTGCACCACTTCTTGGTCATAATCGCAATTACCTCCAGCTTGCCATGATGCGCAATGATGCAGAACCATGACATGTCCATTGTCTGCAGCAAAAATGTCAGTTTGCCTCAAGCATGTCATGGTTTGAAGTGATGCAGCACACAGCGCGTGCCCTGCGTAGTGAGCATTGCAGGCTTGCTGACCATGGATCAATTGAACATAGAATGTCGTGCTTGAACTACCTCCATGTGAACGAACGAGCAGGCATGCACGCCACGTTTTGGTCATCACGATTCGGCTGGGCCTCCAAAAACAGACACACATGCGGCACACATGGCATGCGGACATGGTAATGGTAACATGAGATGGAATGCTAGTGTTATTTCACCGCATCTTTTCTGCAGAACCGGGCCGCGATCGACGCCATGACACCTCCGTGCATGCGCTGTCCCCGCGTCAGCAACATGCCTTGAAGTTTCTGTGGGCTGCTGAGCACTGCTTGACAGTAATCACCCCGCGCTACGATTCGGCTGGGCCTCCGAAAACAGACACACATGCGGCACACATGGCATGCGGACATGGTAATGGTAACATGAGATGGAATGCTAGTGTTATTTCACCGCATCTTTTCTGCAGAACCGGGCCGCGATCGACGCCATGACACCTCCGTGCATGCGCTGTCCCCGCGCCAGCAACATGCCTTGAAGTTTCTGTGGGCTGCTGAGCACTGCTTGACAGTAATCACCCCGCGCTGCCTGCTGCTGATGCGGCTCGTGAGCGCAGGCGGTGCGTGAGGGCCCTCATGCAGCAGGTCAAGAAAGTGCTTGAGAAGAGGCGGTAGCAGGACCACTTGCACTGCTGCAAAGTCTTGGGTTACGGTCGAAGCTGCTGACACAGGGTCACATGTAGTCTACGACCGATGCGTGCCTCACGACGGCAGCCACGGCATGGCCGGTTTTTATGAGGTGTTGGTCAAGCTTTCCGGTCCACTGTGCGGGTGACGCAGAGCGCTGATTCGCAAGCGGTTGCGGCAGACCAGTGGCGCGTTCCAGATGCTGTGCGCAGCCGGGGGGGAAGCAAAAAGCGCCATAAAACGCGTTAGGCCGCTGTCTCTATAGTTTGTGCAGATGTGGGCACAGCACCAATGCTCCCGCACAAAGGGCAAGAGCGCACACACACAGGTCAGTGTAACTATGACTATATAAAACGCCGGCACTGTCCATAGGGCTCAAGACGAGCCCCGAGGTTGGACTCCGGGAGATTGGGTGTCATCATCCCTGTGTTTTCCCAAGTAAGTTGTTGCAAGAAGATGCACATCTAAGCCCAGCCCAGGGTACATGGGTGTGTTTGCACAATTTTTTCTGGTGATAAGTGCAGCAGTACTTGACTGAATCGACGTGCTTTCCAAAACATGCATTCCACTGCAGGGCGCCTGAATCACCTGCTGGCTCCCTCTCATCGCCGCCAGCGGCCTGCTGCCAGGAGTCACCTCCGCAGGTTCCACATCCATCATGGCGAGTCTGTGAGGTGCACGGGGGCAGCACGCGAAGGTGTCAGACAACCGGCAGCCGCGAATTTGCTGGCGTGTGTGTGGCTACGAAACAGAGCTCAGAAGGCGATGTATCACCACATGTGGGTCTGACGGGTAAACGGCATGTTTTTCGCGATCATCTCGTCACTGCTCCATGCACAAACAAGCCTGGACTGTGGGTGATGGGGCTGACCTGAAATTCGTGTGGCCTTCAGCAAGGTGTGTCTGGTTTGCCATCACCTGACGATTAGTACAGGGGCCTCGATGGCTGTCGCAGCTGCGCTCGCGCAGCTGCACTCTCGCTTTAGTCACATCGCCAGGTCGCGCTCCAGACCAGCAAGCGGATCCAGGATAATGATCCAGGATAATAAAACACACAACTAGGAAGAACCAAAGTTCAAAGTTTGAACTTGGGATTAATTTTATCAGCATTTTTTTTTCTCGCTCGTGAGAGGGAGGTTGAGTGGGATAGCATCCGGCAGTAGCTGCCTGCTGCACTCAGGGCCACAGGCTTTCCACCCACCAAGGACTTGTGCAGCTGCACACTGTTCGACTTTCTGAAGCAGACACACTCAGGACACAACAAAGAAACACACGATGGCGTGGGCGGCCTCTGCCGACGACAATCCCTTTGCGGTGAGCGACATGTTTTTCATGTTGGTTCGACGGCACTCTAATCTGCGACTTGCTCTGCTAGAGCAGCTCAACTTGCGTTCTTGTCTGCCGAGGTTTTAAACGGCGAGCTGTAAAAACCTTCGGCCTGTCTCGTACGCTGCTGCATGCAGGACCCGTCAGTGGCTGCTGCGCGGAGTGCGCCAGCAGCGAACAGCAGTAACACGCCATCCTGGTTATCTGGGGGAGCAGCGGTCCCGCCCCCCCCTCCCCCAGCTGCGGCACCGCCTCCAGCTACTGCTGCAGGTATGCTGTGTTGCTGCAATTTGTGTGCTTTTGGTAGCTGATACCCACGAAGCGTGCCAGGCATTTCATCTTGATACCGCCATGCGGGCAGCGGTCACGAAACGTGATTGTGAATATGGCACATAAGTCCAAAACGTGAGTTAGATTCCAGATCCCACCCTGCATTGCGCAGTGCACGCAGTACACACCCGCGAGTTCTACATCTGTGTATCACAGTACTCGACTGAAGCCACATCAACCGCGGTGCAGCCGTGCCGTCGCGCAACATGAAACTGAAGGCCGCTGGCCGTCAAACGCAGCTGTCGGCACTGTTCTGAGCGAGTTGTCGCATCAGCCAGTGATGCACCCGGATAAGCTATAGTGTTGTGTTGTCATCCCATTTCCGAGCGCTGATGCATGCTGAAGTGTTGAGCAGCAATGCAAGTCATTCGCGAGTTGTCGCACCGCCCAACGCTGCATGCTCAGCAGTTGAACATGTTGTCGTTTCGTTGCCCAGCGCTGATGCATTCAGCAGCAATGTAACTTATGAACAAGTCGACGTTCACAAGTCATCGCATCATCGAGTGCTGCAGTTATCAGCAATACCTCTAATATGTTGTCATCTAATCACCCAGCGTTGACACACTCTCAAGTGCTGAGCACCTACTCATCTGAATCACAATGTAACTGCCACTGTCTCTTTTGCCCCCTACCTACCTACCTACCAGCGAGCGCGCGCGCACCGGACCCTGCGCGGGACTCCAAGGCGTCGCACATGGTGATCCTCACGCGGCTGATCAACATGGGCTTGTGCGTACTGCTGAGCGCGACAGCGGTGCTGGAGCTCATCGGACTGCCTGTACGTGCCGTAACTGCCGGTTGTGAGCGCGCGCGCATGCCTCAACGCTGCGACTTTTGCGGCAAGACAGGATACCGTGAAGACTTTGTGTGCGGCTCATCGCCGTTTGTGTGTGCGCCTGCATGCCTCAACTGCTGTGTACGTCGTGGCAAGACTAGATACAACTTCAACACCGCTTCCAGCGTGTTTCATTACATTCAGCCCAAGTTGGTGCCACCTTTCGCGGTGCATGAGGGCCAAAAGCGCAGCTGCTGCTTGTGGCGTACGTTCTACGTGCATCGCACTACTGCCTTGTGTCTGAAAATCGGACAGTCCACCATCTGGCACAGCAGGATTATAGCCTATTCATAGGTGCCGATGTAAGCGTTGCTCTCTGAGCAACAGCCACTGTCAGTATCATGCCAACACTTCTGCAGTGCTGCTGGTGGCACCAACCAGCTCCTTGTGCGCATGTAGGGCTAGGGTTCAGGTCAAACTCACAGTACTCCACGGCGCGCGACTGGCACTGCTGCGCTCCTGTGCACAGTGGACTGCGCAGCAACAAAAAAAAAGACCGTCGATGTGTGGTGCAAGTGCATGTTTTCACTGTTGACAGCTGCACTCCCGTGTACAGTGGACTGCACAGCACAAAATGAAAAAGACTGTCAATGTGGGGTGCAAGTGCACGTTCTAACTGTCGTGCTGCTGTGACCTTTCGTCGCCCCGCCGCGCAGAACTTCCAAACGCTGGTGCTGGCAGTGTACCTGTTTGCGTTCGCCTGCATCCTGTGCTGCTTCGAGACGCACATCAGCTTCATTGCGAGCCTGGCGGCGTCCAACTTTGGGTTCCTGTACAACGCCAAGGGCCGCGCTCTCTTCCTCCTCTTTGTGGGGATTCTCTGCTTCAGGTACTCTGCAATAAATCGGGTGTTTGCTACTTTGAAGTAGTTTGACTCAGCTTTTGTCACTTCACCGTTTTTACGCACGACAACAGACCTGATGTACGAGTGCTAGCTCTACAATAGACGGCTTGTTGTAGTGAGAGTGGGTCGCGGGTGCATCGGACTTTGATTTCCACGGCGATGCGGCCGCAGCACGCGACACAAAGTACGCACCGATACCATATAGTCATAGCTTGTTCACGCGGACATCAACGCCATCAGTTATGTAGTGCTTTTTATATGATTAAGGTCAGGATGAGGGTTAAGAAAGGCGTTGGGGTTGGTTGGCCATGCGGCCGCAGCACGCGACACAAAGTACGTACCGGTACCATGCAGTCATAGCTCGTTTCATGCGGAAGTCAATGCCATCAGTACGTCAAACTTGGTGACGGAGCATCCCATACACGCAGGGAGCGCAACGTTGCAGTTGCCCACGCAGAGAGCGCAACGTTGCGGTTGCCCACGCAGAGAGCTCCTCCTGCTCAGAGCCTGTGTTATTCACAACATGTGTGATCGCAGGCATAGCGCTCCACTGCAAATTCAAGGTCATACCTAACGATGCAGTTCTACTTGCTTGTCTCTGTGTACTGCTCTAGCTGGCGGCGCGCACGTCATGTGTGACGTCGCCAACTCTGTAGTCACTGACAGAGCAGAGCTCAGCACATGTTGAGGTTGGGTCCTCCGGTGCGCAGTGACGTGCCACCGTGACGATCCGCTGGTAGCAACACAGCTCTAGTGATCACAATGTTAACGTGTATGCCACCTCTCTGAGGTAGTCTGTCGATACAGTGCGTGTTGAAAGTGCAGCCAGGCTTATTGTCAAACTGGACACGCTCTGTCGCCTACCCCTTGTACACACCACTGTTCACACATCGCTTGCTCGATGGTGCTCCGCGCCCGATCAACGGTTTCGTGCTCGCCATGCATGTACATGTGATGCAGCCAACGCAGATGCCTCGATACTTTTTCTGACGTTGCCGGCTGGTCGCAAGCAGTCTAGCAGCTGACCCTTCGCTGCAGAGACACAGGTTTTGGCAACCAACTTCAAGATGAAGTATATGGCTGATGCTGTAACGTTTGATGTGTGCTGCACTGACAGCTTCGGGTCCATACTGGGCTACATATCGGGCATCGCAATGATCGCGGACTCCATCTTCAACTTCTTTGTCATCCTTAAGTACCCGGAAGTACAGAACCAACAACGCAAGGTGAGCTTGCGCGCGCTGCACGAGTACACGGCAAGCACAGAGACTCGGAATGGTGTACGCATGGATGCTCACAAAGGCCACGCAGCACGCGTTGTGCCCAAGAATAATTGTGGTGTCTGCTTTCGGTGCGTGCTAGAGTGCTGCTTGCCCGCAGTGTACAGTGCAGGTGTTCAAGACACCGTGCACGTGTATTCAAAATATACATAATCGATGGAGCATGGCAGGTTTGGCAGGCAGCGTGATATGTGCACTAACGCTTCGTTCAGACGCGCAACCCATGCTTCACGCTGGTGCTTGGAAAGTACCGCAGAATTTGTACACAATGGATTTCAAGTAATCGTCACACCGTTGATGACAGCATACGGCAACGGTCAGCAAGGGCACTGTAGGGTCAGACCATGGTGTCTTGAAAATTCTCAACAGTTTGCGCTTGTGTCTGTCCTTCGATTGTACTTGCACGAACTTCTGCTTTGAACTCTTGTGCAAGCATGTCATCTCGGCACGCATCTTGCCCCCTTTGCATGAGAAAAGTCCAGTGTGCGCGCTGGCTAAAGCTTGATCTGCTTCCATGACCCTAAGGTGCGCCTCCACTTCGCCACTCAGCAGCCACACACGCGCTTGCGTGCGCCTGCACGAATCAGCCTGACTCAACTGCATGCGCTCATGCCTCCAACCTGCCACTGCGCGTCGCTGCCTGTAGGATCTGGAGAGCTCCAGTCGCGACTTTGTGAGGAACAACCAGGGCGCCATCGCGCGGCAAGGGGTCGCCTTCGCGCAGAACAACCCGCAGCAGGCGGCGGCGGCGGCGCGCACCGCGTCCACCTTTGTCTAGCTCGCCCATGCGCGCGCGCGCCCCCATTTGTCTGTGCGTGTTCGTTCAGCGCCAACCTCAGTCGCCACAGCCTCCCGACTCTTTTATGCTTTGCGCGCCGCCTCGAAGGATGTGATGACTGTGTGAGGTGTCGATGGGTGGGGGGTACGCATCAAGTATGGGCCATGCTACCTACCCCAGTCCCCCCTTGAGAACGTGCGGCTGTGTGGGGGGGGGCACGCGCGCGGGCCTGCGCCCCTTGTTGTTGGTATGTTCAAGTTTATGTACATGGACCAGTATTTGTGCACTCTCCCAAAAGTTGCCTTTGCAGTCTGTTTCTGTCGTGCCATTCGCCTTATTCGCCATGTGCTCCATTTGTGCACTTCGAGTGTCTCAGTGGCTTCAGGGACAGATGGGTATGGCATAAGTTGCACAGCGCAGCCATTACTGCTACTTCGTTGGCGCCATCTTCTCCTTGTGCATACGCGATGAGATCTTGCTGCATGAGCGGTGTGTGTGCTTGGGAAAGCCAGACACCTTGTGTATTTCCGTCGCGTGGTTTCTTTGCCTGGCGAGCGCGCCACATATGCCCCAATCTGCTGCATTGCACCTTGAGTCAAATGGGGATCATAGAATCTCGCACTTGTAAATGCATCAGGTGGGAGTTTGTCTAGCATGTCTTGGTTGGACAACAAGATGTCCTTGATTTAATCCAAGGAGGGGCTGAAACCCAAAATTGTTCTCTTTTTTGTTTCCACTTGTGTTGAAACACGGGGCGTTTCGGCCCGCAGGAGGTCCACTGGCCAGCAAGGAGACGCCCCACGACCAGATCCCGTGCAAGAGGGATCATTGTGCAAGTGCAGGCAAGGCAGGTGACACTCCCACTTGTCACTGTTCAGAAAGCCCTAAGCATAGGCACACGCGATGCTGGCGCACCTGGGCTGCTTGGTTGTTGGCCTTGTTGTCAGTCTCAGAATAGCATGCAAAGCTTGCCGGCCCCCCCCGCCCCCCCCCCCCCCCACATCATCCACTACAAATCACCCGCGACTGTCCCACGCAAACAACAAGGAACACCCCGCAAAGCTACATAACTCCTGGCCCACAGACAGACCCGCATTGAAAGGCCCCAAGGCCAAGGCCGCCCGGCTCCACGCCGACTCCATCCCAAGAATGTAATGCAGGTCGGGGTCACCAGGACGGGCCCTGCACTGGGGATTTTGCTATCGATGTAGACCCCGATATCAAGATGATAAGACGTGGGAGGCACTAGGCGCCGGGCACTGACGCTACAGAGAACGAAAATATATTTGAGCCAGCAGAGGCCCACCCGACCCCACTACTTTCAGACCGCTCATTACGCTACTGCGCCCTTGCTTCGGCGGCACAGGCAATATGGTCAGCGGCAATGCTTTCAGCGGCGCGGCCTCAGCCGCCGATGGATTGCTTTTCCTCCAGTTGATCTCCGACGCAATCAGGCCACACCGCAGTGCACCAAACACATGGCTTTGGTTGCACCCGGTTTAACCTGCACTGGCTGCGTCAAAGACTCACGGGAGTGAAAGCAGTCCATCGGTGGCAGAGGACGCGGCGCTGAAGCTCTGCCATCCAGCCATGTTGCCTGTGTGTTGTCCACAGACTTGCAGGTTGTGAATGTATGCCGCCTACGTCTTCAGCAACACCACAATCAGCTGCACCAACGCCTCAACTGTCCGCTGGGAGCTGGCGCGCCAAAGGACTCCTGAAAGGAGCTACGCACCCTGTCGTCGCCTGAGGCCTTGCAGGCCCTGAAGGTCAGGCCACCCACCAAACCAGCCGCATTCGCTGCCACGCCTCTCGGCGTCAACGAGCTGATATGCGTGCCTGTAATGCGCCCTTGCTTCGGCGGCACAGGCAACATGGTCAGCGGCAGTGCTTTCAGCGGCGCGGCCTCAGCGGCCGATGGATTGCTTTTACTCCTGTTGATCCTACGCAATCGGGCTATACCACATCTCGATAGTCCGAAATGATTGCTCCAAACACTTGTGATGCTGCACTGGCTGCGTCGAAGACTAACGGGAGTGAAAGCAGTCCATCGGAGGCAGGGGACGCGCCGCTGAATGCTCTGCCATCCAGCCATGTTGCCGGTGTGTCGTCACACAGGTGCACGTGCAAGTGTTCAAGTCCGCACAGATTAACTTGAACTATGGGTTGTGACTCTCCACTTGATGATTGAAAATTTGAGAAGGTCTGAGGTACCATAGGTTTGCAACATGGTGGGCGCCACCACGCACGCCCTCATGGGCATCGCGACCCTAGTCTACTTCATGTATGCCTGTCAGGCTTGGATACTCAATGGTGTAGATACACCTGTACCTCATGATCGCAGCAAGAGCAAACTTGTGCAGCGCGGTGCGTCCGACAGATGGGCTCATCTGCATCCTCGTCGCGCCAGCAGCGGCTTCGCCAGCTTCAATTCTGCGACCGCAGCTGACATTACAGGTGTGTGTCGCCTGTTGAAGTTCAATCAAGACCAAAGTACCACCAACACGAGACTAAGTGCTTCGGTACAGAGCATGCAGCAGTACTGGTATTGATGAAGCGTTCAACAGTGCAAGCTAATCAGGTCTGAGATCTGGGGGTCGTGTCCTTCTCGGCCTGTCAAGCAAGACTGCATCAGATTACTGACACAGCACTGACATGAGCATGGAGGCCTTGCCTTTCACCACTGCGAGCCTGCGGTGCAGTACCGTTGGATGGCGGCATCAGTTGCGCGCTGCTGCTGAAAATGCACATTTCAAACCGTGTTAAGGGGTTTGCAGGCTCCGCTGGACATATTCTCAACAAAAGCCGCTGGATTGTCAGCGCCTTGTCGCACGCCACCAACTTGAAGGCCCAAATCACCGCATCCTCTGCTCAAAAAGCAGTCAGGATGAAGCATGCGTGAGTTGAGCCCGCCAGTCCATCATGCAGGCATGCTGCGCGCAGCCTTGTGCATCTCAAAGCGCACAGGCCCCTGTCAACAGGCAACGTGCCTGAATAGCGTTTGGTAACCTTGCATGGAGCTGCTGGGTAATGGAAGGTCATGAGGCCATAGACACGCAGTGATTATGCATGCAAGCAGTGAGCGGTCTCGTCACCCCTACATAATGCTACTGCGAACCCCTAACCTCAACTTCAACCCAGCGTGGCAGAGCACAAGCTAGTGTCAGACATGTCAGGCCTGCAGGCATGGCACTGCACGCCGTATCCTGTTGTGGAGCTGAATGTAAGCTCCGCCGCCACGTGCTGGTAGCTGTTGGAGATATTGAGCTAATGGACACACAGTTTGCCGTTGCGCATGCCAGGACCATTCTGTTCAGGCACAATGACAATCGGTGTCAACTGCATTGCGCAGCGAGGAGGGGAAGCGGTGCGCGTGTAGGGGATGCGTGCAGGCTGTGGTGCAGCCGCCTCCGCGCCCTGACAGTGCCGCTGTGATTGTCACACTGGGGCATGGAAAAGCGCGCTCGAGTCTACTTCGCCCGGCTCGTGAAGTGCAACAGGATTCCTTTAACTGACCAGGGCCCGCATGCCGGAGCTTGGTTGAACTTACATCTGCAGGGTTGGTAGGTACCGGGAGTGACGGCTTCCGCCCTCCCCCTCCACAGCTCATACAATAGTTCACGTTTTCATTCTCGAGTGTGGTGCAAGCGTGATTGCCGGCATCATCTGCAAAATGTACTTTACTGTATTCTAGAACTTGATATACGTGGGGCAACTTGTGCGTTGGCGCCATCTCTGCATCAGCTCTCACCTGGCAGCATCATGAAGCCACGATGTTTCAGGATGGCGAGACCGTGCTCACAGCTTCGCAAAGACCTCACTGTCACAGACCCTATGCGTGCCACTCTCCCCGCCACCGACGTTCTTCTTGTTGCACATCCATCCCACCACAACACCCTTGTTTACAGGCGACGCATCATTCTTGCCGCCGGTGTACAATGGCCCCATTCAATCCCTGGACAAGATGGAGGCTGGAACAGAGATTGCCAGCTTGGGTCTCGCGCTCATGGTCGGGGAAAGTGTGGTGGCGCCGGGCTCGCTGGGGCTGTTCTGCAAGGTGCTGGATGAAGGCGACTCCGTCAGCCTGCCCGCGTTCACTCCAATGGCAGGTGGGTCTAACGACGCAGCTATCATGCGCCTTTGGCAGATAGATGTAGCATTGCGGCTGATATGCAAGGTGCTGGGCGAAGGCGACTCTGTCAGCCTGCCTGGGTTTCCTTTCAAGAGCATGCGGGTAAGCCGTTGAAAGTTGTAAACTTCAAGTAGTAGCAGCAGTAGAAGGATTTGGCACCGAACTGAAATCACGCGGAAGGAAACTAGTTTTCAAGTTTCAGTGCTGTAGGATAAGTGGATCGAAATGTCATGGGCTAGGGGTAGTGGACGATTTGTGGCGCCTCCTTGCCATTGTTGAGGTATGACACATGAACGCCATCTTGAAGTTTGGTGCAATTAGACTCAACAGGGTGAATGATGGCCGCGTGCATTCGCTGCAGTCGCATGCGTTCGCTGTGACTGTTGTGCAACGCGATGAGAGCGGGAGTGACTCCATCAGTGCGCCGCACCATCCCTGCATTCCTCAGCGCGCCTGCCACGCAGCGCGCTCCGTGGCGCGCAACTTCGGAGCTCTGTCAGGCCATAGTACATGCCTGTACTGTCCCGTGATCCCCGCAAATGCAGGGGCGTCGCATCGATTATGGACAGCTGTACCTCACCGCGCAATGCCTGTTGTTCTCTGCGATATGCTGTCGCGTGCGCGGGCACCGCCTCTCAGGCTACGTGCGCGGCACGTGCCGCCACGACGAGGCCAGCAAGAGCGACAGTGGCCCACCTCTAATTTTGTTTGTACGGGTGCAGAGACACTGCAGCTGTCGAAATCAGTGGTGGCAAACGCAGTGAACTACGTGTTACTGCCAGAAGGCTTCACACGCGGCATGTTCCAGCACGTAGAAGAGGGTCAGGGCACAGTACATCCCTGCACTGCATGCGGACTGTCAATGTACATGCCTGACCATCACAGATGCAAAAGAACTTCGGTCATATCGCACCGGTCGTTCCTATAGCCATTGACGCTTCTGCTGCTGCATACGTGCGCGCCGCCGTCGCCAAGCTATGCGCATTCCAATGACGTTTCTCTGCGGCAGGGAACTAATTAGTTACCTCACTTCATGCACATACTGGAACCTGATCACGAAAGCAGAGGTCGCCTCGAGCACGTGCGCTGCGTATCTCTTGCAACCCTCAGTGCCGCTACTATACTTATCATATCCGCGTGCGCGCGCCGCTGCCGGGCTATGCGCGTGGCACCTTTTGCAAGTGCTTTTGCCAGGGCTTCAGCGGAAAGACGGCAAGTTGATGACGTAACCTTTGCCCCTTTCACGATGCAGACACACTGCAGCGGTCAAGGCCAGCTGCGCCGTGCGCAGTCAGCTGCGTATTTGCCGGCGCAACAGTGCTCCGCGCTTGCCGCCGCGTATGCGCGCCGCCCCCACGCCACGCGCACAGCGCCTCTTGACTCGGCTGGAGCGCAGTACACGCCTGTACTGCGTCCTGACCACGCATGTACTGTGCACCGACCACGGCTGCAGAGACATCACGAAGTGAATCGTAATGTAACGTACGCTGCCAAGCGCCAGGGCACTGCATCGCCCTGCTGCGCGTGTGCAGATGGCTCGTGAGAAGGCACGGCTACTTCACTGCGCCACCCCTGCTGCTGCTGCGTGCGTGCGCGGTCTCATCAGGTTACGCGCGCGGCACGTTCCACCGCGAGGACACCGGCGACAAGACGGTTGCCTACGTGCTCAACAGCCCCGACACGGCCGTCTTCTACAACCAGCAGCTCATGCCGCTGCGCGAGGCGGTCGCCGCGGTGAGCGACGCCGCCGTCGACGCCAGCGACAGCGTCGCCGGGCACACGCTGGTGAGCCACGGGTAGGGGTAGGATTAGGCCTGGAGTTAGGTGTCAGGGTAAGGGTTAGGTCATTACTATAGGATAAGGTGATTACTATAGGATCAAGTATTCACTATAGGGTTCGGTTCGGGTTAGGGTTGGGGTTGGGGTGAGAATTCGGGTTACGATTAGGGTTAGGCTTAGGGTTAGGGTTTGGATTGGGGTGTAGCGTTAGCACGCTGTGCTGATTGTGGACAGTACGGAGCGCCTCTGTCATTTGTTGAGGGTTGGTGTTGAGGTTAGGGCTAGGGTTATCTCAGGAATAAGACTAGGGTTGGAGTAGGGTTAGAGCACGTACCCAGCGGACACTCTGGTTGCCTCGACATCCTGCACGGTTGAGAGAGAAGTGAAGTAATGGCAGCGCCTGCCATCATGCACAAGATCGTCAATGGTCGGTGCTGGCAACATCAGTATCTATATATTGACTGCACAGTATTACGCCCTTGTGAGTTGTGTCAGCGCTCAGGCGACACGTCCCCGCGCGCTTCAAGCCGATTTCCCTGCTGCTGCCAGAGCAGCGCGTGGCTTGGTGGTGGTGCGAGCGCAGTGTCAGTGCTCAGCCACCCATTCCTGTCGGTTGGCACGCCTGCGGAGGCAGCTTAACACATGCCGTCAATGCGAGTGGCATTATGTCGAGTCGTGCACACGCGGGTTGCAAGGGCGCAATACTGACAAGGAGCGGCCGAGTTCTTCCGCAATGAGTACAACATAGCCAGGAACTAGAGAAGGGGGGCAACGCTTACATCAAGGTTTGTGAAATTGATGGTGACGACGCGGGCGGCCACGCTGACATTGGGCGACAAACTCTGGTAGGGTGGCCATGGCGATGTGGAGGCTGACACACAGCTAGGCTCGCTACCGCTGCAGCATCGCGCGCGCGCCGTCGCCGGCACCAGCACCACAGGAACTGAGCGCTGATGATTGGACTGAGCAGACGAATCTGACTATGCGCAAGCTTCAGCAGCTCAGAGGTAGGTGCAAGCAGCTAGCTGCAGACAAGGAGCAGTGCAAACAAGATGGCGGCCGGCAACCGATATTGTTGCATGCCGTCGTCGAGGGAGAGACATGCCCGCGCCGCCAAAGTCATTGCTCGCAAAGGAACACACGCGCCACGAGCAGGCCGCCAAGTGTCGACACTTTCAGGTCCTGTTGTGGGCTGCTTGATAGTTTTGGGATGGAGCAGGTTGAGCTGGGGGGGCTTAGCGGGCCTGTATGTGTGAGCGACTGTTATATGTAGCTTCGCGCTTTCTGTGTTTGCGCAGCAGTTCCTGGCAGAGAGTTTGCAGCTAGTACATTGAGGGCAGGATGCGATGGCTTGCTGTGCATGCTGCATCAAATCATAGGGAAGGTTTGTGTCATCAGCGACCGATGAGCTGAGCCTGAAGCAAGTGTCGAGTTTTTGATCAAAGTACCAAACAACGACGCAATGCGTCGATTGCTGCTGATGCTGGACGTCACGTGCTCTGAGGCACAGGTGCAGCCGCGGGCAGCAAACACTGCAGCGGACTCGAGCGCGTGCCGTGCCAGAAGCAAACGGACCCACAATTTCTGATCACTCTATCAGATTGCTACATGCTTGCGATCCTACCAGAGATCGGCAATTGGGGACTGGCGGCATCGGTGCGCAAGGGCGGAAGCTGCTGGGTGCAGAGCATGCAACAGGATGGGACGGAGCTGCCAGTTCGCTAGCTGTTGAAAGGTTTGGTGCAATACGCTCTGTGCTGCGAGTGCAATGCTCTGCGTGAGTTGACGTAGGCATGGCGGATCGGCGGGGGCGCCCATAAGGGCGCGAGCGATGCGGTGGCGGGAGGTGCAATTTGAGCGACGATCAGCATCATATCTTCGCGCCTGCTGCAGCGAATTCAAAATGGGAAGTGCCACATCATTATGCAGACGGCCGCTGCAGCCATTGCAACAGCGACGCAGCGCCGTAGGTGCATGGATGGCACAGCCTGACGCCGTGCAGCCCATGCTGGCAGCCCATCTCGGCGAGAGTCAGGGCTGAGGTGGTGCACTGAGAATAAAACCGTGCATGTTTCAACACGTCAGTGAGCAATTGCAAGTGCGTGCCCATCAAAACACACAACACATTTCACTCCCCCTCCTACGAGCACATCCACCACCACCACCTCAACATGAAGGCCACCGTCCTCGCCGTCGCCGTCCTGGTGGCCAGCACCCAGGCCTTCACCTTCATCGCCCCCATGCAGGCACGCAGCGTGGGCCGCTCCTCCGCCCTGAGGATGGCCGATGTGGTAGATACGCTCGCCGAGCTGCAGGGCCCCGTCCTGTACTGGGGCTCCTTCGGCGTCTCTCTCGGGCACGAGGAGAACGACATCAAGGGCTACGACAACTTCACCAAGTTCTCCAAGGCCCTGGCGGACACGGGCGTGGCAAAGGAGCTCAAGAGCGGTGGCCCCTACACGATCTTTGCCCCCACCGACAACGCGGTCGATGACTTCCAGGGGGAGCTCACCGCCGCCATCGTCAAGAACCACATCCACGAGGGCAAGCTGACCCTGAACGGCATCACCGACGACGTCACCACCATGTCCGGCAAGCTCACATACGGTCGCCGCTTCCGCAAGACCTTCCTTGACGAGGCCAAAGTAGGAATCATCTCTGAAGGCGCTTCCTGCGGCCAGACGTACCCCGCTGATGTTGCGGCCGACAACGGCATCATCCACGCCATCAACGCCGTGCTCGAGTGCTAGTTCAATTGCAGTCAGATATGCGAGCATCTCTGGCGTCCCCCGGTAGTAGATGTAGAGCTGGCTCCCCAGGTCGCAACGCTCGTTACACTGCATCATTTTAAATAAACACTGGTTACATTATTTCAGTTTGTCTGGCAAGTCGATGCACAGCATTCCCTTGCTGCTGCTCAATGTGCACGCCTGCATGCATGCTGTGTTGAAGTGTTTTGTCTTGCCTTGAAGATACGCATGTATGAATGTGCACATGTTCTTGTGTGTGTGGCGCAGGCATTGCTCAACACGCCTGAGCAGTGGTCCCAACTCAGCACTGCGTGGCTGCCTCGCCTGCACCAGCTTTGCCCCGCCATTGCACCCCCCAAGCATCGCCTCAACAAGATCCAATCCTGCTTGTTTTACCTCTTGTGCCAGTGCCTTGCTCCGCTGTCTGCTCCTACTGCTGATGCTGCTGCACAGGTTCGAAGGGCAAACGCGCCGCCATCAAGCTCAAGAACTCATATATCAAGACGCGCATCAGCCGCTCGGTCGCCGCACACATGGATCCCTTCATCTCTTCAACGAGCGGCGCGCATGCTTCATTCGCTTGGTTCGCTTGTTTGAATCTGGTGCTGCTCTCATCGCGGCGCGCTCGCACTACACTTGCATTCGGCCCACTCGCCCTTTGCCTCCGCACTGTTGCCGCGCGCACGTCAGATGCTGGAGACACAGCTAGTCAAGGTGGGCCACAACGAGCAGCTGTCGACATTGATCAACCTGGGGGCGCAAGCGGCGGACCTGCGGCAAGGCGCCGTGGCTGCGGGGACGAGCATCGACGCCACTACCCAGGTGAGCATTCGCCCTGACATTTCTTTTCACGTTGCCCGCGACCGTTAAGATTTTTGTCTGTCTTGTGCGTGAGTGATCGCGTGCTCGTTGAGGCTCAGTAGCAGGGTCTCCCTACACGCATGCGTTGCAGACTCATGTGCACATATATGTGTGTACATCACGGGCTCACAACACTGTGCTGAGGATGCTACTCCATTATGACGTTGGATAGTGGAGGCAGCACTAGCCGACCGACCCGATGACTTTTTGCGCCACCACGATTTCACTTCTTTGTCTTCAGCTGTGATCACAGACCATCAAACAGGCATGCATGTGTGTTTGAACTTGAATGGCTACTTGCATACCCATGCCCATTTTTGTGAATTATGTAGCGGACGCGTCACTGGCCGGGCTAGCACGCAGCGCATGTCGAAATCCTTGTCACGCACACGTCACGCACACACTCGACTGCTTATTGTACTGGCGCACTGACTTGGTGGCATTACACATGTGCTGAAGATTCACTCACTTTTGACTTGCCAGCTGATGCCTGCCTTGCGCATTTGCCCGCCTGCTGCACGTTGACATCAATGACGATGAGAGTATTGCAACAACAAAATCAATACCATGTATGCTGGCGCTATTTTTTGCCCATAGCCACGGTTGACATGAATTGTGCGGTCGGTGCACAACTCGATGCTCTGCAACAGTTAACGGTGTTCTTCATACGCACCAATTCGCACTTTGGGCGTGAAAAAGCCCAAAACAGGTACTTCCATTGCGCATTTTTTTTCAGTTCACCTACTCGTGCACATCCATGCCCATGCTGCACGCACTGGCATTCCACCTTTCGTCACCAACGTCGCCACACATCTAGCTCTGTTGCGTGCTCGGCCTTTGTCTCAACCCCCCCGCTGTCATTATTGTTCACTGCTGCTCTGACATCCGCAGCGCATCAACGAGGGCGCGGGAGAGCTGGTACTGGTGCCGGAGTGCGACGATGATGACTTCCCGCGCTACTTTGTGCCCAACGCCGACGGCGACCGCAGCGTGCGCGCCATGGGGCAATACGCCAACGACCTCGCGTACCAGCCAGGTGTGTCTCAACAGAGCGAGTGGAAGTCTCGTCGTTTTCGCATGAGTTTTTTCAAAGGAAAATATTTTCTACATTTCTTCATATATTTGTGATTTGTACATGCAACTCAAAAATGTGAATCTTTCCTCACAGAAACTTTATTTTCAACTGACCTTATTGACACAGTCTATAAGATCAACAAACATGGTGCCACAGTACGCCAACGACCTCGCGAACCAGCCAGGTGTGTTGGGAAACAATGACGGCCGTGTCTGCGTCGCTCATAGCGTATGTGTTCGGATATGATTACAGTCTTTTTTATCCCATTGTGTGCGTCGCTCATCGCATATGGGGCAGTACGCCGACAACCTCGCGTATCAGCCAGGTGTGAATCAAATGTTCAAGTTTCAGTGCACTGCTAATAGCAAGCGTAGGATTGCCAACTGCGCTTAACGTGGTATGCTACACGTTGTAGGTTATGCAGCGGTTGTTAATCATGCTGCATAGTCTCGCCGTTTCCGCTTGTATTCAAAAAACATTTCTACATTGATTTTTTAATGTATCAACTGTACACACACATTCACACAAAGCATGAATACTGTCTTGTAAACAAAACAATTATTTTTCAATTGATCTTATAAAGTCCATGAGATTAACCAACCAACATCATGCCACAATTCGATAAACTTCGAAGTATCATCATTTAGTATTCATTGATTTCCTCTATTTTTTTTCCTCATCAATATCTACACCTGTCGCCATGTGTTGCTTGTTGCCGCGCTTCATGTTTGGTGGCACTTGAAAAAAGCGTTGTGTCAGCAATTCATCACGCATGTGCTTCTCTCTGTGGCGCCTATTTAATATGATCGTTTCAGTCGTTTTCATAGTTTAAAATGATGTGTGTAAATTCATAAATGATAACCATGGTGGCAATTTCGCTGGTTGCACACTCAGAATTGTAATGCCTGTCACACTTCTCTTTGGGAGCTTCAAGCAGTGCAGAGTTGAAGTTGCTGCCAGACGCTGCACTGAACAACGCGTTTGATAGGTAGGTTCAACCCAAACCTCAACAGCTGATGCCGTCAGTGATTTATGCCCACTTGCCCATCAACCAGCTCTAATCGTAATTTGCCAGCACAAGCGCTGCTTCTTGTTAGACACTGCCTCCTCGCCGCATGGTGTGCGTAGTGGCAAAAGCAGGTGATGCTTCAGTCATGATCACCTGCATAGCTGCAGTTGTAATCTCCCAACACAAGCACTGGCTTTTTGTTTGACACGAAGCGATAAGAGCAGGTGATCCTTCAGTCATCATCACCTGTGTAGCTCCAATTGTAATCGCGTAGCACAAGCACTGGCTTTTTGTTTGATTTCGCCTCCTCGATGCTTGGTGTGCGTGGCGAAAGAGAAGTAAATATGTGGTCATCATCACCTGTGCAAGAATTCCAAGCTATGGTAGTGGATGTGGCAAAACATAAATTCCGATGTTGACATGACATCAAAAGAAGAAACTTCGTCTCCCTTTTTTCTGCAGTACAGGTTGAGTGCTGTTATTAAAAAGAATTGGCGGGCGGGAGTGTCTCAACTTTTTCAAATTCTCGTTGCCGACAATTGAAATTATGATTTCACAGATTTTGTAAACTACTTCAGAAGTACACATGTTATGCTTGTCGCTTGGTAAAAGTAACTGCTGAGGCGGCGGCGGCCGCATACACTGCATTGCATAGAGCTGACACTCTCTTGGCATTTGACCCACTGTAGTGTGTATGAAAACAAGCACAACATTCATACCTTTCAATACGTATTCATATAAGCCTAGCATCATGAATGTTGACATCTAGAACTCTTACACTGGACATGTGAGTGCAGACATGAAAACGTTGCAAGTTGTGCATACTTCAACATATGTTGCCTTGGCACTGCTCAGCAAGGCCAATACGCAGCAACGGCGGCCACGGTGATTGGTGAATGGCATTCAATTTGACGGCTAACCACACCTTGTCACCTAGAGCTCTACAATCATTGATGTATTTTTAAGCATGCGTATGTGGTGTTTCATTCGGCTCTAAATTTGCACATCTGGCAGTGCTGCTAATTGCTTCCACAAATGAAATGTGACGCGTTTTCTGTACTCTTGAAGATTGGCACTGTGATGTGTAAAGAAAGCTTATCAAATCACAGGTTGTCTTCAGATTTTGGCAAATTATTTTACGCTACTATATGCAGAGAAATCAGAGGTTGTCTTCAGATGTTGGCAAATTATTTTACGCTACTATATGCAATTGACATAATCTACTGTACACTTTTAAATACTTTGAAGTAGTTGTTAATAAAACGCCATGAATGAAATCTCATTATTCACTGGGCAGCAATCCTAAGCATATGCTGATTGTACATATGCGTTGCTGTATGCAATGTATGTTGATGATAATATGCATACGTACGCTACAAACATGAATGCATACACGCTGTAATTGTACATTAAATCCATGGAAAATTTCATTCCACGCTGGGCAGCAATCCCTCAACATAGTCACCATTGCTTTGGCTTGCATACAGCCAAGCACCACAAACCTGCCTTACTAGCTGTTGCTGTTGCTGGTGCATCTCATTGGTACAAGCCCCCTCTATACAATGTTGTCAAGTTTTGCAGCTATCACTGCTTCACTATCTGGTTACCCGCTTCACTATCTGGTTACCCGAAACATTGCTTTTAAGACTTTCGTACTTGAAATTGTATCAAATACTTCCTTGAGCAATGTATCAATGGCGCGGGAGTTAAGGCATGCGTGTATCAGAACACACCAAAATCAGGCTTGAAACTCAATAAGCAGTATATCAATGGTACTGTATTTCATGGCATACACATATCAGTAAAGTTAACACCAAATCAGGCTTGAACCAAGGGTGTGTTGAGCGCTGATGACAGCGTCATCGCTCCATGCGTGCAGGCATGGGCCATGTCCCTCATGCTCAAGAGTCATATCGCTCTCGCGCCCATGAGAAGAACGTCGTACAACTGGTCTGGAGGCTGGAGCGAAGGTCTGAGAGTGCATCCGAAGGCGTGCGCGGCGTTCAACTGGTGCCGACGTGGCCTGTCACTGTGCTGTCGCGGGACGTCACCTTTGAAAATGTGGAGCCGATGGAGGTGCGTTTTAGATGCTTAGAACAGTTGAAGTTGTGTTGTGTGTGCAGAAAGTTGGAAGCTGGCGTTGTCTCGTGCGCAGCAGCGAGCAGCGCGCCGTAGCACAACGCATGAAGAGGCTCAAGTGGGGCCCCGGACTGGACGTCAATTGACGTTGAAGTTTTGACTAGATTTTTCCGAGCATGCACGTGTATAGTGTGATGTATGTGTGGCAAGGTGTGTCCAAAAGTGTTGATCGATCATCACGATGCTGATGGAGGTGGGATGCATCCCGTGTCGCAATAAAGTTGCAGGCTGGTGCCATGTGCCAGCAAGCAGCATGCTGTAGCAGGATGCATGAAATGACAAAGTTTACCCTCCCCGGTTTGGTACCTCTGATGTCAAGTGTAGGCTGGTGTCATGTGCCAGCAAGCAGCAGCACACGTAGCTCGGTGCATTGAAGACAAGCTGCAAGTTTGGCAGTGCCCTAATGTCAAGAGTACCCACAGTTATCATTGTGCCCAGCGTTTGAGGTGTTCTGTACGTGGGAGGCTGGAGTTGAGCGCGGCGAATAGGGCATGTATGTTGGTCTGCAGACAGCATTTCTCGTCAGTGCTTTAGAAGTAAGCTCCACATCAGGACATTCGTATTGCCGGCTTGACGACGACATGGTGAAAATGTACACCACCTCTTGCGGATGGCTGCAGCATTACCAGTCGTAGCGGTTCTGTTCATAATTGGTAGCTGTGTGGTGTCATGTAACATGATAAATCTGGAGTGTATACAGTTGTGTTTCAAAGCTGCATGGCTCATGCCACAAGTGCTTTTCACCTGTGGCATATGTAGCATGAATGGCACCATGGCCCAACATTTGAGCGTTGTTTACCTGCACAGAAACTTCATTTTCTAGCCCTACCTAATCCCACCCCAAGTGTGCAGTCGTACTCGTGCTTGCCTCAGCTGTTGTCAACACACAACTTCCATATGTGACCATGTCACTCATAGCCATGCATGAGTGCCTAGGGCTACGCTTGTTGGCCTTAAAATCTACATTTAATCTGTGCTCGTGCTTGCGTGGGCTGTTGTCAGAGTCATCTGCAGCACTTGAAGAACTTCAACTTGTGACCATCCATCGTATATGAGTGCATAGTTTCACACCCCCGGGGCCCCTGACCAAACATTGCCGCACACTGACTCACTGCGAACTATGTACGCTCATGCTGTGGCGCATTTCCACAAGGGCGTTGCATCACGTGTTGTTGCTGCAGCTGATCAATACACGTCTACGTCTCGTGGTTGTCATTGCAGCTGGGCTGCACGTATGGATGGGCCTTTTGGGACGCAGCCATGGACGAGGGAGCTGCTGTCAGTGCTGGCTGAGACATGCTATTACATGAAAAGTTATCAGTGATAATCATCAAGTCAACGTCTTTGTGACTGGTGCTGCTCGACTCTTCATGAAGTTTGTCGCATTGCTAGCAAGACACTTGTCGTTGCGCCATTCAGGTCAGGGAGGTACAACTACGGCACCTGTTTTGCATGTGGGAAACGTCTGTGGCCACTTGCTATCACCGGTGCCGCGCATTGCCTTGGCTCATTTGTTTCATGGTGCTGTGCTGCAGCAGTGTTGCACACAGTGGGCATGCTTGCGTCTCCCCTTCGTAATGCATTCATGATGCAGAATAACTTGTTCGAAGACATGCCATTGCCATCACCTGTGCAACAGCACTCCTCTACTTTACATCGCCAGCATTGACATGTTTGGCGTTTATGCGTGCAAGTATGTCAGGACTTTGTTTGGGACCCGCCTACTGGCGGATGAGGATAGCATGCAGCCAAACCAATTGCTTGCCACCGCGGTAGTTTGACAACAGCCTCTTTTTAAATAGTTGTCAACATGGACACGGTAGGCCAGACTTGAACCTTCAGTCCCTGCTGGCACCACGCATTCACCCTGCAACACGTGCGTGGAGTGTGCATGGAGTAGATGTCTGTGTTGGCTGCACACATGTCAGATGAGCAGCCTTGGGTGCACTCTAGCAAGATTACCTGGAAAAATACACTCAAATGAATAGTTGGCGCATCAAGCAAGGTAGGAACGAAAATCAATGACAAAAGACCATCACACTGCCACTTAGCAAGGCCTCCAAGCGCGTGCCAGCATATGTGTTCTCATCTTGTCTGCGCTCACAGTGCTGCCGTTACAGAAGGCTTGCAAGCGTTCTACCGGCATTGGAGCACGTAGGGGTCCTCTACATGCCACGCTTGAAGGGCAGCTGACTTGATAACTTTACCACAGAAAAGTGCACGGCGAAGGCGCCACTACGACAAAACAGATACGTTGGGCGCCGAAAGCAGCGCTATAGGTCTCGTGTGCTGCTGCTGCTGCCGCCGCCGTGGCGCGCTGCTGTGCCACGCCAGCATAAGTTATGGCAGCACATGGAGTGCTGAGCGATGTGCCAAGAGCGCAATCAGCAACGGCACTGCGTGTGCTGCGCTGTGTCAGCGCTCAACCGGCACTGCGCTGCTGCTGCCGCTGCCGCTGCTGCTGCTGCTGCTGCCGGGGACAGCGCCGACAATGGTGCAGAGCTGTCAGTCGCTGCTCGCTTGTGCACGCCAGAAGCGTTGTCCACAACAACATGCTGCGTGGCAGCACTCTGAGACAGCATCAGCTACATCATAGCTCAGCTTGCGCCGCTGCTGCTGCTGCTGCTGCTGCGATGGGCGCTGCGCCCTTGCTCACCGCATCAGCGCCGCTGCACCGCTGCTCACGTTCGAAGGGCACGTCAGCCTCTGGGTTGAAGTAATGCCCGGAAGTTGAACTTCAGGAAGGCGCCGCCCTGCGTCATTGCTCAGCTCGTGCAGCGGGCCGCACCCAGTACGACATGGCCGCATTAATGTCGCCCTCCGTTTCGCACAGCAGCAGCGTCTCGTCCGCCAGCGACACAATGTGATAGCGCTCAGCGCCCGTGCTCGCGCCCCCCCCCAGGGGGACAAAGAGCACACGCGAAGGTCCCAGGTCGAGTATGAGCTGCTGCGCCGCTGCATCGACAGACCATCGCCCTTCGCGCTCAGCCCTGCAGGGCAGCGGGTGTTCGAGGTTTTATGAGCGCATTCATGTCCATGCATGCGCTGAAGCGTGCGTTGGATTCACGTTCATCAAGTGGAGGTGAAGTTCATCACGGCCGCCACGGTAAAGAATGGTATGGTATGCGGGATGCTTTGCATTGACAGGTGCTTCACCAGCTGCAGCGGCATGCATGCAGCATGCGCGCGTCGCAGGGAGAGCCCCACATAGTCAGCCACAACGACATCGATCGATGGTGCCGACTACTGCTGCACGAGCAGGTGTCAGGTTGAACAATCATGTACCCAAAATACACATGGGTTCACCCATGCATCAAGGTTCAGCCGCATGTAGTGGGCGATGAGCGACTGAGGAGTCATTCATTATTCATGGTGCAAGATGCTGCCAGCACACAGCATTGAGAAGCTGAGGAGGGTAGCCCATTATTAGCTGTATACTGTCAAAAACGGCTCCACGGCAAACGCCCCCCCCCCCCCCCCCCGTCTCTCCCTCCCTGTAGTCAGGACGCTTCCCACCAGCAAGAGACGGTGGAAACACAAGCACATTACAGGCACACGCCAGTGCACTGTAATTGCAGCTTCAACAGTGATCTATGCCCAACCGCCTGTACAACGCTCATGCACACACACACATACACACACACACACACACACACACACGCGCGCGCGCACACACGCACACACACCTGCCGAACACTGCAAACGGCTCCGTCGCAGACGCCCCCCCCCCCTCCCCCAGCCGCAGCGTCGCGGGACCCCCCCCCGCAGGGTACTCCGCCCCCGCCGCCCCCGCTTTTGCCCCCCTTGTCCGCAGCCCCAGCTCCCAGTCCCCCCGCAACCGCTCCTCCAGGGTGCCCAGGAGCCCCACCAGAGCGCTAAGCCCTGCCTCTCCCAACGCCGCCGCCCCTGATTGGTCGGACGCCGCTGCCGCGGAGCCCTGTGATTGGTCGGCGGCTGTGGCTGCGGCTTCCTCGGCGGCGCGGCGCGCGGCCGTCGCCGCGTCCTGCCAGCGCGCGCGTATGAAGTTGGTGGCCTGCGGCAGCGGAGGTTGCAAAAGGGGAAGAGGTGTTACAACGTAAAAAGCTTGTGCGAAGAGGCTGGGAGAGGCAGCTGCATGTGCAGCGCTCCTTGCATGGCACCAACCAGCAAGGACAGGCACACGGCTGCAGCAGAGTCCTAGCTGGTGGGCTGGCCTGCGGCAGAGAGCCCGCAAAAACGCGCAGGTGTAGTGCAGAGACTGTTGAGCACTGTAGCGGGCAGCACACCAGGCGGACTTGTTTTGATCGATGCAGCACATGCGTGCCGCAGAGGACATGGCAAATGAAGGCGGTAGCGCGAGAAATGGCGAAGCGCGCACCTGCTGCACCCGGTGTGGTGCGCCGCGGTCGACGGCTCTGCACGTATGCTACTTCAAGTGACACTGGGAGGGCAGGTGAAGAGGACCCCAAAAGGAGTGAGAACGCACACCTGCTGCACGCGGTATGTAGAGGTCGGCTGGCTGCCCGCGCGGACGCGCCGCCTGCGTCGCGCGTAAGCTGCTTCAAGTGACAGGTACAGGGCAAGCAAAGCCCGCTCCTCAAGAAGGGGCGCGAACGCACACCTGCTGCACGCAGTACAAAAAGATCCGCCGCCCCCGTCGCTGCGCTGCACATATGCCGCTTCAAACACTTACAGTTGTACGGCGAATAAGTGGGGCCCCCAGAAGAAGGGGTGGGGGGGTGCACCTGCTGCATGCAATGCGTAAAGATCCGCCACCCCCGCTGCCGAGCAGCGGGTATGTTACCTCAAGCAACAATGACACTTATACAGTACAACGAACAAATCCCCCAGAAGAAGGGGTGGAGGGGCGCACCTGCTGCACGCGATATGTGGACATCCGCCGCCTGCGCCGCGCCCGCTCAAATGCTACTTCAAGTACTAGTTGAGTTGAACAAAGGAACTGAGAAGGAGGGGTGGGGGGGCGGGGGGGCGCACCTGCTGCACGCGATACGTAGAGATCCGGCGCCCGCGCCGCTGCGCCGCTTGCGCCAGCGTCGCTCGCGCCTCCGCCACAGAGAATGCCTGGCTGCGCGATCCCTTGCCATCGGCATCGCGCTCCACAAATGTGGCGTCGTAGCGGCGGTCCGTGTCAATGAGCATGCGTTCCACGCTCACATTCCACACCTGGCCGTGCATTGAAGTTGATAAGGCAGTAGTATTCATGCACGAATGCATGATTGCTTGAGGAAGATTAAAGTTGCAGCGGGGTCTGTGAAAGTGAGTAGGTGGGAAGAGGACAGCATTTTGCATATGATGTGCAAACGGCTGAATCATGAGCGAAGCATGTTGTAACGGCTGCCCATGTCAAAGAGAATACGCTCCACACCTGGCAAGTGCATGACAAATCTGAAAGCGTGACGCCTGTTGCATTGTAACCATTGCCTGCATTGATAAACATGCACTCCACGCTTACGTTCCAGACCTGGACAGTGGGCCAGAATGATGTGTGAATCAATGTTCATGCATCATAATATCAACACATCGCCAGCAAATGCTTTGCGACTCCTTTTCTGTTGCAGCAATGACGTGCCCGCAATAGTGATACTTTGAAGTGTACTATCAATACTGTATTAACACATGTACTTCAAGTACTTCGAGCATCATTTCACCTTGCTCATCTCGTCCGACTCCAGCTCCTTGCACTTCAACTTCTCCATGGCGTCGATGCCGTAGTTCAACCTGCGCGCGGAGCGTCGTATCTCGCCGTGCCCCAACCTCCCCAGCTTTTTGTAGATCTCCTGCGCGCGCGGTCGCTGCCCCGTCCCCTCCAAGGCCATGCCTAATTCAAGCCACACCTGGTTAGGGAGGGATGGGGGGGGGGGGGGTAGTAGGTGTTGGGGGGGGGGCAAGTCAGCACAAGCTAGACTACACTGTATAAAACATTAACATTGTGCACACCTGGGAAAGATGGGGGGGGGGGGGGGGGGGTAGAAGGTCACATCAAGCTGGATATGCCATTGTCAATTGGGACAGGAAGGGAGCATAGGAGGGTCGCTGCAAGCCGCACAAAGGTTTGTCGACGCACATGGCGCCTGCGCATTTAAATGGCCATGTGCTGCACTGCATGACCCATGATGATGATCATGCCAATTTTGCACCGGGACGCGAGCCGTATGTGAAGGCGGGATCGGGCAACATGATGGCTCAGATCAGCACTTAACAAATTGTCAGCGTGGATCATGCACGTACTTTTTATCAATTCTCGCTCAGGGCGCGAAAAAGCCCAGATGATGGTCTAACTTGATGCTGCTGTACGGAATCTGCATGTCATGTGACTTCTGAAAGTGTCTCAACGATAACCACAACCACAACCATGCACGTACTTGATTGAGACAGCTTTGGGTGCACATGCTGCCACCATGGCCGCTCTGCAGAGTTTACAACTGATGCGCCTCGGCAGACTCATAAATGCGCAACTTCACGTTCAAGTGCATGCGGATCTCCCCCCCCCCCCCCCTCCCCCAGGTGCTCACCTGCCCGCCGAGGGGCCCCCTGTACGAACTGATGGGCGTAACCGTTTCCAAAACCGTAACCGCTCCGTACGCGTCGCCGAAGCGCAGCGACGCTTTTGCCGCGGCGAGTGCCGCATTCATTCTCGGCGCATTCGCGTCCTCTGCCTGCAGGGTCATCGGTACGCGCGAGAATTTTCATCGTGCCAGTGCTCAGTCACAGACACGTGGTCGCAAATATGTGCTTCAATGTAGGGAAGCGGCATACCTCATTGACATACACACGTCAAGCGAGAGTAGACGATGATGGCAGTTGCTCAATTGCGTCTGTCCTCAATGTAACGCCGTCGTCTGTCTACAGTGGGTGTGCGCCGGGTTGAGCAACGGCGCAGAATGTCAGTGCTCAGTCGCAGATGCGGCGGCGGGGTATGTAGGTAGTGATGCATCAGTGCTCTGCATCAAGGATTCACAGTTGCTTCGCATGGCACCAGTTGCCAATGCCAAAGCAGCACAGGTGCACAGGTATCAAGACAAGATGGATGCGCGTCAACTTGCCATTAAGGCTTAGATGGACTTGAAGCTTCTCATAACATTGAATGCCACAACTGCACAGATGTCCAGACCAGGCGTGCCTTGGAAAATCCGCAGAACATCCGCCACTCATATGTAAAAGCGTATTTTGAACTTTATTTCTGAGTTCAAGTTCCCTTTTTGTGGCAGACTGTACGCTCGGAATTGAGCAGACCCACCGCATGCCCCACAAAGACACCCTTCGTGCAGCATACTATCATGTTGAGGTTTGCTCAAGACGTATTCCTGGTTGCCAAATGCGCCCCAGATACGCCGTACTTGTGTGGCCAAATACGTTTTCGTGCAACTCTACTCATATGTTAACCAATCTGTGACTTGAGTTCGAGATAGCATTTGCCATTGGCATATTCCAGAAGTTGCTTTGAAGCTCAACACCTTCTTGGTTTTGAGTCTCCACTTTCGTGAACCACGAGTTTGAAACTCGCATTCCAGATGGCCTTCAGCATTGTGCAGGGTGGCTGCACGCTTGCCACTGCTGATGGATCCATGTGCACGCATTTTGCCCTGAGCTGTCAGCCTAAACCCAGCTCAAACCTCAACTCCAACCTCAAGTAGGGGGGCTGTGGGATGCAGGGCCTGACCGAAACCACTGCTGTCCCCTCCCCCCCCCCGTCAGTACATGAATAGCGACGATCCGCTGCCAAGCTGTCAACGTTAGATGCTCCCAGGAAAATGACGCAAGCGCACAATGAATCTATCGGGCATGCACCTCAGGCAGCGACTCACACATACTGTCAGCCCCCTCAACCCCCCCCCCCCCCCCCCCCCCCCTTCCCAAATTCCAACACTGCCCCCTTACATCTAGCCAAGAGTGACGTTTTGCTGCTTAGTCTACGTGGCTGTGCCACTTGTCTGCATTGACCACTCAACTGCTGAAGTGTGTGAGCTCCTGTCGAAGTTGACGCTGAACAACAAACCCTTCACAGGAAAGATCGAAACAAAGTCAGAATAAAGTCAGAAAGCGCGCGCACCTCAAGCAGCGGGTCGCCGTCCGCGGCGCCGCGGTACTCCGCCAGCAGCTTGCGCGTGAGCTCCTCCTTGCGCTGCTGCTCCTCCATGCTGGTCACCGCGAGCCGCGGGTCGCGCCCCCCGCCGTACGTGCGGCTGCGCAGCGGCGGCGGCGCGGCGCAGTGCGCGGAGTGAGGCGTGCATGGTCTTGAAGTTGGAAGTGTGGAGTGAGCGGCGGCGGCGCCGCGCAGCATGTGCGCGGCGACGCGTCATGAGGCGTGCGTAGTCTACTGTAGCGCGAGCGCGTGGCGTGTGGTGACTTGAAGCTGAAGTGTGAAGTGCGTGGCGGAGGCGTGGCGCAGCGGTGCGCGGCAACGCGTCGTGAGGCGTGCGTAGTCTACTGTAGCGCGCGTGACGTGTGATCTTGGAGTTGAAGTGTAAAGTGAGTAAAAAGAATGTGAGTACATAACGCTTTCCGACAAGAGTTGGGGCTTGCACCGCAGGTGCCTGCGACTTGTGGTATCTTGAAGTATGACATGGCACATCCCGGACAAGGCACTGTTGCAGTTGAAGAGCACCAAGACGACACCTACAGAGCGTGAGGTGCGACCAGCGCCCCCTTCCACTGATGCAGTACCTTGAAGTTGAAGTACCAAAAGTGCCACAAAGAGGGCTCCGCACCGCGTGCTCGCCCACACAAGGTCATGTGGCGCACAGCCTGGTGCTGCGCGGGAAGCCACATCATGTGCATCAGTACTAGACTGCTGGATGCCCAGCAATGGCTGGGCCCATCTCCCACAACAGGACCACAACAGAAGCCGCCGCGCTCGCGCAAGCTCACCGTATGAAACCGCATCACTATATCTGCGTGTGGCTGCGTCAAACTCGCGCGTGCGAGCCTGTCGGCATGCGCCCCTTCCTCGTCTCTTCCGTGCACTGCGCTATGGCATGCTGAGGCGTGCTGCTACTGCACGCCAGCCTCAAACACCTAGGAAATTTGCTGCGACGAGTGCGCAAGCACCGTGAAGTACCGAGCAAGGCCCCCCTACCAGAAAACGCCCCCTCTGTGTTGTACAACAACAACCCACGGCACCGCAAGACCCCCTCGAAGCCAAGTCCAGGGGGCCGTATATGATGAGTGCTGATGCCAGATCAAACACTAGAATATGAGTGAGGTCCGTGTTTTTAAATCAAACACTTGAGTATGAGTGAGGTACGTATTCCAACAGTTGCCTTGATACTTTAGGGTACCTGATGTCGGTTGGTCGCTCAAAGACGCCCCACGTGCTCACGGCTGGCTTGCGCGTGGTGGCGGCTGCCTCCGGTGACGGCGGCGACCACGCTCCGCCAACGCTGTTGGTGATACGCATTTGAATCTGACATGCGAGTAGAAGAGCATATGACGACATGGGGTTGACGTTGGTGTGCTGACGGGGACGAAGCTGATGTAAGCATCAAAGTAATGGTGCTGCATGCATACACATACATATGTATGTATAGAGATCACGTTACTGACGTGATGCAGTCACCAGCCTCGGCAGCACGCACGCGCAGCTGATGGCAAAGCAGCAAGCTGCAATCAGCGACACAAGAACAGTAGAAGTACACAATAGTCATCCCCTGACTACTGAGCGTTGCTGGAAACAGACGCACGTGAGCATGCCTCTGGCCCTTGTTGCATTCCTCGCAGCTAATTGGAGGGGCTTCGTGAGGCCTAACACCGTGCAGCAACAATGGAGAGTCACATCATGTGCCACTCGACACTTCAACAGGGCGGAAGCGGTCATGTCGAGCGCATATCACTGAGTGCCTCAAGACGGGTTTGCCATTGCAGCCAGTTGAGGCACGCCAACCACAGTGCAACCAGGATCTGTAGCACCTGCCGACCACACTGAAGCGCCGCATGCGCGCACAGGGTCAGCGGCACAGTAGACGCATAACGACAGCCAATAGGAAGCACTTAGAGTCAGACTCACGAACCGACCGCATCTCCGCCCTTGTGGCCTCATCTACCGCCCTGACCACCATGTCCGCGGCCTACTCCTTCTGCTCAAAGTCAATGACTCAAAACACTCAGAGTCACTCACCGACTCCATCTCCGCCCTTGTGGCCTCCCCCGCCGCCCTGGCCACCATGTCCGCGGCCTACTCCTTCTGCTCAAGGTCAATGACTCACTCACACTCAGACTCACTCACCGACTCCATCTCCGCCCGCGTGGCCTCCTCCTCCGCCCGCGCCATCATCATCCCCACCATGTCCGTCGTCTGCTCCTTCTGCTCAAATTCCTCAGCTGCGTCATCTTCTGGCAGTATGGTGCGCCGCCCTTCCGCCAGCTCGCTCTCAATGTCCGACGTGCCTCGGACCAGAACGGCGTCGCGAAGCGCAAGCTGCAGCGACGCAGGGGTTGTGTGATCAGTCACTGGCAAGTCACACTTGAAGATTATGTTCTGGAGGCTCTCAATGAACGAAGTGCCTCGGACCAGGACGGCATCGCGCAGTGCGATCTGCGACGAGGACGACGCGGGTTTGTGTAATCGGTCACTGGCAAGTCACACTTGAAGATTGTGCTCTGGAGACGGTGGGGGGGGGGGGCACCGCAGCGGGTTTAGAAAGTATAGCACTGTACGCCTGTGCCAACATGAGGCACAGTATGACATCGCGTAAGAAGGTCTTCTGCAGACGTGACGATGTCATGCTCCAGCAACAGTCAAGCTCTCATCGATACATCTCTGAACGAGAGGCATGCGTTTGCATGGTCGCCCTTGATGTGGGCAAACGTGTGATGCGCTGTTTGACACAACCTGCTGCGGCATCATGGACTGCCTGTGTAGTACAAGTGGTGTCAGAACAAATGCTGCACATGCTTGATTCAACCGCAGCAGCAGCAGCAGTAGCAGCAGCAGCAGCAGCAGCCGCCGCAGCGTGCACTGTCCCATGGCCTTCGACACGAGGGTGGTGCCGTAAAGGATGTGATGGCAGCGTGCAGTACTCAGTGTCTACACTGGCGCCTCGGATGACTGCAAGGACGTCCATGGGTGCCGAAACTCGAGGTTTGTGACTCTGCTCAGTTGACGTTCTCAGCTGTTGCAAGCCGGCACGGATTCAACGATCTTCTTAATTCGTTTTGCATTAATACTGAGAACTTGGTGTGCATTGTCTGTACATGACAGGTGCCGAAACCTTCGTCCGACAAACTTCCATTGCAAGGCAGGTAATCGAGTGCACTGAATCCTGATGACGACAATCGATTGATTATTGCTGACGCTGCTGCTGATGCCTATGATCGATTTCACTTAATTGGGGCTGCTGTCATGGCAGGACTTAATGCAGCCTTTCACATTGGAGCTTCTCGTGAGCCTACCTCAGACTCCTGTGAAAGTTTGTCGGCAAACTCCTCTCCAAGCTCTGTGATCTTATCTTTGAGCTTATCTGAAGACCTGCAGGCATACCATGCAAAGCAAAGGTGGTACAAGCAATTTAAGCGACTTCGTGTATCAGATGACCACAGTACAGTGGTAGATCCAGTCCTGACTGAGCCGCCTTCACTTCGCCAAGGTGCTGGAAGTAACAATATCTGCTCCAGCTTCTCACTATGATGCTGCACGATGCACACACTCAAGCTGCTACAGCAGGGAATGGCGAGAGCTTTGCGCTGGGACTAAACATGCAGCCCCGAGGGATTAGCAACGACGAAGCCGATCGCGTGAGCTTACCCGACGATCGCCTCATAATTCTTGCCCTGCCCCCTGGCCACTCTCAGCTTCGCGATCTTGTCCCGCAGCTCGTCCTCTCTGCCTGACATGAGCGGGCTGACGCGGTTCCGGCGCCCTCGCCTTGCTTCGCTTCGGACATGTTTGCTTGCGGTAGGCAGCCGCAACGCGGTTGTGCCTGCCACCAGTACACAGCAAAAAACGCAGGATGCCTTCGCTTGCATCGCCGCGCGCTGCCTCTCTGCTCCCACACACAACAACCTACTTCACCTTTTCTTCGCGAGAACTTCAATACTCTGCGAGTCACTGCCGGGTAGATTGCAGCAGCCAACTGAAAAAAATGCTGCAGATTAGTTGCAAGAAGCGCAGATTGTCTTCAAACAACCATGTTTTGTAAACGCTCGAGTTCCGCAGGCCCAGCAGGGCGATCGTTACATTCAACTTTAGCAGCACTGATCACTCAAGGGGGTCGTCTACGCCTCACATGCGTCTTTGAGCAGCATTGTTTTGATCGGAGAACAAGGGTCGCAGACGGAAAAGCAAGTAACAGATGATATCGACACAGGAAAAGTTCATTCCTGACATGGCACACTTGTAGAGGCTGGTCGAGACTGACATGGTTACAAAGAAACTGGCCCAGGGCTTTGGGCTGGCTGAAAAAGCACACCCTCTGTGATGACATGCCGCTGCCGCATGCGCACCAGGACACGTGCGGGATGATACATCAACCGGAAGCAAGGCAGCTACATGGTTGAGGATGAAGGCGAAAGCAGAGGCCTGGATGCAGCAGCAGCATCCCCCATACAACCCCCCCCCCCTTTCACCCCCAAACTCCCCTCAAAACAACCTACCAAGCTCGCCCGTGCTCCCACTCTCGCGCTAGGCAACACGTGCAACACTGAACGAAACATGCGAGCGCTGCTGGACTGCGGTGTCATCTGACCACCAAATACCCACACAACGGTGCTCTGGAAGGCGTTGAGGAGCGGTGTGAAGTGATGTTGAACAAAGCGGTGCTGCGCACTGGACTGGTTGAGCGCTGCCTACCGCACAATGGCCTCGGCCTTGGGCGCCATGTTCTGCTGGTAGTCGAGCTCGTGCATCATCTGGCCGGTCATGCAGCCGACCGTCGTGTAGAACACAATCTGCAGCGCGCGAGGGACAGCACCGAGAAGGAAAACATGTCATGCCTGGGCACGGAGCGATCACTTGCACAATGTATGTACAATATCATGCATCAAACATCAGGTTGCTCATGTGTGTTAATACAGAACGAAGGGAGCGGCGGAAAGAAAAAAACAGCGCTAACACAGCCACGAGGCATAGAGGTAGCTGCCCTTCCGCCATGCCGTCAACAAGCAATGTTTCGACGCGGGCAGGTGCGACAGCCATCCATGCTGTTGTCGCCCTGCTCATCATTTTATGTAGCAACAATTTTATGTAGTGACATGACTAGTTGAGTAAAGTCTTGTGCAACAGCCATGCAAAACTGAGCTTACGACTGTGTCTGGCTCGTGTAGTGCTGCCTGCAACAAACACCTCTGCACATCGTCGGCGGTCCAACAGAACCTGTGTCACACTTCAATGCAGCCCATGACGTCACAACCAGCATCAACTTCAACTGTGTGATTGCGATATTTGAGCGCTGCTGCACTGACGTGCTCAAGCGCAGGGGCGCTTCGACAGCACAGTGCACGATTTCAACGTCTTCATAAGATTCTACAATGAAGCGCTACTATGGTGTGGGGTTCCACGCCGGCATTACATGTGCGTTACAGGCACTGCTATGGTGTAGGGTATGTAGGTGCGTACCTCGGCGATGAGGTCCAGGATGCGCGCAAACTCGCGCAGCTCCTCGACGCAGATGGCGAGGCAGTTGCAGATGCACGACAGCAGCTGGAGCGCGTTGTTGAAGCGGATGATGCGGTTGTCCCACGGGTCCGGCAGGAGGCGGTACTTGTCCATGATGAACATGCTGAAGGTCACCACAGAGCGCGGGAATGGATTCAGTCATCGAGCAACGGATAGTGATGCTGGCATAGCGGCAAAGTTTGGTCACGAGGAAATGTGTGACAACAGTGGCATGAAGCACTGCTTTCAAGAAATGCATGAGGTAGGTAGACAAGGCATGCTCGAGGTGCTGCAATTGCAGCTGTTAGTGTGTTCAGAACCAGGTGACAGGACTCGCGACTAGCAGACCGGCAGGCGGTCAACTGTACTGGCCAACTTCAAGGCTGCCGCCACCACTCTCTGCCAGAAGAAGCTCTAGCTGAAATTGAGCACAGCTTCGACTAGAACCGTTCCGAAAGGGACATCTTGCCAGACCGACAGCCTGTCAAGTCGGCACAGAGCGCTGCCCCCACGACACCCGAGCGCACTGTTACGGCTACCTTGAGAACCAATTGCGTGCTCACGCACACACCAATACACAGCCACACGGCACATGTAGATTTCGTGCACAGTGACCCGCTGGTGCACCGCGCACACTTCAACATTGAAGTACACAACAGCGCTCACCGGCTCGACGACACCGCGCAGCTCAGGCAGCAGAACGACTCCAGGCACAGGCAGCACGCCGGCGAGCTCTTCTCCCCGCAGTGCCCCGGTTTCATACAGCAGCACCCCGGGAAGTAGCCCTGGCAGCAGATGTAGTTGTCGAGGTTGCCGTCGAGCGCGCGCTTGCGCACCGTGTACTGCGCGCAGCACGAGCAGAGGCTGCCGTAGCAGCAGCCTGCGAGGGCGGTGCGAGAGGTAGGTGATGAGCGGTGTGCAGGCTGTGCTGTGCAGTTGACGGCCGCAGCGGCAGGCGCGGCGGCGGTGCGTGCTGCAGAGCACGGCGCTTGCATGACTGTACACGCTGCGGATTCCGGTGGTTGCGAGGGAGTGTATGCAAAAGGCTCGTGCAGGGCATCACTCGACTCGTGTTGTGAGAGCATTGCTGCCATCACCAGCGGTATCCAGTGGCAGCCATGAATGACATGATGTGCCAAAACCTCGCCTGTCGTGACAATGACATGCATGAGCATGCCACACGCGCTTTGCAAACCTCACGTTGTGTCGATGCCGCATTGCATGCTGAAATGACATGTTACATGTTGCTAAGCCAAACACGTGTGCAAAGTGCGGAAAACATGACCATGACACACCATAGTCATGTGACGAATGAGTCGTGGTGCAAGCGGCTGGAGTTCGAACAAATGGGCGACCGCGCAGCATGTGTGTTGCATTTACAGCGCCGCGATGTACATAATGCCCACATGCTTGCGGTCTCACGCCGTTCAGACCAGCTCATGGGCATTACGCCATGCTCCATGCACACAATCGGACCTACCGTGGTGAGGCTCACAAAATCAACTTCAAGACTTACAAAGGGTCGCCTTGCAGGGGGCCTCCATCATGCCAATCTGGAACTGCTGGTTGTTTCCGTAAAACTGCAAACACAGACACGCAACCAAACACAGCGGCAGGTCGGTTATTGGGAAGCAGAGGGACCAAGTTGGCATGCACACTGAGGCACATCGCAGATCAAAAACTCGCATGCAAACCGTGAAGTGCCATTCGACGCTGCGAAAAAGAGCGGTATGAACGCTGCTGCTTACCTGTTCCAGCTTGCTCCCACGTACAGGCTCATCGCTGAAGCAGATCAGGCAGCAAGCCTGCAAGAGGCAGGCAAGGACCGCGTTGATTCAAGTCAATGTGATGCCAAGTAGTGAGTTCACATGCATCGGAATAGTACATGCTTTGCAACGACCACATGCACGAAGCAGTGTAGTGAGACTGAGCGCTGATAGGAGCCATGTCGGCATCTACGCTGCTCTTGCCGTTGGCAGTTCCGCAGAAAAAAATACCCCACCCAGCGGGATACCGCCAATCGGCAGCGGATCTCTTCATGATGCCTGATGAAGACGTCCAATGACAGGTATGACATAATACATGAAAAATGCACGTTTTTATGAGTTGGCGAGCATGAGCAGATTGCTGCTGGTGGACATTCGGTGCGCGCGGCTTCACAACAAATTATGACCTCGAGGCTTACCATGGCTTCGCAATCGGTTCAAATGAAGTGGCCAGGGATGAAGGTGCTCGCAACTGGTACTGCCGTCAAATATGCGCTTTACGGTACACCTCCAACGGCACAGGCTGTCGAGAGCGGGCTCGGCGCAACTTTGATACAAATGTCCACATGTAGGGTTTAGGTTTCTAGGTCTGGCAGTTGATGCATAAAATTTGGTCACTTACCTCCCAAACTTGCAGGCGAAGCAGTGTGGCGCAAGTGTGTGAGACAAGAGAGTGAGAAGAGAGAGAGCTGCGTGGCAGCTGCGACGGCCATGATGGCCGACGCCGGGGAAGAGAGGGGCGTCATCGTGGCCATCCGCATGAGGCCCCTCAACGAGAGGGAGAGAGCGGGGGAACAGGCCAAGGTGTGGCGCTGCCTGCCAGCGTACAACAGCATCACTCAGACGTCGCTGAGCGGTCAGCCCCTGCCAGACGCCAAGGGCAGCACCTTCTTCACCTACGACCGCATCTTCGACGAAGGCTGCTCCAACGACGAGGTCTACGCTGGTGCGGCGAGGGATCTGGTGCAGTCAGTTGTGAGAGGGCTTAACGGCACCATCTTCGCCTATGGCCAGACCTCCAGCGGCAAGACGTTCACGATGCAGGGCGCCAGGGGCGGGGAGGTGCAGGGCATAGCGCACAAGGCCACCGCCGACATCTTCGCGGTCATCGGCAACACCGCCCAGCGGGACTTCCTCCTGCGAGTGAGCTACCTCGAGATCTACAACGAGGAGATCCGCGACCTGCTGAACCCCGACACCCCCAAGCTCCAACTGAGGGAGGACCCGCGTAAGGGCGTCTACGTGGACTCGCGTGAGGAGATTGTGACGGACTTCGAAACCGTCATCCGCGCGCTGCGCTTTGGCGAGCGGCAGCGCCACGTGGACGCGACCGCCATGAATGAGCGCTCCTCGCGCTCGCACACCATCTTCAGGATGGTCGTGGAGTCCAAGGAGCGGTTCACGCCGGGCGTGCACGAGACGGAGGCCGACGTCGACGACGCGGTGCTGGTGGCAACGCTCAACCTCGTGGATCTCGCAGGCTCCGAGAGCGTGCGCCACACGGGGGCCACGGGGGCGCGCCAGAAGGAGGGGGGCAAGATCAACCAGTCGCTGCTGAGCCTCAGCCGCGTGATACAGGTGCGTGTCACGAGCGAGTGCTTGGGTAGAGGCTTCAGGCTGGGGTCGGTGCTTTCTTGTCCTTTGTCACTGCGCATGGCCGGGTGGTGCTGTCATCGCGTGTGCTCTTTGCCTTGGTGACGAGTGGATTCCAATTGCGGACAAATTTGAGCGGTGGTCATTGTTGCCTGAGGTATGCCACAAGTTTTTTGCAAGATATGGTCGTCTAACTGCCACTTTTGGGGCAAGAGCCTGCATGTGTGTAGATGATGGCGAACATGCAACGCACTAGCTTACATGCTCATCCTGCTCACTGCGACTGTCCTGACACCACATACAGCACGATCAGAGGGGCTGCTCAGCTTGTTGCATCGTATGTATCTCTGAACACATCAACCACTATTGCAGCTGGCACACAGAGCGGCAATGTGTCACGAAATGTCTACCTTGAGCATGTGCTGTACATCATACATGCAAAAAGTTTAGAATATGTGCTATGCAGTTTGCACATATTCACTCTTGGTGTGTTACCCGTGCGTGACGCGTGTGCTGCGCAACGCCGCCGCCTCCACCCGCCTGCGCGCGCAGACGCTCAGCCAGGGCGGCAGCAACGTCCACGTCAACTACCGCGACTCCAAGCTCACGCGCATCCTGCAGCCAAGCCTCAGCGGCAACGCGTCCATGGCGATCGTCGCGTGCGTCACGCCCGCGGAGGCGTACACGGAGGAGACGCGCTCCACGCTGCAGTTCGCGCAGCGCGCCAAGCTCATCAAGACGCGCGCCGTCGTCAACGAGGTCCTCGACGAGCGCGCGCAGCTCAAGCGCCTCAAGCGCGAGCTCGACGCGCTGCGCGCCGCGCAGGCGCGCAGCAGCAGCGGCGGCGGCAGCGGCGGCGGCGCGCTGCCGGGCGGCAGCGACGAGGGCGGCCACGCGGCGCTGCAGGAGGAGCTCGAGCGCATGCGTGCCGAGCGCGACCAGCGCGATGCCAAGATCGCGCACCTCCAGAACCTCATCGCCAACCACAAGCCCGCCGCGGCGGCGGACGGCGGCGGCGCGGGCGGCGCGGCATTTGACGGCGAGGGCGGTGGCGGCGGTGCGCGCCGCGCCAAGCGCGGGCGCGAGACGTGGTGCCCCGGCAAGGACTCCTCGCGCAACCCCCTGATGTCGCTGCTCGAGTCCATCCCCGACGACGAGACAGACGCTGCCGGCGGCGGCAGCGGCGCCAAGCGCCGCTCCACCGAGCAGCAGCGCCGCTCCTTGGAGGCAGAGGAGCAGCAGCAGCACCGCTTCTCCATGGAGCAGCCGCTGGCGCCGCGCCGCAGCTCTGCGGCATCCGCCGCGCTGCCGCCGTGCACGCCGCTGCGCCGCGCGTCGCTCGCCGACGCGCTGACGACGCCCGCCGCGCGCCGCGCCGCCGCGGACGCGGAGGGGCTGCGCGCGCAGGTGGCGGCGGCGCGCGCCGAGGCTGCCGCAGCCACCGAGCACGCCGCCGCCACCGCCGCCGCCGCCGATGCCGTGCGCGCGAGCGTGGCGGCGCTGGAGGCGGAGGCGGCGGCGCTACGCAGGGATCTGGCGGTGGCGGCGGACACGAGCGCCGCGGAGGCGCTGCGCGCGCAGCTCGGCGATGCGCTCACCGCCAAGACGTACGCCGAGGAGGAGCTCGCGGAGTTTGCGCTGTACAACGAGGAGGTGGAGGCTCAGCTGAGGGCGGCAGAGGGGGTGAAGGGGGCGGCAGAGGGGCGCGCGGCCTCCGCGGAGGCGCGCTGCGCGTCCCTCGAGGCAGCGCTCAGCGAGGTGCGCGGCTCCGCCGCCGCCGCTGCCGCGCGCGCTGCCGACGAGCGCGCCGCAGCCCTCGAGATGCAGGTTTCCGAGGAGCAGGCGCGCGCCGCTGCGGCCGCCGCCGCTGCTGCTGCCGAGCTGCAGCAGAAGCTCGAGGACGACACCGTCGCGCCACGCGTCACGGAGCTTGAGGCGCAGCTGTCGACGCTCGCTGGCCGGCTGGAGGCGGCGACGGCAGTGGCGGCGGGTGCAGAGGAGCGCGCCGCGGCGTCCGCGCGCGAGGTGACAGAGCTGAGCGCTGCTCTCGCGGCGGCGCGCGCCGCCGATCCATATGCCGCCCTCGCCATCTCCGACGACGAAGGCGATGCCACCGCCAGGGACGGCAGTGGCACCCGCAGCGCTGCTGCTGAGGCAGCGGCAGCGCAGTGCCAGACGTCGTTCGCGGAGCAGGACGGCGCTGTCGCCGCCGCGCTGCGTGACCGCATCGCCGAGCTCACGCAGCAGCTGGCGAAGGCCGCTGCGGCTCAGCAGGAGACGACCCAGGAGACGACCGATGGCGCCGTTGACGGTGATGAGGATGACGCTGCGGCAGAGATGCAGCAGCTGCGAGAGGAGGTGGCCGCGCTGCGAGAGCAGCACGCGTCCGCGGCGAGCGCCGCGGAAGCCGCCAAGCTAGAGCTAATAGCGCTGCGCCAGCAGGCGCAGGCGGACGCGGCGGCGGCCGATGCAGCTGCTGCCATTGAGCACAGCGCGCGCGCCGTGGACGCCCAGGAGGAGCTGGAGGCAGCGCTCCGCACCATTGCGGACCTTGGCGCTCAGCTGCAGGAGGCGCGCGGCGCTGCGGAGGCCGGCGCCGCCGCTGCCGCCGCGGCGGCGGCTGCGCACGACGCCGCAATGGAGGAGGCACGTGCCGAGATCGACGCGCTGTCGCTGGCGGCGTCCACGGCGGCGGCGCAGCTGGAGGAGGCCGTCGCCGCCGGCGCCGCGGCGCACGCGCAGGCGCGCGACGCCGCGTTTGACGAGCTCACCGCCGCCGTCACCGCCAGGGATGCCATGATTGCGGAGCTGAAGGAGGAGCTGGCCGCTGCGGAGGCGGCCGCGGCTGGCGACAGCAGCAGCAGCGCCGATGCTGCTGCCGCTGCGGCTGAGCTGCAGCGCGAGCTGCAGGCGGCGCGCGACGCCGTCGCTGCCCTCACCGCGCAGCTCGCGGAGAAGAGCGCTGCCGCTGACGCCCTGGCGGCCAGGCTCGCGGAGGCGACGATCACCGCCATCAACGACACTAGCGATCTCGCAGCGGAGCTCGAGGCGGCGCGCGCCGCTGCCGCCGCCGCGGCTTCCGCACAGTCCGCGGCGTGCGAGGAGCTCGAGACGGAGCGCGTGGGCGCCGCCGCCGCAGCGGCGACGGCGCAGGAGAACGCCGCGGCTCTGCAGGCGCAGGTCGCGGAGGCAGAGGCAGCAGTCGCCAGCGCTCAGCAGCGTGACAGCGAGCTGCAGTCGGCAGTGGAGCGGCTCATGGAGGAGGCCGCGGAGGCACGCGGCGCCGCGCAGCAGCGCGTCGCGGAGGCGGACGCGCTGCGCGCAGACCTGGCGGTGCTGCACGTGCTCACGGCGGAGGCCATCGCCGCCAAGACTGCGGAAGTGTCCGAGCTCACGGAGGCGCTCGAGCGTACCGCCGCAGCGGCGGCGGCGGCGGCTGCATCGACTGCTGAGCCCGAGGCTGCTGCTCGCGCGGCGGCGGCGGCGGAGCGCGCGGCAGCGCTGGAGGCGGACCTCGCGGCGGCGCGCGCGGATGCGCAGGCGCGCGGCAGCGAGCTGCAGTCGGCGCTGTTGAGCATCGCGACGCTGCGCAACGACGTCGAGCAGCTCGCTGCGGAGGCGGAGGAGGGCCACGGCGCGGCGGCGGCGCGCGCGGCGGAGGTCGCCGAGCTGCGCGCGCAGGCGCAGGAGCTGGAGGAGCGCATGGCCGACGCCGTCTCCGCCAAGGCAGCGGAGGTGGCGGAGCTCAGCGAGGCACTGCTGGCGGCGACGGCGGCGGCGGCGGAGGGCGCGCAGCTCCAGGCGAGGCTGAGCGCTGCCGAGGGCGACGTGGAGCGCCTGCGCACGCTGCTGGAGGAGGCAGAGGACGCCGCGCAGCAGCAGCTGCAGCGCGAGCGCGCGGTGCTGGCGGCGGACGCGGCGGAGGCGCAGCAGCGCGCCGCCGCGCAGCTGAGCGAGGCGCAGAGCGCTGCCGCAGAGCGTGCGCAGCAGCTGCGCGCGCTGGAGGAGGAGCTCGGCGCGGCGCGCGCGACCGCGCAGCGCGATGCGGAGCGTGTGGAGCAGCTCGAGGCGGGCGCGGCGGCGGCGGATGAGCGCGTCGCCGCGCTTGAACAGCAGCTCAGCGACGCTGCAGCTGCAGCGGCGCAGGATGCTGCTGCCGCGGATGCCGCCATTGCGGCGCTTACGGCGGAGGCAACGGCAGCGGGCGCAGCGGCGGAGGCCGCAAGCGAGGAGCGCGACGCTGCGCAGCTCGCTGCTGCGGCCCTGCAGCAGCAGCTGGACAGCGCGCTGCGCGGCAGGGAGGAGGTTGAAGCCGCCAACAACGCCGCCGTCGCCGAGCTCACGGCGCAGGTCGCAGAGGCTGAAGCCGCCGCGGCCGCTGCGGGGGAGCGGCTCGCTGCTGCGGAGAGCGCCGCGGCGGAGCGTGCAGCAGCGCTGGAGGCGCAGCTCAGCGATGCTGCTGCCGCGGCGGCGCAGGACGCTGCTGCCAAGGACGCGGCGATCGACGCGCTAACGACGGAGGTCGCGGAGGCAAGGAGCGCTGCGGACGCGGTGAGGGAGGAGGCAGCTGCGGCGGAGGCGGCGGTGGCGCAGCGCGACGCCAGCATCGAGAGGCTCACCGCCGCACTTGCAGAGGTACGCATTTCGTATTGCTTGTCTGGAGGGACCTTCAACGTGTCTTGGCGGCAATGGTCTCCGTGAGCTTGATCGCATGACTCCGGACTCTTGCAAGAATGCAGAGCGCAGTGCTCAGCAGTATTGGAATATGGCATGTATGAGGTGAAAGGTGAAGTTTCCGCTTGCGCCAGGTCTCTTTTTGTATGGTAATCACCAACCTGCTGCCCTGGATTCCCTTCGATGATGGCTTGTTTCGACAAGGACGCCACATAGCCCTATAAATCAAATCTGACTTGACATCACTTCTGTTGTTTTGGACTCATTGTCGCAGACGGAGTCTCTTCAGGACGAGCTCACGCGCTCCCTGGAAGAGTCAGCGGCACTCAGCAAGGAGGTCTCCAACCTCACCGACCAGCTCATGGACAAGAGCGCCGCGCTTGACGCTGCCAACGCCGCTGCTGCCGCCGCCGCTGCTGCCGACGACGGCGGAGCACTGACGCGCGCTGAGGACGAGGCGCGCCGCCTGCGCAACGAGCTTGACAGGCGCGGCAGCGAGCTGGACAGGGCGCTGTCGGAGGCGGCGGCGCTGCGCGCGCGCCTGAAGGAGTCGGAGGTGGGAGCGCAGTGCGCCATGTAAAGCACGCAGAGCAGTGCGCGCAACAATCATGTACTTCTATGCTATGTGCGCTCAAGTTTTCGCGCGTGCCTGACGCAGCCGGAGGTGGAAGCGCACCGGCTTTTCTGGAACACGCAGAGCAGTATGCGAATGCCTATGCTATGTGTAGTCGTATTGATGCATACAATGTGTGTCACTGATAGGCTGCCGGCCACGCGTGCATTGTCCATCACTGCTCCTCATTACATGTTGAGAGTGTGCTTGCCTGCGAGGTCTGCAGAAGGCCCTCACCGCCGTAATTGCTCCCCGCGCCCGCACGCCGGCCGCGCAGAGCATGTACAGCGCCGGCGAGAACGCCGCCGCCGCCAACGTCCAGGCGGAGGGCGCCGCGCTCAAGCGCGCCGCGCAGCTGCAGTGCGCCCTCGACCTCGAGCGCGGCACGCGCGAGACGCTGGAGGCGCGCGCCGCCGCCGCCGCCAAGGACGCGCGCGCCGCGGAGTCCCGTGCCGCCGCCGAGATCGAGCGGCTGACGCGCGAGCTCGAGGGCGCCGCGGCGGCGCGCGCAGCAACAGCGCTCAGCGCCGGCGCCGGCGAGCGCGTCGCGGACGCCCTCGCCGCCACGCAGACGCGGCTCGCCGCGGTGCGCGAGGAGCTGGAGGGAGTGCGCGGCGTCGCGCAGCGCGCCGCCGCGCGCGCGGACGCCGCCGAGGAGGAGGCCGAGGCGCTGCGCGCAGGCGCCGCCGCTGCTGCCGGCGGCGGCGGCAGCGGCGACGACGCAGAGGAGCTGACGGCGCTGCGGCGCGACGCTGCGGAGTGGGCCACGGCGCGCGTGGAGCTGCGCGGCGACGCCGTGCGCGCCGAGGCGCGCTGCAAGCGGCTGCAGCGCGACGTGGAGCTCGTGCGCGGCGAGTACGAGCGCGCGGCCGAGGAGGCGGCGGCGCTGCGCGCGAGCGCCGGCGCGGCGGCGGCGGCGGAGGCGGAGGCGCGCGCGGAGGGGGCAAAGGCCGCTGCTGCAGCGGCGGCGGCGGCGCGCGATGCCGCGGCCGCAGAGCTGAAGGCGCAGCGCTGCGCTGCGGCGGAGGCAGCGGCGGCGCTCGAGCGCGTGGAGGAGCGGTGGTCGGCGCGTCTGGCGGCGGCGGCGGCGGAGAGCGAGAGGCTTCGCGCAGAGGTGATGGGTGCTGAATAGGGTTGCTGTACTGCTATGTGTGTGGGTTCTCAGGGTGACATGACGTTGTGATGAACTATTGGCAAGTGCTTTTGGCAGTTGCCGTGTGCGCAGTGCAGGCATCGCTCGCGCTACTCAAAGCACCGAACACATCGCGCTGGGCTGGTACTGGTGCCATTTATGCGTACCGCACTTCAACTGTGTGTTCCCCACAAGCCCGCCACGCCGCGCGCAGTGTCAAAGCGCGCGCTCTCACGCCGACTCTCTCACGCCTGCGATGCCACAGGAGAAGGCATCGCGCGATGCGCTCGCGGCCGAGGCAGAGGCCGCCATGGAGGGTAGGTATGCCGCTGAGGCAGCGCTCAACGGCATGCAGACGGAGCTGACAGCGCTCCGCGAGGCCGTGCGCGACGCGGACAACAAGGCGGCCGAGGAGCAGGTGTGGCAGCGCTCCGTTATGTCAATGCATACTTGGGCTTTCTTCTAAAGAAGCATACAATGTGATGATGATGTGACACGACAGTATATATGAAAACGAATTCAAAGATCGTAGAGCTCTAGGCGACAAGGGATGGTTAGCCGCAAGTGCCTTCCACGAATACACGTGTATATATTATACGCTCCAATGTCAATGCGCATACATGTATATATATAGAACATGACGATGATGTGACATGACAGTATATACATCATGGTGTGACATGACATGTCAACGCGCTTATACAAGGTATGCTGACACAACCTCATCATGACGACCTGACCTCGATAAGTTGCTTCCAACAAAGCAGGTGCAGCAGTGCTCCAATTTCAGTGTGCATGTAAAGCAGCAGTGTACACCATGAGGATGACATTACCGTGGCCAATGACTGCAGCAGCGGCGACCACGATTATTGGTGGAAGGCACTTGCGGCTAACCATCCCTTGTCACCTAGAGCTCAACGATATTTTTGATTCGTTTTTCATTACCCTTATGACATGACACCGCACACGCCGCTTGTGGAAGTCGCTATACTAACCCTAACCCTCGCCCTAACCCTATACCGAGAAGCGGCGCATTGCAGGGGTGCACTCTCCTATGCGTAGCAATCACTGCAAGTATACGAAGTCGACGAGCATGCGACAACACTCCGTTGTACTTCAAGTACTGCTCAAGCCCACCAAAACCAATGCAATTCGTGCTGCTCTGCAACACCAACATAATCCAAGACACGCACACACACTCACGCACGCACACCTCTCGATGCCGCCTCAGACGCTGCTCATGAAGGCCACCGAGGAGAAGCTCGAGGGGCTCAAGCGCCAGGCGGAGGCGCTCGAGGCGACCGTCGCAGCGCGCGACGCACGCATCCGCCGCCTGGAAGAGGTGCGCCTGACTACGGCGCAGGTGGAGAAGCTGCGCGAGATGAAGGCGCGCGCGCGCGAGCACGAAGCGGAGAACAAGGCGCTGCACGCGCGCGTCGTAGAGCTGCAGGGGCAGCTGGGCGCCGCCGCGGCCGGCGGCAATGCAGGTGAGTCAACTGTAACTGTTTCTCTTCTCGGTTTGAGCTTCAATTCGCACGCGCGCGTTGCGGAGCTGCAGGCGCAGCCGGGCGCCGCCGCGGCCGGCGGCAATGCGGGTGAGTCACCTGCCTTTCAACTTCGACTTGATGCTGTAGAGTTTGCAGGGGCAGCTGGGCGCCGCCACGGCCGGCGGCGATGCGGGTGAGTCAACTCCATTTTTGCTGAGTTGCAGTAGCAGCTGTTTTATGCCACGGCCGGCAGAAATGCAGGTGCGTCAACTCTGCACGTCGCCATCTGTATGTACTTCAACTTGATGATGTCGCGAGCGCCTGCGCTGGAAAAGCGTGCGGCGGCAGACGGTGGCGCACAAGTGTTGAAGTGGGGAAGGCGGCCGGGGTAAGTGTGCGCGCAAGTGGAGCTGCACGTGCTGCTGAGCATGCTGCGGCCGGGACAGTGCTACTGTACCACTTGTATCCCTCTTCTGAAAATTGGTCGGCAGCTAGTTCTGCTCGAAACAGAAGGCACAAACGTAGCATGCCCGCAGCGCGCTGACTCTTCATCCGCCGCGCCCCCCCCCCCCCCCCCCCCCCCCGTAGGCGCCGCCGCCGCGGCAGCGCAGGCGGAGCTCGAGCGCGAGCGGGCGCACCTCCAGCACAAGTGCGACGAGATTGGCAAGAAGCTGCGCAACTATGTGGAGCACACGAAAAAGACGGAGGCGGAGCGCAGCGGCATCCGCGCGCTGCTGGCGGACGCGGGGATCGAGTGCGACGACACGGCGGGGTCGCTGGTGGATGCTGTGGCAGCACTCGCCGAACAGCAGAACACGGCCTCGTTCATGTCGTCCGCGACGGCGGGCGGCGGCACCGAGGTGCGTGCGCGTGCGTATTGGTGTGAAGAATTTGGTCTGCTTTTTCAAAAGAGTTGTGTATGGGAGCCGGCCACTTCAAAGAGCAGAATATGCCGTCGTTCATATCGTCCGCGACAGCCGGCGGTGGCGGCAGCGCCGAAGTGCGTGCGCGTGCGTGTGTGTGGGTGTCTGTGCTCTATGTACTCTCAGAGGAAAACTTGTGAATAGGAGCCGGTCAGTTCAACTAGCAGAACACGGCGCCGTTCATGTCGTCCGCAACGGGGGGCCGGCGGCGGCAGCGCCGAGGTTCGTGTGTGCGTGTGCCGGTCAGTTATACAGGACTTCAGGTTTGAGGTGCATGGGCGCTGGCAGCGCCAAGGTGCGCGCGCGCGTGTTCGGGCAATGGTGTTCCGCTTACATGGAAGTTGCGACGGGAGTCGGTCAGTGCAAACAGCAATACACGGCGTCCTTCATGTTGTCTGCGACAGCCGGCGGCGGCAGCGGCAGCGCCGAGGTGCGTGCGCGTGTGCAAGCCCTCTGAGCAGACGGTCGCACTGCACGCGCGTACACTTTACACCACCGCTGCTGCCGCTTGGCCCTCCCCTCTGCATAACGCTACAGCGCCAAGGGACTGAGCGGGCTAACTTCCTACACTGTCATTTCACGCCCACAACCCTGTTGTTAACGCGCCTTCTATCCTTGCTGAGCGCTGCAGGCTGCGGCAGCGGCGGAGGCGGCGGCGGCCGACGCGGCGGCCAAGATGGCGGCCATGCGCGCGCAGCTGCGTGAAGGCGTCGCCAAGTACACGGTGCTGGAGCAGTCGGAGGCGGAGGCGAGGGCCGCGGCGGAGGCAGCGGCGGCGCGCGCCGCTGCCGCGGAAGACGAGGCCCACGCGCTGCGTGAAAGTGAGTGTGTTGAGCGCTACGGCGCAAAATAAATCCTAGTGTACGCCCTGGTTCCTATGTGATGTTGCCCAGGTCAGGTTAGGGTTAGGGTTGGGTGCCAGTGGGGGGCATCATGCGTGTATCTTTTCGCAAAGACCAGCATGTCTCGCCCTTTCGGGGACAACCGTCCTGCCTTGAGCAATACATGACTGCCCGTGTTGCTGAGTCTGTTGAAGTTGCCATGGATGCCGTGCATGCGTCCAATCAGTACTGCAGACACCCAGGCACACCTTGTGACTCTCCCCCACGTGCAAACTTCAACCTCCACGTGCAAACTTCAACCCCGCAGGCGCGCGCCTCGCGGAGGAAAAGGCCAGCCAGATCCCCATCCTGGAGGACGAGAACCTGCAGCTCATGCTGGAGAACAAGGAGGCGCGCAAGCAGGCGCTGCAGTACAAGGCAGATCTTGATGCTCTCTGCGCCGCCAGCAGCAGCGCCGCCGCCGCTGCCGCCATGATGCCGCTGGGCCCCGCCAACGGCACGCCTGCGGCGCCGCAGGGCGGCAAGGGCGCTGCCGCCGCTGCTGCTGCTGCCGCCGCCGCTGGCGGTGGCGTGGAGGACAAGGAGAACAGCGCTGGTGAGAGGCTTGCTTTGTCATTGTGCACTGTGTTGCAGGCAATTGCTGAGATTTGAAGCGATCATGCATCTCTGTCTTTGAGAAAGAAACGGCTTTCAGTTTTCCTTGTAATGTATGTAGCAAGCATGGGGAGGCTGTGAAAGTATTGTTTTAGCCATGTCACCACAAGGTGCATCAACAATGGGAAGTGTCAAGTGAGGCGTGTACCGAGGCGTTGTAGCACCAAATGCGGACAGAAGTACTGCAAATCCCAGGTGCAGATGCCTAACCCGAATGAAGAGCGCAAGAGTGCAATAGTGACTCAGTGACAGTGCTTGTTGGTAGCACCAGGCTGTATACTGTGGATTTAAAACGCATTGTACCGCACACAAATGCAGTAATGGGATTAAATTGGAGCGCCATTGCAGAGCACTGGTGCTGTTGTTGCATCTGAACACTGGACACAAGCTGACATTGCATCTTCTCTTTGTGCATATCATCAAGACAGGAACATCACATCGAACGTGCGGGCGGTGTGTAAACCTATCTGAGAGTGCTGAATCGACACGCGTCTGCCTGTACTGTGTGCTGCAGCAGGGGGCGCTGCTGCCGCTGTGTCGCGCCGCAGCCGCGGCCTGAAGGCGGCGCCAGCGGCCGACCAGCCCATAATGGATGAGGAACCCGGAGAGTGCAAGCAGTCGTAACGCTGCTCACACTGCAGTGTTCTCACAAAGAGTTGGTGGATTGAACACATGGAAACAAGCTTTTAATCATGCCAAGTGTGGCAGCTGCAGGAGCAGCAGTGGGAAACAAGCATGCAGTACATGCGCAGTGGCGGGTTGCAAGCTGCAAAACAGCGATGGCGGCAGCTGCCTGCACGCATCCTGCGCGCAGTGACTGCTTGAGTGGATGGGGAAGATCGTGTGGAGAACGTGACAATGGGGGGGGGGGGCGGGTACAGGATGATAAGGGGGGGTCCACGTGTAATGCAGGACGCAAGGGTTGATTTGAGCAGAAGAGGCGAAGTGTGTGTAGACTATAAGCAATTGGTGCAGGACGAGGACCTTTTGTGCGTGAAACAGCACTTCTGCAAATAATGGACATCGAATGTGAAGTTGTGTGTGCCTCTTGTGCGTGTGGTGAGTTGTTTCGCATGTGCACTTCGTATGCTGATAAACTTTGTGCCGCAATGAATTCATTGAACTAGCATGCATTGTGGGCTCCAGGTGTATCTATGATATTCTGCGACACTGCCACTGCTCGGAATGTGCAAAGCTTGTCTTCAGCAAATGCTTGCTCACTGTGGCACACATTTGGCATACCCTGCAACATGCTCTGCATTACAGCTGCTGGCTGCATATGCAAGACGGCCTTGTCAATGGCAGTCGGCAAGCCAGTGTTCGCAGTATTGGGCAGCCTTGCATTGACGTTGCTAGCCATAAATGTGGTGACCTGCATGTGCCGATGTCAATCACCCAGAAGGTGAACGCATTGTGCGTCGCACACGTCCATATAGAGTAACGTGTGCCAAATGTTTACTTGAGTGTATAAACCAGCAGCGCAATGAGCAATACATTTGCACGTGCTTCACTCCCGATTACTGTACACGATGTTGTCTTGTGCACCTACTTCGCAGAATCGGATGTAAAAACAGCCACGTACTGTGTGTTGCTGAGAATGGCCTTCAGGTTCCGCATGCCTTTCATGATCACGGGGTTTGCTGTCGCGTGTGAACGTGCAATACCTAACAGGCCCAGTTATGCAGAGTTTACGCATGTACACATTCAGCACCAAAATATGTGCATATATGCACATGCTGGATCCAGGGCCTGGTATGACGCATCGCTGGTCCACTCACATGTGTGCTACTTCTTGAAGTTACACAAATGATCATCAAGGCACTCCTGCAGGCAGCACCATGCGCCACAGTGGCCCACAAACACTTCCGAATCCACAAGTTGTGAACGCAACTGCATAGCTAATCAATACACCTCCCCTGAAGCTCTACACTCTACACCTCATGGAATGCTACTACACACACTGGGGCGACCTCAGCACTTGGTGATACATGCCATTGTTGCGAAGTCATCACAAAGGACATCACATGCGATGGCAGGCGAAGCGTGACAGTAGCAATCAGACAAGAGCCATCATTGAGGTGATATTCATGTGTGAGCATGCCGGTTGAGCGCTGACGTCAATGCGCCAGCGCTGCAAACCGTTTGTGTGCATCCTGAACCTGCACTGCTGACGCAGCGGCTGCGCCAACTGCGGCGCCTTTGGAGGCACCAGCAACACCGCGTCTGCAAGGCACGACCGCGCTCGACCACCCACTAACGCCTATTTGTTGCGCTCGTGCGCTAGACACCTGCAACGCAACACGAAGCACTACTCAATACCGCCACGACCTATGTGTTGTTCGCTGCTGCAGAAGGCAGCGCTCAACTACGCGCGCCGCGGCGGCGGAGGCGGCGGCGATGGGCCGCCGCTGGGCGGCGGGGGCGGGGGCGGGGGGGCTCCGGCAGGCGGGGGGGGTGCGTTGCCGCCTGCTGCTCCATTGGCGCCAGCAGCGGCGGCGCCTTTGGCGCCCCCCTCGATGAAATAAAGCTGCAGCGTGAATTTCTTGCCGTCGCGGTCCCAGTTGGTGAAGAGGCGCCCCTCGGACCTGTCGATGGGGACGTTGGGCACCTTGAAGGCGACCGTCTCGTACGGCTCGCACGCGAAGAGCAGGTACTGGTAGTCGTTGCTGGGCGCCTCCACCTTCTGCTCGTACGACGACATGAAGCGGTGGCGCGGCTGCACGCCGTCGTCGGCCTCCGGATAGTCCACCTCGAACAGCAGGCTGCGCTGCCGCGTGTGCACGTCGCGGGACTTGGTCACCTTGTACCCCGGGCGCCCGATCTTGATTACGTTGCGCGTCTGCACCACGGTGATGGGGGCGGGCTTGATGACGGCGTTCTTCGCCTCCATCGCCGCGCGCCGCGCCAGGTTGGTCTGATGCCGCTTGCCCTGGGTGTGGGCCAGGTAGTTGCCCTCGTTGTTGTGCAGGGTCAGGCAGAGCTTGCACTCGTACTTACCCAGGTGGTTTTTCATGAAGTAGGGGTCCTTGTTGAGATCGATGGTCTCCAGCGCCAGCTTCCTCAGCCTCTCCCTCCTGTCTATATTCGCCTGCGATTCGGACATCACCCCGCCCCCGCCGAACTTGGAGCCAGCCCTGTTCTGCATGTCCATGCCCCCTCTCAGCCTGAGGCACAAGTGCAGGGTGGATCCGTCACTGACCCCAAGGCTCTGCAGGCAGCCCTCGCCGGGAAGATCCCGCCTGCCGTCGCTGAGCCTTTGCAAGCTCGCAGGTATGCCTGTGCTCTCCTCCAGGCAGGCCCTGGCTTCCCTCATGTCGCTGCTGGGGACATCCAGTGCGATGATCCTGCTATCGAGCCCTTTGCAGAAGAGCCTCATGGTGTCCGGAGCTGCTGCTGTACCTGCTGCACTCTCGACTCGAGTTCACAGCATCGTGAAGTGTCGTAATAATGCACTTTAGGTTGCGAGCTCGATGAGTGCCACTTTTTGAAAAAACCTCGAAGAAAGAGGAGACCGTCGAAAGGCTTGGACTTGCATTTGAACACAAGGGAGGCAAAGGATCGCAACAGCGGCCGCAAGACAAGGGCAGGAACGCAGTGGTGGCTGCAAGGATCGGGCTGGGAGGACGCAGCTCGTGGGATTGGCCAGGCCAGCGCTGATCCCCCTGCAGGTCGGCCTCTATCCAAGTACCTCTCGCAGTTGGCTTATTTGACAGCATGAGCGGCAGCCGCTGCTGTGCATCCGCAGGGTCATCATTTGTGCAGTGTTCAGGCTTCTCATCGGCCATGGCGGCTTGAAGCAGCTCTGCTTGCCATAGTCACTTGACGGCGTCAACTCGGCGCCGCCATTTGCTGTTGGCCCGCCTTGCCTTTCAGCGCGCTATGCTAACGGTGACACACCCCGCAATCACTGCTCTCCGCAGACTGCAGAGGAGCTGCTTACACCATGGAGGCCTCGGGGCTTAGCAGCACTCCGCAGCCTCCCCTGTTTGGGATGGCAGGCGGCACCGATGGCGCTCAAAACAAGGTGAGGAGCCGCAATTGCAAAAACTGGCAGTTCTGCCACCCCATCATGTGCTAGCGATTGCGCCATGCATCGCCACCTGACGGCACCTCAATTCCGCGCCATTCCGTTGTGTGTTGCTGCCTGCTATCACGCTCCGCCGCTCCCAAAATACGACAATCGCTGCAGTACATCAACATCGACGAGATCTTTGCGGATTGCTTCATGGAGAGCGACCCAGACCTCATGACGCTGATGGCAGGGCAGACAGACAAGGCAGGTCAGGCGCAGCAGGGACTGGGTGGCGGCGCAGGCGCGAGCCCGTCTTTATCCTCAGCTTTCGGGGCGGTGCCACCTCAGGTGCTGGGGGGGGGCGGCATGCACTTCGGCGCGCAGCAGCAGCCCCCGCAGCGCTTGCAGCAGGCCGCCGCCAGCTCATCGCAGCAGGCGCCGCCGTTACAACAGCCGGCGACGCAGCGCTCGGGCTCAGCGGCCTCCCGCGCAGCCGCTGCGGCAGCGGCCGCCGCCGCCGCGGCGTCGGGGGCGGGCAGCGGGGGCGGCACGGACGACGACGACGGGCGCCGCAAGCGGCCGCGCACCGCGGGCGGGTCGCGCAGCATGTCGGAGCAGCAGAAGCTGGAGCGGCGCGAGCGCAACCGCGAGCACGCCAAGCGCTCGCGCGTGCGCAAGAAGTTCCTGCTGGAGTCCCTGCAGAAGAGCGTGAGCGCGCTGCAGGAGGAGAACGAGCGCCTGCGCGGCGCGATCCGCGAGAACTGCACGGACGCGCAGGAGCTGCTGACGCGCACGGAGGCGGGCGGCGGCGGCGGCGTGCTCGCCGCGACCCCGGGGGAGGCGAACCGCGTGCTCGACGACCCCGACTACTCGCTCGTGCGCGCGCTGCAGACGGCGCAGCAGAACTTTGTCATCACGGACCCGACGCTGCCCGACAACCCCATCGTCTTTGCGAGCCAGGGCTTCCTGGACCTGACAGGGTACACTCTGGACCAGGTCCTCGGGCGTAACTGCCGCTTCCTCCAGGGCCCCGACACGGACCCCAAGGCGGTGGAGCGCATCCGCAAGGCGATTGAGAGCGGCTGCGACACGAGCGTGTGCCTGCTCAACTACCGGTCGGACGGAACCCAGTTTTGGAATCAGGTGGGTGTGCTGTTCCATACGACGCTCGCGAGCTCTTGTTGGTAGGGAGGCACAACTTGTCGCTGGCGGCGCGCGAATGCGTGCATGCTTGCGGGGCGTTGGGGCAGCAAGCGTGCTGGCCAGGCACACCCAGTTTGTAAGGCCCACTTGTGGCGTGCGCCTGCAACTGCATCTTGTCGTGACTCGTGACTCACCGGTGCCGTCTGAGCCAGTGAACCGTTGCGCATGCATCATGTTGCATGTTTGTGTTTGGCGCTTCATCAACCCGCGCCTTGTTGGCCAACAAGCTCTCGTTTATCCTGCCCCCCCCCCTTGCAACAGTTCTTCATTGCATCCCTGCGCGACGCGGATGGCAAGATTATCAACTACGTCGGCGTGCAGTGCAAGGTCTCAGAGGAGTTTGTTACGGCAGTGCAGAAACAGGAGGAGGTGAGTCAACTTCAATGTTCAACTTCCAGTTTGATGTGGTGCAGTTGTCAGCAGGACTGCCTGACTTGTGTTTGGATGAGGCATTGCATCGTAGAGGACCGCTTTGCGTGCCATGCAGCTTGCTAGCATCAGTTCTTCAATGCCGCCATCGCTGCTCATGTGCGCTGGGGTGCATGACGTGCTGCTGCGTGTGATCTGCCTCTGTGTGCCCTATCTGTTCTATTCTTGGCACTTGCCGCTATGCCGACAACGCTGCTTGCTGTTGTCGGACTCCTCTACGCCTGCAACGCTGATTTGCCGTTGTCGTCAAGTGCTTGCGTTCATGAACTGTGTGCTGATTCGAGCCTGCCTTTTGCGCTCTGCCCACAACAGCAGGACGACAATGACCAAGACGACGAAGACGATGACGACGACAACTGATCGCTGCCGCTACCCCCCCCCCCCCTCAATCAAAGACCCCATTCAATCGCCGCACGGCATTGAGCGACATTGTGCAGATCACATATCGGCAGGGCGATGGGGGCTCGGGAGTGGGGGGGTGGGAGGGGGGATACCGGGACGCACATTGGCAGGTTGCTGTGGCTCTTTGTGCTTCTTGGATACCCCACCCGAGATGCACATGTACAGAAGCTTACACGCGCCTCGGCTCGCAAGCACGCGCGCGCAGAGGGTGGCACTGCGTGCGCGCTCTTGGAACCGCCGCGGTGTTGCAAACAAAAAAAGAAAATTCCCGGGTCACCGGCAAATCATGAGACCCCACCTGGGTGTCCCTCCCCCCCTCCTCGCGAAGTGATTTTGTCGAGCACTCCCATGTCATTCCGCGTGCTCAAGCGGTCACCGCCAGCGGTGCTTGGGAGCGCGCGGGGGCGGGCCGGGGGGGGGTTCCCAGTTGCCGTTACCAGTGCACCCCCCTCGCTCTCACAGATCGCGTGCAGTCGGCGGCTGTGCCAGCGACGGCGGCAGCGACCGCTGCGCTGTCGCCCGTCGCTCCGCAGCGCAGAGCAGCGCAGTGAGGTTTGACTGTCATCTCTGGTCGGTGGCGCAGCGGGTACTGCAGCTGAGCCGCAGCGGGTACTGCAGCTGAGCTGTGCCTGCTGGTGGCAGCGCTCCGGTGTGCGGTCGCTTCAAGCGGGTGACGCGCCACTCGTAACGCACTCGTGTCATTGTAACAGTTTCCGCCTGATGTGCCTTTTATGCGCTGCTTGTGTGAGATGGACTGTGTGTCGTTGAACTTGAACTGGACACTGCGCGATGGAAGTTACAGTGGCGTGTGTGTAGGCTTGCAGCGTGTGCCATGTTCAGCTGACTGGAAAGCGCCCGTTGCGGAGCCACGAATTGCAATGAAGTGACCTTCCAACATCATTGGGTAGGTACATGATGAGATGCAGACAGCAGATGTTCAACGTCATGCCAGACTGAGACACAGTGACAGGAGGCGGACACCAGGCTCTCAGCGGCACAAGGAACCTTCAATGGTCAATGTTGTCATAAATTGGCTGTTACTAATGAACACCAATGACACTGTCACAATCTAAGCATCTACGCCTCTGTAAGACTCTCTCTCTCTCTGTGCTTGCCTCTCATACCCTCCTCTCACCCAGCCCCTTCCTCTCCTTCTAAGACACCCCCCCCTCCTCCCCCACTGCCGCCTAACATCACCCCCCTTTCTCCACTCATGTGATCACCGTAGGCGCTTCCCGCCCGGTGAACTCCTGCAGCCTTGCCGCCGCCAAGGCGGCCTCAGCAAGCGGCCGCAATTCCTCGGATGCTCGCCCCTGTGCACACCACGACGATGCGCAATGAATATGGTACCAATCAGTGCGTCATGTAGAAAAAGAAGAGAGGTGCCATCGCGACTAGAGCGTGGACGAAAGTGCGCTCGGGCAGTTGAAGTGGCCAGAGATGAGCATCCACATAGTGTAATCTGCTTCAAAACAGGGCAGCGCATGCGCTTGCGATGCGGTACAGTGGTTTCATCAGGCGCAAACTCAGGTTTGGACTTGCTTTGCCACCTGTGACCGCATGGTGACTGCTACTGCTCTCAAATATTTTAATTTAAAGGTGATAGACTCCTATGTTTTGCGCAGGCATGCAGCCATGTGCCTCATGGCAGTGTAGCTGTGTCAACGTAGAGACAGGACTGCAGTGCATGTTATTGCAGGCGCGCTTCACCTGAGGCCATGGCCACCTGTACGTAGTAAGCAAGTACACAAGGGCGCCAGCCACACTTTGTCCACACTCTGTGATCTCCTCTTTGAACCCTACATGGGGCTAGCATATGCACACTGGCGTCTTTATGTGGGCGGTACGGCAAACAGCCAAAACTCCAGCTTTTGCAACTTTTTGTCATACTTCAACTTCATACTCATAACTTCACTTCAAACTTGAAGGCACTCCGAAACGCCCCCTTTCAATGCAGCCAGCGCTACCACCGCACCGCCACTGTAGGCAGGACGCACGTGAAGATGACCTATAGAAAAAACACAAGAGATTACTGGTACTGAACGACCCAAGTCTCGTAGAACAACAAGTGCGTGCAGCAGCGCTCACCTGCGTCGCCCCCACGTCCATGCATCAAAAATCAAAACTTCAACTTCAAGCTCAAAGGCGCATTGCTGAACACCCTTCTCGCCAATCTACATGGCCAGCGCTACCACCGCTGCTGTACCTACGACGACAAGCGCGCAGCAGCGCTCACCTGCGTCGCCCCCACGTCCCCCTCAAAGCGCTCCAGGTACACGCGCACCGTCGCCCCCTCGCTCCCCGTCCCCGACAGCCGGAACACGGCGCGCTCGCCGCTCGCAAAGGCCATACGTACCCCCTGGCGCGCGCTCACGGAACCGTCCACGGGGTCCGTGTAGGAGAAGTCGTCGATGCTGACGAGCTCGAAGCCGCGCTGCTTGGCGGCGGCGGCGGGGGCAGCGAAGGCGGCGCTGTCGTCTGCCGCGGCGCGCAGCGCCTGCGGAGCGGTGCGTTGGGGGGGAGCGCGTGTGTGGGGTGAGCGGGATGGGGATGGGGATGTGCGTCAGTGCACCACATAGCGAGATTTGAAGTTGAGGGATGAAGTTGAAGTTGAGGAAAACCAGCTCTTTGCATGGACATTTGGGTCATTCTGTTTCTGGGTCGGGTCTGTTCCGTCAGCAGAGCACTTTGCTACAGTAACAACACACGGTACTTGGCATGCCGTAACAATAGCGAGGTACATACATACACTGCTGCACAGACTCTGCAACTGCCGTAACACACAGCGCTGTAAGCTCACTATGTGCATCGTGTTGCTGCCGCCAGGGCTACGTCAGAGGTACAATGCATAGGCAGATCACGCATTGGCATTCAAGAGCAACTGCAGGGCAAGAACGAACTCGCAAAGAGACATACGCGATCGCTGACGACAGGTGCGGTTTATACACACTGTGAGCTGGAAAAGCTGAAACAGGTGTACCATTGTGTTGTCTGTGAGCACACTGGGCAACTGAGCAATAATGGCTTAGCCCCAACCTTTTGCATCAGCTGTACGGAATGATGCCTGCTTTTAAACGTGTCAGCACAGCAGTAATTAGCGTACGCCTGCTATAGGTGAAGCATGCTCAGCCACTAGCGTTGGCCACGGACTTTCATGTAAAAACAGCACGCTTTTCGTGTAAAAACAGCACGCTTGTCAGCAAGGAAAGCTACCTTGAAGTCTGCTTGTTTCGGATCACTGCGTGGCACAACGCCTTTAAAGCCCTTGATGTGGAGCAAGTATGCTGTGGATTATGGACTTCTGAACTTCACATTTGCACCTGAAGAGTTGAAGTGCAACAAGCCGCATTTCCTCAGCAGCACTGGCTCAGGCCTGCTAGATGCTGGTATTCGAAATGCACCGCGCTGATAGGAATAGTGGCGGCAAACTTCATTTGCCTTATGCAGGCAGGTAAGGCAGCGCTTGATGGGCTACTTGACACGAGTCACTCATTAAAACTTTGGATTGAGCAGCACGTTCACATGTGTTCGGTATACTGTGGCGATTACAGCTCTTCAACCCTGAGGTGCCTCAACAGGTTGCCATTGCCGCTTTGATCTGAAACAAGCAGTATGGCAGTGCGGTTTGACCTCCAATTGGGAGAACAGGCATGTTTGCGCACCGACGTCCACCATGGCATTCGCACCATCTTAGGGTTAGGGTTAGGGTTAGGGTTAGGGTTAGCCGCACCCCTCGTCGCCGTATACTGCGTTGTAGTTGCGCTTGTTGGAGCACACGATGACAACACCATTTACGCAGTGACTTTACCTCAAGACCCCTCGCAGTCGTACTGCGCATGCTTGCTGCGCTTGCCGTACCAGTCAACATCAAGAGCAATATCATTTGCACCGATCTTCTTCAAGCAATAGAAGTAGAACACAAACACAGTGTGCGAACTGACCTCCATCATGGCATTCGCGCCGTCCGCGCCGCACCCCTCGTATTCATACCATTTGTGCCCTGCTGCCCCGTGTGCACTGACCTCATGGAACATTTTGACGAATACATAGTGCGAACTGGAGGTCAAACATTTTTGACAAATACATGGTGCGAACTGACCTCCATCATGGCATTAGCGCCGTCCGCGCCGCACCCCTCATAGTCATACCCCTCGTGGTAGTTGCCCTTGTTGAAGCACACGACGATTACACCATTTGTGATCTGCTACCGTGTGCAATGACCTCAAGAAACATTAGTGACGCATACATACATAGTGCGAACTGACCTCCATCATGGCATTCGCGCCGTCCGCGCCGCACCCCTCATAGTCATACCGCGCGTAGTAATTGAGCTTGCTTAACCATGACAACAACATCAATTAAGAAGTGACGGTTTCTCAAGACCCTCGCAGTCGGACTGCGCTCGCCGCGCCAGCCGCCGCCAACAACAATCTAACATGCGCACTGACCTTTCAAGTAATACAATACATACTTAAAGTAGTGCAAACTGACCTCCATCATGGCATTCGCGCCGTCCGCGCCGCACCCCTCGTAGTCATACCGCGCGTAGTAATTCCGCCCGAACCGCGCCCAGTGCTCGCGCACTACGTCCCCCACCCCCACCAGCGGCGCCCCCGGGTCGCCATTCCTCTCCGCCAGTATGCTGAGCCACGCCAGCACGGCCCACAGCCCGTCCTTCTCCCGCACGTGATCGGAGCCGGTGCCGAAGGATTCCTCGCCGCAGAGGAAGGGGGCGAGGTCGGGGCCGCCGAGGGCCTTGGAGTCCATGAGGTTGCCAAAGAACTTCCAGCCGGTGGGGGTCTCGAAGACGCGGAACCCGAGGGCGGCGCCCACGCGGTCGAGCGCCGCGCTCGTGGGCATGGACCTGATGGAAGACAAAGGAAAAATGCCACACTTCAAGTTAATGACACTTTCCGATCACGGTTTGGCTGTCGTGTTGTTGCAGTGAGAAGGGCGGTGCCCAGGCGGTCGAGCGCTGCGCTCGTGGGCATGGACCTGATGGACAACAAAGGAATTTACATAAACAGCAGAAGAAATAAGAAGGTTGAAGTTGGGGATGCCGGGTTGAAGTTGAAGTGAAGCCGAGGGCGGCGCCCACGCGGTCGAGCGCTGCGCTCGTGGGCATGGACCTGATGGACAACAAAGGAAGTTACAAGGCACAGTTGAAATTAATGATACCCGCATGACTATGCTGCGTCGTTTAGCGTGTTCCGGGTGAAGTTGAAGGGATGCTGCAAAGAGGCGGCGCCGACGCGGTCCAGCCCGGCGCTCGTGGGCATGGACCTGACGGGAAGAAATGAGAGAAAGCATTATTGCTGGTACAGGTCAAAGTTGAAGTGATGCTGAGGGCGGCGTCGAGCCCCTGCGCTTGTGGGCATGGACCTGATGGAAAACATTTGGATGAAATGACACACTTGAAGTTAGTGATGCCTCCATAGAAATGCTGCACTTTCAGAGAAGGTCTGCTTGAAGCTGAAGTGATGTGCTCGAGCGCAGCGCTCGTGGCATGGACCTGATGGGAAGCAGAGGAAGTCAAGTCAGAGAGGTAGAGAAGTTAGGAGGCGGTATTGAAGTGTTGGTGATGCCTGGTTAAATTTGAAGTGATGCTGCTAAGGTGGTGAAACCTGGTTGAAGTTGAAGTCATGCTGCAAAGGTGGTGCCCACATGGTCCAGCGCTGCGCTCGTGGCCCTGATGCACAACAAAGGAATTAAGTTGAAGAGCAAGAGAAATTAGAAGGCACTCTTGAAGATGGTGGTGGAATTTGAAGTGACGCTGCAAATGGCAGCGCCCACGCGGTCCAGCGCTGCGCTAGTGGGCATGGACCTGATACAAAGCAGAGGGAGTCAGAGGGCACAGTTGAAGTTGGTGCTATCTCCGTCACCGCTATTGTTCAACAATGTTCTTGTTGAAGTTGAAGTAATGCTGCGGAGGGCGGCGCCCACACGCATGAGCGCGGCGCTTATGGGCATGGACGTCAATCATGGCACGACGTCACACTTTGGAACTGCCTTCACATCCGGTACTTGCAGCGATTGGTGCCACATCCTGACACTGAACACAACCATATACTGTAGTTTGCGGACGCCAGTCCACAAATGTGTTGGCACGTGCACAACACACACATAGAACACCCAGAAGCAGCCCAATAAATGCACCGGCACGCGGGAGCACTGCACACACACACCCATAGTCTAGGCCCCCCCATCCCCCGACTCCGACTCGCGCTCGACTACTCCGACTCTCACCGCGCGGCGGCCTTCAGCCCGTCCTTGAAGTGCGGAATCGCCTGCGCGTTCGCCGCGATCACCGCCAGCGAGTCCGATGGCGTCACAAAGAAGCGCCGCCCCAGCACCATATTCCTATCGCCGTCGCCGTCCGCGGCGGCGCCGAACACCGGCGGTTCCGCCGCCCCTTCGGCCGCAGGCAGAACTGAGCCATCTGCCGCCAGCCCCATGCGTGCCACGAGGTCGTCGGCGTAGGTGAGGTTGGGGTCGGGGTGGCCGCCGCCGAAGTCTTCGAGAGGCTCGCAGCGTAGCAGACAGGCGGGGTCCGCGCCAAGCTCCTCCACTAGCACCTGCGCCAAGGGGGAAGGGCAGGGAGGGGGGGAGGGGGGGCTTGCTGAGCGTTGTGATTCTGGCGCTACTGCATCGCTCAAGTCATGTAGCAGCTCGCAGCGCAGCAGACAGGCGGGGTCTGCGCCGAGCTCCTCCACCAGCACCTGCGTCAGGGGGGCAGGGGGGGGGCATTGTCGTGTGTGAGACATACTGAGCGTTGTGATTCTGGCGCTACTGCGTCGGGAAAGAGTTGCCGGCAGCTTGCAACGCAGCGGGCACGCGGGGTTCGTGCTGCGCTCAGCTCCCCCACCAGAAGCTGGCAGGGTGAGCGTTGCGCCCGCTTCAAGTTGTACTTGAGGTACGTGATAGTCGTACACCATGAAGGTATGTATGTAGATGCTTCCCACAATCATACTACTTTCAGGTTCTCTCTACACAGAGCGCGCGTGCTCACCCTCCTGGCGCACGGCCGCGCGGCGCCGGACATGGCGTCGTACACCCCTAAAGTACCTCTGTATAGTCTATGTAGATACTTTATACAATCATACTCATATCAGAAGGCATGCAACAGAATCGCTCTAGACAGAGCGCGCGTGCTCACCCTCTTGGCGTACGGCCCCGCGGCGCCGGACATCGCGTCGTACACCATGGAGAAGTCGGGGCGCGCCACAAGCGCGCGCAGGCGCCCAAAGTCAAACGTCCGCCGCAGCAGCCGCACGTAGTCCTCCGTGGGGTCCACCACCTCCACGCGCATGCCGCCGACGTCAGTTACACCGACAGTTTCGAGGTCGACGTCGGGCGTGCCGTCGAGCGTTTTGTAGGCCGCGATCGTCTGCGTGAGTGCGTACACGGCCTCCGTGTCGAGCTCCGTCGCGGGGCTGCCCGCGGCGTTGTTGAACTGCGCACGGGGAAGAGGAGAGTCACATGCGGGTGAGTTGGTGAACTGCGAGGGGGGGGTGGGGGGGGGGGGGGGCGTCACAAGCGGGTGCGTGGCGGTGTGTTGTTGAAGTGCGCGGGCCGGGGGTGTCGTGGGCGAAGTGGAGCGTCACTGCGGGTGGTGCATTGTTGAAGTTCGTGAGCAGAGGCGTGTTGAGCGCAGCTACGTAGTCTGTCACAACAAATGGTTGTGCACGGGTGTATCAACAGGCTAGGTTCTAGACGACCAACGCTGACGCGGCCGATGCAGAGCCTCAAGCTAGGCTATCTGTGACAGAACACTGGCACTTGCTGAGCAGATTTAGTGGCACTCGCCAAACACCAAGTCCGCATAGGCCCGTGGTGTCGTCATCAGCCAGCACTCTGCTGTAGGTTTCAGCGGCTCTCAACATCAGTGCCAAGCAACAAGCAAATTCTCAGGATTTGAAGAAGAATGTATACCGGAAGTTTGCCTTGCTCGGTGCACACTCAAACGAGCCCTTCAACTGCACTTGCATCGACCACGGGCATGACCGCAGATGGGTATATCACAGTGGATCCACGTGTCACATGCACGCAATGCACAAGATGTACTCAGCTGCATGCAAGCAGCTAGATGTGTGGTGTTCTAGAACATCATGAGCTACGCTGCTGCTGCGAGTTCAGCAACAAGCGCATTTAGTGCAATGTTGTGACTGTCATGGTTCACGACAGGCAGCGACCGCATGGCAGGACTAAAGCAGCAGCGAGCTGCAGTCATGAGCTACTTTCGTGTATAACGTTGTGCAGAAGACCTACAGGTTAGTCAGCACTCTGTGCGCCGTTCCCTGAATGTTGGTGCCTTGATGAGCGACCATATGCTGTGCATTAGCCAGTAGTTTTCCTGCACGAGCTGAGCGAAATAGTTGCTGGTCTTCATGAGACTGCTGTGTCAGCGCTCCTCAGTACCATCGATCAACAGCCGAGTAGCGCATCATGCATGCTTGCTGAGCAATGTGGCTTTCCAATGCTCAGCTTCAGCAAGGCGAAATAGCTGCACGGCGCCGAGCAATCGGCACTGAGAGCCGTGCATGAGATGACGGGGCTGCCTCACTGGTGTGGTGCTGATTTAGGCAGCGTCAGCACAGGAGGCTGGGAACTTCAACCTGGTACCAGATGCATGATGCATGAAAAGGCCCTCGCATGATCATTCATACTTTTCAAGTCAACAGATAAGCTGTGGTTCAGGTTCCAGAATTCGCTGCAGTGCCTCTGCAGTGCCTCCTGTGTTTGAACCAGCATATGCATGAACGTCAACTTGAAGTGCTGCTGTGTGACGTCTGCGCTACCTTGATGCCGAAGTCCTCTGTGGGCCCGCCAGGGTTATGGCTCGCCGTCAGCACTATGCCCAGCAACGCCCTCTCGCCCTCCGCTCCCCGCTTTTCCCGTATCATTGCAGACACAGCCGGAGTGCTCAGCAATCCACCCTGGCCCACCCAGACCTGCCCAGCGCCATTGGCAGCAGCCATGCGTATGATGGTCTGTATGGCAGCAGAGTTGTGGTACCTGCCATCGCCTCCCACCACCAGCGTGGCACCCTTCAAGGCATCCCCTTGCGCCTCCAGGATGCACTGCACAAAGTTTTCCAAGTAGTGCTCGCCCTGCCAGACCTTGACCTTCTTGCGGAGGCCGCTGGTGCCTGGTCGCATGCCCTGAATCGGCGACGTCGCAACCACTTTGACGCCAGCGGGAGGGCTGCCATCCGCGCCGCCGCCACGGATATCCGCTGCAGCTGTGCTCATGCGCGTACGCAAGATCCGCATGCGTGCTGCAGGGGCAGCAGCAGCATGGCGGTGCAGCACCAGGCCTCCTGTGGAGGCATAGCGCGGCAGGAAGGCCTGGGCTGGCGCAGCCGCGACCGCTGCGACGGCGAGCGCCGACAGAGCTTTCCAGCGCTGCACTCCTTCCATGCCCTCTATAGGAGTTGCAGCTGCCTTACCGTGCGTGCGTGGCACAAAAGCCGACCATCGCTAACGTAAGCAAGGGGGGTCTGATAGACTCTTTGTGTAAGGCAGAAGAAAGACCACTAACAGGGCAAACTGATTGCGAAGCATTTGCAGCAAGCTACATGACGAGGCGCTAGTGACCTTGCTGCGGACTGCGCAGACTCTCTCTGCGGCAGAGTAGCTGTGAGCTGCGAACAGCTGCCGCTGCAAGAAGTGCACACAATTCACACAACTTCAACCATGTCTCCAGCTAGCATCGCTCTGGGCTGCTGCTTGTGCTTGACGCTACAGCTGCAACATGTATTGGCCTTCGTCAGCCCAGCGGGTAGATGCAGCAGTACAAAAGCTTTCCGCTCACGACCAAATCTGGCATCGGCACGACATCAACACCAACATGCACTGCTCATGATGGCGGGACCAAACAGCAAGCAGAGGCCAGCTTTCTTTGCTGATTTTGCGGTCTTGGAACAAGAAATCCGGTGTTATTTGAAGGAAAGAGAGGCTGGTCCGCCAGCACAGGCAGCTTCCAAGGACTCGAATCCGGTTCTCAACTTTCTAAGGTGAGTCAACATCTGTGCTTGTGGTACGCCAGCCGTAGCATGCAGCCGTGGGCTTGCCGAGTGTGATTGCTGTGCTGGTTGTCGCTGCATCATGCCGGCCTAGCAAGCGTCGACAAACAATCCGCCATGAATGTGATTGCACTCTTGCTGAGAGTGGTGCGCAATCCTGAAGGTCGCTCCCCGAGCACGCATTGCTGGTGCAAATCACCTCTCATCTGCACTGTGCACTATGGCCGCTGAGAGCCCACAGACCATGTGCAGGCGTGCAGTGATACTGTCATTCGAATCCCTGTTTCCAGACTGCAACGTGTCCTCATTCGCATTGCCATGGGCACCATGGGCTAATCCTGACGCCCAACTAACATCGCCGCGTCGTCTGCAATCCCCAGCATCAACCCCTCCGCCATCGGGCGCCCCGACCGCTTCGACGACGACTTCGAGGAGCCGGTGGAATGGGACGGCGCGCCGGACCCCCTCGAGTACAGCGAGCTGCGCGCGTACGGCTACCAGTACCTCGTGGAGCCCATCATGAATGCCGGCGGCTACATCGCTGTCTCCAACCGACTGGGCGTGCACGTGACGCCGAAGTCGCGGCGGCGCCGCGCGGCGTTCGCGCCTGGCGAGGAGCCCAAGCTGCTGCGCCCCAGCGACGCCAAGGAGGGCTTCCTGGCGCTTGGCAGCGCGCTCGACGAGCGCATGGAGGCCGCCGCCGCCGCCGCGCCGCAGCGCGCCGCCGAGAGGTCCGCGCGCCTGTTTGAGAAACAGGCGCTCATGGACGCAGACGAGCGCGCGGCGCGCCGCGATGCGGCGGAGGCGGCGCCCGTGTACCGGCGCGCGGCGCCCGAGGTCGTCGCCGCGCGCGCCGCGGCGGATGCGGCTGCGGACGCTGCCGACGCCGCCGCGCTGCCGCGAGAGCGCATCGGGCTCAGCGCGCTGCAGCGCGCGTACGTGCTGGCGACGGCGGTGAGCGCGGCGGTGGGGTTCGGGCGCGGCACGCCTGCGGCCGTCGACGTGGGCCTGCCGGAGGCGGCGGTGCAGGCGGCGGCCGCGGTGGGCTTCGCGCTGCTGCTGGCGAACGCAGGGAGCGCGGTGCTTAGCGCGCGCATGGCGTCGCGGGGGGGGAGGGGGGTGGTGCACTGGGCTTTGAAGGGGGCGCTGGCGGGGCCCGTGAGCGTGGCGGAACTGCGGGGGTTGGTCGGTGTGGAGGGGGTGGTGCAGGCTGGCAGTGGCGGCAGTGATAGTAGTTGATGGCAGCCATTTAGTTAAGACGGGGTTGTTGATCACAGCACATGGGGTTTATCGATGACCTACTGGTCATACAACATCAAAGAAACACCCGCATGCCTACCAAGTATTGATTGTGGGTGCAACTTGAAGCACTGCTTTGCCCGTCATTTCGTGCTTCAGATGAAACCTTTTCACCTGGCAGAACTACTGTATGGTAGACCATGCCAACCTTAAATGTGGCGAGTGCAGTCTTGTCTTCAGTAACAATGTGTACAGGAAGATGGTGCAGACGAGCCTCAATTTTTTGGCATTAACTTCAAGTTCGACTGAACTCTTTGAACTTGAAGTTTGTCTCGCTCGTTATGGTTTCACACACAGAGCTGCACATGGTCGGTCCTGCATAAGTGGGCGCAGGTATAAAATCTTTCGTGTAGCACCCAGTAGCTGCCGCAACAGCAGAAGGAACCACCGTAGCTGGAAGTTCTATTGCCACAAGCACATGGCTGCAGAAGCAGTCGAGGGGCCCACTAGGCTGCACATCGGTGGCGTTCCAAACAGCGTGGCTGCAGATGAAGTGCGCGCTTTGTTCTCGAAGGTGCTGCAGGGTGGAAGCACTGGCACCATAGCTGTGGAACTGCAAGCAGATGCCACCACCGGCATCAGGCGCGGCTTCGGCTATGTGCAACTCCCCACTGCGGCCGATGCACAGTCCGCCATGCAAGCATTCAACGGCACCAAGTGGAAGGGCTCCAAGCTCTCCGTAGCGCCAGCGAAGGACAACTACCTGGAAAGGCTCAAGCAGCAGTGGAAAGAGGACGCGGAAGAGGCGGAGGCTCTGCTGCACCAGCCGCGGCCTCAGCCCACCCCCATAGGCCTCGCGAAGCTCGTCAAGCAGGGGCTGCCGCCGCGCATACTGCGCATCCGCAAGCGGCCGGGGCAGCCCCCCCTGCTCGTCGACCCCATCCCGCTGGAGGCGGCAGAGGGGGGCGGCGTCACGTCGCTCAGCGCCGTCGCCAAGAAGCGCAAGCGCCCCAAGCCCGCGGACGCCGTGCTGCGCGCGCAGCGCGTCAGCGCGTTCTCCGCCAATGGCGGCAGCAGCGGCGACGGCAGCTCAGCAGATGACGACGCTGCAGACTCCATCGCGGAGATGTGGCGCGAGGCGGCAGTAAGTGTGGTGCCACGTGCGGACCTCGCGCGCCTCGCCACGCTGCCGCCAGAGGTCAGCGCTGCTCAGCAGGAGGAGGCTGCGGCCGCAGCGGCGGCGCCGGGCGGCGACGACGAGCTGACGTTTGTGTGGGGGGACGAGGGAGGTGCGGCGGACGGCGGCGATGGCGAGCGCGGCAGCGACAGCGGCCTGGGCGATGATGTAGGGGCAGACAGCGGCGTGCTCGACAGCGGGTTGGACGGCGAAGCGGACACTGCGGACGACGACGCTTTCCAAGACACGGAGGATGAAGGCAGCGGCAGCGACGCTGGCGGCGCAGGCGACGCAGCTTCGCCTGCGGCAGCGCTCCACAAGGAGTCCGCCGCGCCCGCGCCGGCGCTGGTGCCGCCGCCGCTGGCGAAGGGCCGCAAGCCGCTCACGGCAGCGGACGTGGACCTCGACCACATGAACAGAAGGGGAAACCGCAAGCCCGTCTTCAGGACGGCGGTCGACGAGCTCTTCCTGGAGAGCAGCGACGATGAGGGCGCGGACGCGCAGGCGCGCGCCGCCTATGACTATGAGGCCGAAACTGCCGGCGACGCAGCGGTTGCAGGGCTGCTGGCGAGCGCTGATGCTGCCGGCGCCGACCCGACGGCGCCAGCGGATGCCGCTGCGCTGACGGTGGCGCTGGAGGCGGAGGCGCAGCGGTCGATGGCGGTGCTGGCGACCATGTTCGACCAAGACCAGCTGTCGAAGCCCAAGCCGGCAGTGGGCGCGAGCGGTAAGCCGCAGGCACTGCGCAGCAGCGGCTTTGTCCCGCAGCTGCGGTTCGATCCAGATGCGCCGGCGGTTGCAGCGGTGGCGGCACCGCCGCCGCAGCGCGCCGCCGCCCCCGCAGCGCGACCAGCAGCAGCTGCGCGGAGGGAGACGGCGGCGGCGGAAGCGGCAGCGGTAGGCCGCAATGCGGGGACAGCAATGGATGGAGCGGAGGCGCAGCAGGGGGAGGTGCGGGTGACGGCGGCGCCGGCGCCAAGTGGCGAGCGCTTCATCGCGCGCGTCGGCACGCTCACAGACATCTTCAGCGTGCAGGATAAGGTCACAACCAAGTTGTCTGCGGAGGAGAAGGCACGCGCAACGGGCTTCAAGCTGTCATCGCTGTTCGGCGGCGATGACGGCGGCGGCGGCGGCGGCGGCGATGGCGGCAGCGAGGCAGGCGGCGGCGGTAGCGGCGGCGCAGGCGAGGCCACCGTGCACACTTTCGCGTTCGGCGGCATTGCTGAGGATGGCAAGGGAGGCGACGAGTCAAAGACCTCAAAACAAAAACGCACAGCATTGGAGCAAGCCGAACCGCAGCAGCGGCGGCAGCAGCGAGTGGAGGACAAGGAGAATGTGGACGTGAAGCGCGGGAGCAAGGGGGCCGCAGCAGCACCTCTGCCCCCTGCGGAACTGCGTATATGGGGGGACATGGATGCCATTCGCGCGCGCGCGGCGCAGTTCTGCCGCCAGGGCACGGACGCGGAGATCGAGGAGCGCTGGCTGCAGTCGCGCCGCAACCTGACGGTGGACTTCAAGCGCAAGCACAAGGAGGCGCTCAAGAGCCGCAGCGTCGCGCCAACTAAGGGGCGCAGACGCGGCGCGGCGCGCTAGACAGTGTGTTGCACATACATATATATAGCAATCACAGGTCTTAATAGGTCTTGGGGCTGCGTGGAAGTACTTTGTGTTTTGGGTTTTGCATGCGCTCTTGGTGTATGTATGGCGCTCTGTGTCTCTGCGATGTTGTCGTGTGTAGACGCTTTGTGTAGTCATCAGGTGTGTCCGACTACGCTGGTAGCATTGGTGCCCCTTGTGTAGCTGTGGTATGTATCAGCAAGCACAGATGTTTGTTGGCGGCTCGTTTGGCCTGTGATGGCCTCAGCCGTTTGACACTTGACCTCAGATCTCATCGTCCAGCTCTGCTGCCCTCTATGTTATATGCACATGCCGATAGCGTACTACTTGCAGAGTTTTCTCAAAAATGACTCATACTGTTGATCGTACGCTCTTGGCATAATGCCAGTTTTGTTGTAGTCCATCATCGCATGCAACGCTTCAAAGCAGTGACCACAGCAAGCAGGGTACATTCTTGGCGGTCTTGACTCAGCTGACTGTTCTAGCATGCCATCTATGAGATGAAACCTCACACCTCTGATGGCCACTGAGGGGACATGCACGAAAACCATGCATCACAGGCTCATTATTTAAACTGTATGATGAACCTGACTGGTATTCAAGGCAAATGTATCCTGCATGGTTTTTCAATGTGGGGGAGCTTCCTTTTGCATGTCCTCCTGCCAGTGCCCCCCCCCTCCCCCAGCCACCCTCAGGCTCCCCACCGTTGCATTTCTGCTGGGGCCTTAAGCTGAATGCACAAGTCGCCAGCACGTGTGGGAGGTTAATGATGGCGCGCATACCTTGACTTCTTCTACGTGTACGTTTTCGTTTTTTTTTTACAGAAAGGGACTCATGACATGGAAAGTCGCTGGGGAACTGCAAGAGGCAGATCAAAAACGAAAGCTTTGCTGCTTTGGCAGGTGTTGAGGCACCTTACAAGTGCCGCCCTTGCACCCGCTTCCTGCGCTAGTGTCAAGTGGCGGGGGCTGCAGCCCTGCACTCCTCAGACACAAGTCCACGGCATCAGCGCAAAAGCGAAGGAGTTGAGGTTGGAGTGCAGATCCATGGCGGCACCCCAGGGCGATGTGTTTATACCCAAAGTGGCCGCACTGGACTCCTTTCCTCTCAACGATGGTGTGCCCAGGCTGCAGCCTGTGTGCGCCAACGTACAGTACGACATGGTCCCACACACCAACTTCTTGCAGTGCGCCGACCATGTGTGCTACCCTGCCGAGTTCGCAGCGGATCTGCAGGACATTACGCGCCTCGAGAAGCTGGCGGATACGGGAGAGAGGCTCGTGAGACAGCTGTACACCTACCGGGGCGTCAGCAGAGCCATCCCTGCGCCCGCCAGGGGCAGCTCCAAGGCGGACATCGATGCGATGAACTTCAAGACCCTGGAGGTGCTGAGGCCAGAGATAGCCAAACTCAAGGCGATCATGGACTACTTGGAGGAGGCGGTGACGGTGTTCAGGGAGACGGTTCTCAAGCTCGCCAAGCAGGGCAGGAAGAAGGTGGTGCCGGAGACTCAGTACGACGCCCTCGTCGCCATCGCGGACCTCCTGCAGCAGCTCGACAGGCTCAAAGACGGCAAGTCGTGCCTGGCGAACGACCTCTCGCGCTACAAGCGCGCGCTCAACGCCGCCATCTCCGCCGGCCAGGTCTCGCGCGCGGACGCCGCCGCGCTGGAGGCCGACGCCGCCGCCCTCGCCAACTTCCTCGGCAACCTGCGCGCCGCCGACAAGGTCACGTACCCGCACCGCTACCTCGCGTGCACGCTGCGCGACGCGCTGCGCGGCGTGCCCGGCGGCGCCGACGACGTCCTCTGCCGCCTCCTCCAGCACTGCGTCGACAGGCTCGCCGAGGAGCGCTACCTCACGCCCGCGGAGAAGCACCGCCTGCTGCGCGCCGCGCCGCTGCTGCTGTGGCTCAGCGACACGGCGGACGACGCCGCGGCAGCGTCAGGCGGCGGCGGCGAAGCCTTCAACGCCTTCAAGCAGAAGCGCGTCAAGCTCGCGCCGCTGCACCGGCTCGCGCAGCGCCACGCCGTCGTGCCGGAGCGCGGCGATGTCGTAGCGCCGCTCGCGCAGTCGCTCGCGGGCGCGCCGCACCTCACGGCGGAGGCCGCGGCGGCGTTCGCGCCAGACGCGCGCGCGGAGGCGGAGGCGGCGCTGCCGGCGCAGCGCGCGCGCGCCGCGGACGAGCACGGCACGTACCTGACGGAGCTGTCGAGCGCGCTGGCGGCGGCGGCGCGCAGCGCGGGGGGGGCGACGGGCGTGCACAGCGCGGCGACGGCGCGGTGGCTGGCGCAGGTGCGTGCGCGCGTGCTGCCGATTGTTGGTTCAAAATAGTTGAGATGCAATGCCGGTTGGTGTTTATGGGCTCGGTTGGGTTGCACTCACTGGAGACTTCGTAGCGTAGCTGTGAGGGAGGGGTGTGGCATCGACAGCAGAGGGTGCGGCAGTGGCAGCAATCGTTCCGTGGATGCATGTGGCGCTGGCCGCGCTGCATGCGCCATGGTTGTGCGCCTCTCGCCAATTAGAGACACGTGGTGACTGCATTGCCAGCTCTTGATGTCATTGCCATCCATGACAACTCCCCCCCCCCCCCCCCGTCAGCCCCCTGTTGCAGTCACTACTTCAAAGGAGTCATTTCACGAGACCTGGTGATATTAAGTTCTGCAGTACATTTACCGCTTGTGTGCAGCACCGCAGCGGATCCCTGAGGTCTGATTCTGGCTGTGGCACCCAACTCATGGAGCTCTACGGTCCTTGCATATCTCGAGGTCCTTGCAGTCACTGGCATCTGCATGAAATGTGCAGCGTTGCGCTGAGTTCACGCCCTGCTCCAGCTGTAGGTGTTGATGTGTACGCAACAACGTGAGTGCCGGGCACGCAACACGCACGCTCGTCCAGCTGGAGAGCTTGCACACACCCCGCGGCGTCTCTCCAATGACACTAGCAACAACCATGGACAGAGCAGTCATGACAATCATGAATCACGACAATCACGAAATCATGACAATCATGAATCATGACAATCATGCATCATGATGACGATAATGAATCATGGCATGAACCACGATCATCATGAATCACGACCATACTTTGAATCATGCTAACCATGATTCATGAAACTCATGAGTGACGCCGCGCGCAGGTGGCTCTGGCGGGGCTGCGGCTGCTGCAGCGGTGGACCAGTGGGCTGCTGGAGGCACATGCAGCAAAGCTGGCGGCGCCGTGCTCGGAGGCGGCGGTGGGGGCGGCGGCAACGGGCGGCGCGGAGGTGGAGGCGGGGCTGTACGCGCGGGCCGTGCGCTACAACTACTCGCGCGAGGAGCTCAGCGCGGCGGCGGAGGTGAGCGCTGCCTTGGTGTTAACTGGAAGCAAGGTTGAGAGTTTTGTTGGTGTGAACTCGAAGCAAGATTGAGAGGTGTGTTGTAGAGTCGGCAGAGTAACGCGCGTGCGCCGTGCGCTACAACTACTCGCGCGAGGAGCTCAGCGTGGTGGCAGAGGTGAGCGCTGCCTTTGTGTGAAGTTGAGGTAAGAAGTATTGAAGTTGTGATGTGGTACAGGGGAGAGTGAGACACGTGAGTTGCATGTGGTACAAGGCCTCATGCGAGGAGCTCAGCGTGGCGCGGAGGTGAGCGCGCTCTTGTGCATGAAGTTGAAGTTACTGTATTGGAGGGCAGAGAGTTGTCTGCTGGCTGCCGCCAATGGGCAGGTTGCTGGTGTGCTGTAACCAGCGTCGACTGGTGGCCTTCGGCGGGCAGAACGAGATTGTGGTGGCCGCATCGCCGCAGCGGCAGCGACTGCTGCTTTCGTCGTGGAAAGGCTGCATCGAAGTTCGCTGCGATCCCGCTCAATCATCATGTTGAGAAACGCTTGTGATAAACGCGTATGAGAGTGCTGCTGGCCTCAGCATGCAAACGGTGCAGTGAACGAGAAAATTTTTGCTCAGACGCGGCCATGGAGGCGGGCGCGTGCTGCTGCACTTCACTGTTGCTCTTGTATGAGAGCTGACTTCAAGTAGCAAGTTTTGCTGGGAACTTGTTGAGAGAGGCGCTAGGGGACGGCGGCGGAAGCGAGCATGCCACGTGTCGGTGTGCTTGCAGCACGTGCACGCAGCGATTGCTGCCAGGGCCTGAGGGCTGCGGGTGTGCGCCCGCAACTTCAACTTTGACCTAGTATGTGCCCACAGAAGATTGGTGTATGAGACTAGATGCTTGGGTCATTTGCGTGGGGCGCCTAAGGGCCTGCGGTGCTGCAAAGCGTGAGAGGACGCTGTGCGAGGGGTGCAGAATGCCGGACAGATAATGTATGCACTTTTGAGAAATGAGCTTTTGCGGTATGCTGAGCATGCGGAAGATGTACAATAACTATAGATTGTGCCCAGGTTTGCAAGGTTGAGCACTGTAACTGCTGCTTCAATACCATCACTCACATTGAAGTTGAAGTTTGTGGCCCTCCAAATTTGTTTGAGAAGTGGACTCAGTGCATGCAGAAAACTGTTAACTCTTGAAGGCCAGAGGTTGTTGTTTGCGAGTGCTCCCAGCTTCAATTCTAAAGATCTACGTTACGTTGGCGGAAACTGACAGCTGACGGTATGCTGAGTTGCTGGATACAGCGGACGCACCACCAGCAGTTTCATTTGAGTGGTGGCACCAACAGACCAGTGCCAGCCGACCAATGCCTACAGCTTACTGTCTGAACTTCAATCGCTGTAGTGTCTGTACCTAAGAGGGCTTCACAGCGCATGTGCAAGTACGTGGGCAATGTGTATGGTGCTCTCCAGCGCAACTTCTTCATTGCGGCGCAGCCAGCGACATGGCGACACCATCATACGTGGCAGCAGCGGCTCAGCCAAATGCTCTATCCCCTGCTTTATGCCAGGCCTAGCCTCTTGCCAACAGCCTCCTTTCAACAGCAACAAGGACGTAACCTTTGACAATGTTGCTTCTGCGTTAATACATGAGCCGCTAAGTACGACGCTGGCGGCGCCGCCGCCGCGCTGCTTCGGCCAATGCTGTTGCGCTGCACTGCCAATCGGGTTTATCAAGCCCCTAGCGGCGCAGTTGTCGCTTCTTGACTGCATAGCAATCTCAGGCTCGCGTCGTCCGCAACAGGGCGCACCATATGCGATACACTCTGTCTGCGGAACATGAGTTCTCTGAGTGCAAACGACGCTGACATGTCTGCAGCGGGACACACCATAATCCGTTACACGCGTCTGCGGACAATCATAAATCATTTGATTTCTCTGGGTGCAAACGACGCTCTGACATGTCTGCGACGGGACGCACCATATTATATCACATACACTCTGTCTGCGTACAATGATAGGTCATTTGATTTCCCTGTGCATGAACGACGCTGACATCGCCAGCAACAGGACGCACCATAACTCATTACACTCTGTCTGCGGACAACTTGACTTCCCTGTGTGTGAACGACGCTGACATCACCAGCAACAGGACGCACCATAGTCTGTCTGCGGACAATACTCACCTCGAGTGTGAACGACGCTGACATTGCCGCACCGCTTCCACTGCTGCCGCTCTCGCGTTGCAGCTGGTGACGTCCATCAAGACGCTGGCGGCGCAGCTGAGCGCTGCTGAGCCGCTGCTGGCGCCCGCCATCCGCACGTACGTGCACGCGTGCACGCAGCAGCTGGTGCAGGGCGACATGCTGCCCATCCTCCACCGCGCGGACAAGAAGAAGGTGGGATACATGCTGTTCTGCAAGTACCATTGCTGGTATGTATGGCCATTGCTCTGAGCGCAATAGCGTAGACTATACCATTCTGCCTGTTAGCATGTGCATCCAATGATGGCTTTCTGTGACGTACCAGATGCCATGCAAATGGCGCTAGCTAGGTATGTAAATCATGCTGCCGGCTGTGCTGAGCACTGGGTCCTGTGTCAGCGTAATGGAACGGACAGTGTGCATCGGCGTTGCCGCACGCGCGTTATGGACATGTCGTCCATCCCGCATGACAGAAAGGCGTATGCGTGTATGAACCAGGTTGCGATGCCATACATAGCTCGCCAGCCCGTGATATGACGGTGGTCCTTGCGGCAAATCATGAGGTGAATGCTTAAACATCGAACTTGGCATGATCTGTTGAGATCATGAACATTGCACTTTGGCCTGTGGTGTTGGAGTTTAAGGCAACACGCACCAGGCTCACTGCATTGCATACCACTAGCTGGTAAGATGATTATCCAGCAGCTGTGTAACATTTTTCATTTTCTTCTTCTGCAACTATTGTCTGTGTAACCTACTCCTGCTTCAAGCTGTGGGCGCAGTAGTGACTGTGGTTCACCAATGAGGCGTCTCGATACATGGCAGGGCCGGTGTGGCGCAAATGCGGTGGAGTCTCTGTTGAGCACTGGCACATGCGCAGTCGGGATTGCTGAGGCATGAGGTGGAGGTGACATCGCCGCTCTCACCCTGACTTCAACTTTGATGCTATGTTTGCATCACGGCTGGATCATGGCAATTCAGTCCGCGTCTTCTTCACGTCACATGTGTACCCATGAGTTATCTTACGTGAAAGTATGTGTAACATGAAGGATCAAGCACGTATCCATGAAGATCTCATTACGCCACAACTGCCGCATCTGTCCTCACATTACATACCCGTCAATCATAAGCATAACCATGCATGAAGGATCAAACGCGCCCCGACAAGTACTACTTCTATAAAGGATGGCTCTCATTAGGTCGCAACTGACCATTGCCCTCTCGTGCCTGCATGTCCTTCATGACTCAGCGCGGCACGGTGGCGCAGCTGCTGGCTGTGCGCGCGATGCTGGCCGACTGGACCAACGACAGCGAGGCTCAGAACGACTACCGCACGTACAAGCGCAAGGAGGTGAGCAAGCGTCACTGGACCCCTTTCATATATCACTGGACCCCTTTCATATATCTGAAAACAAGTATCCTTCAGTGTATTGTTGAAGACAGCACTCGGGTACGGCAAATATGCGCCATCATGTACAGGAACAGTCTGTGTGCACAGTTTCGGGTCAAGCAGTCCGTATGCTGAGCCATGATGCCGCATCAGGTTTGCGCTTTCTTTGTCACTTCTTCGACGACAGCGAGGCTCAGAACGACTACTGCACCTACAAGCGCAAGGACGTGCGCTCATTGCAAAGCAGCATTGTTTTGACCACGCATCTGGCTATCGCGTGTAGGACATGCTTGCATGGGGCAAGGGTGTGTTGTGGAAGCAGCCCTTGCCGTGTGCGCGGTTGTCTTGTGCAGGACACCAGAAGTATATGCATAAAGTTCGGTCCTTGCTCCACTCTCTCATTATGTGGTGCACCCTGCTCTGTCGTACATGCATACCACCAGCCACACTCACTCGGCAAGTGAATAGACACTGGTCCCCTGCTGGTTGCTTCTTTCCCATAAACCCAGACACGGCTTGACATCCAGCCCAACATCGCTTCCATGTATATGTACATGTCTGTTTGCTGCTGCCTCCCCAGGAGAACTATCTGCATATTCTCAAGCCAAGTATGCACACTAAACGTTCATGTATGTGCATGTCTGTTTGCTGCTGCGCCAGGGACGCGTGGCGGCGTCATTTCCGCCGCGCGTCACCGCGCCCTCCACATCGCAGCTGCAGCTGGCGCGCTCTGTGGTGCGGGCCATATGCGACGAATCCAGCGAGCTCAGACAGGTGTGCGTGCGTGCGTGTGTGCGCGCGAATGCGAGTGTGTGGTACGCATTTGAATCCATGTGTACATACGTGGGTGTGGTGCACTCACGTGCCTGATTTGTTGTTACTGTTGCCTTGTTAGGTGTTTTTTTTTCTATCATTATTGTTGCATTGTGTTCCAGGCGTGTGTGTGTGTGTGTATATGCCTACAGACTGCCTGGCGTGTAAAGCGCGCACGAGTGTGTGCGTGTATATGCTTGCGACTTAGACTAGCGTTCATTCGTGATACACTCGGTTCGCAGGATACGCGTTGCGAAGGCGCACCGAAGTGCACGCAGCGCCTGCGTTCCGAGTATCGTGTCGCTTGCGCAGGGTATGTGTGTATGTACACCTGTAGGTATATATCATGCGTGTATGTATGATGACCCGCTGTGACACAATGCACGTGTGGCAGCGCACACTGTGTCAGCGCTCAATGGCCATCGCACTTGACTGGTGCCCTGATGCGGAACCGCCCCCCGCCGTTAGATGTGAAGGCGGCGATGAACTTCACCCACAGCAGCAGTTGAAGTTCATCGATTGAAGTCCAGGAGGACCACTCCTGACTGCTCTCATTCCCCACATGTAACTTCCCTGCTGCATTTTTTTTGGCTGCAGGGCTTCGATAGGCAGTTGAAGTACAATTACTGAAGTGGGCATGGCTCAGCCCCATTTGCTCTCACATTTGTGTCTCGCACTCTGTGCCCGCGCCGCCCCAGGGCTCTGGCATCCTGGGCAAGGAGGACCTCACAAAGGACGACATGGAGGCCATGATGACCTTCTACGCCGAGAGCTTTGCGTTCCCGTACCTTATCGACCTCAGTGGCACCATCCGCGCTGCGTCGGACCTCGGCGATCTCTGGTTCCGCGAGTACCACCTAGAGATAACTCAGGTGCGCTTGTAATCCTAACCTTAATGCGGGATGCGGCGTAATCCTAGGGCTAGGGCGGCTTGCGCTGCTGTGTGCTGTCAGTAGACTTTGTTGTACTTGGCGCACAAGTCATCTACTTCAACACCGGACATACCGCGCAGCTTCACACCGTCTCAAGGTGAAATACAGGCATGCATGCAACCTATCAGTCAAGGACATTGGGTCAACTTGAGAAGTAACCCTACCACTAATTCTGACCTCACCCTCACTCTGGAACCTGCAGTATGCCTGATCCTCGTTATGACCCTTGCATTATGTGCGTCGTCAGCCGACATGATAGCCGCAATGACAGAGTCAGGGACCAGGTTCGAGGTAGAGTTAGCTGATGCTGTACCATTCTCCGCTCACGTCTGCACTACCATCGCAGGGCCATGCCGCATGCAAGCTGCATTGCAGCAACGCTTCCCTGACACGCACGCATTTGCATGCTCATGCTTGTCAGGACTGTGCGTGGGGTGAGGCTGCCTGTGCCAACGAGGCCCCAACAGTCACCGCTCTCAGGGTTGATCGTTGGAAGAGGCAACCTGCGCACCATGTGCACACGCCGACCCAATTTGCCGTTGCTAAGTTACCTGCCCCCCCACCCCCCACCCCCCCTCCCATTTGCCCCCTTCCCGCAAACAGTCGATCCAATTCCCCCTCGAGCAGTCCTTCCCCTGGATCCTCACGGAGCACATGGTCAGCTCCAGCGGCAAGTCAACTTCCGCCGCGCGCGCCGCGGGCCCCTCGTCCCCCGCAGACTTCAACTCCAACAACGACAGCAGCATCAACGTGGCGGCCGCGGTGGCAACAGCTGGCGCGGGGGGGGCGGACGGGGGGGGCGGGGGGGGCGGGGGTGTCGTGCCGAAACGGCGGAAGAAGAAGAAGGGGGCGGGGGCGGGGCCGGAGGGGGCGGCGCTCGCGGAGGCAGTGCTCTGCGCGCTGGACGTGTACAACGATGCTGCGCGCGCGGCGCTGCACACGTACTGCGCGCAGCACCTGTTTGACGAGGTGCAGGCGGAGGTCAGCGTCGCGTACGACCAGCTCGTGTTCCAGCTTGAGTCGGAGATCTACGGGCACTGCAAGGCGAGTGGGTTTGGGTTGGAGTTAGGGTAAGGGTTGGGGTTAGAGTGGCGCGACGCACCGCGATGAAATGCGTAGAGCGTCCATCGTGTTCTGGCCTACTTCTAGGTGTCAGCGTTGCGTACCACCAGCTCGTGTTTCAGCTCGAGTCGGAGATCCACGGGCACTGCAAGGCGAGTGATGCGGGTCGGGGCTAGCGCTAAGGCTAGGGTTAGACTTGGCCATACAAACCAGGGTTAGGGTAAGGGTTAGGAGTAGGGAGGTTAGTGGACGTTGTGCACTGCCACATCCAGGGTCTGGATGAGGTTATATCGGCAGTATGACCAGCTGGCGTTTCAGCTCGAGTCGGAGATCTACGGGCACTGCAAGGCGAGTGACGCGGGCCAGGGCTTGGGCTAGTGTTAGGGTTAAGCAGAGACAATTGGTGTGGTTGTGCGTTCTTGCCGGTTTAGCTTGGCAGCCACTCCAACCAACACCTGCTGACGTCCGGTCCGTTCACACAAGGCACAAAGCATGACTATCATCACTCGCACACCGCATCACATGACCAACTCCAGCCCTCACACTGAGGCTGCTGACAGCAGGTGTATACTTTGAAGTACATCCTCTGTCATTGCCATGTGCGTCACCAAATTCATGCACGGTTGCATTGAGCGGCAGTTCAACATCTGCTACATCCAACACCAATCACTCGTCATCAATAATGGTATTCTGTCATGTGGCAGGGCTCAGCAGCCTCGAGCGTGTTGAATTTGATTTCCCGACTCTTCGCTGTCATCACATACATTCATACACACCGCTCAGGAGCACCTGCGTGATGCAACTTCACACGCGTCCACGCCCATGGTCACAGGATCCCGCAGCCGCAACCGAGCACGATGCTGTGCGATACGCGCCACAGGCTTCGTCTCCGTCACTACCTTTCACTGTCCGTCGCCCCGCGGCTGCTTGATGTCAACACACACGCCGCATCACACTCAATCGCGTGAACGCTCACGCCGCGCCACCGCAGGTTCACCAGACGGTACAACTAAGTATTCTTAATAAAGTTTGAAATGATGAATCAGTTCGTCCATTGACGATTTTTGCCGCCGCTGAGCGCTGCCACAGGACTGGGCCGCATCCAGCGCGCTCGACAAGATGTACCGGCGACGCATGGAGGAGCGGCGCGGGTGGGGGCGCTACACGCCCGCGTGGCGGCGCCACGGCGCGCTCGCGCGGCAGCGGCACGCGCTGCTGCTGGGGCGCTCCGTGGACATCTCGCGGCGGTTCGCGCTGGACCTGGACTCCAAGGTGCGTATGTATGTAAATGACTCTGAGATGAGTATGTAGATATATCTCACGGCAAGTATTCGCACTGGTTCTGGACTCATGTATGGACATCTCGCGGCAGTTCGCGCTGGAGCTGGACTCCAAGGTATGCATGTGTGGTTTGAGAAGCGGGCGGTCCTGCAGCGGGCGGAGCGCACTGATGCGGCGGCGCGTGCGGAATGTGCGACAGCACTGGCAGCAATTGCTGGACAAAGGGGTTTTCTGAAAGCCGCTCCATGGCACAAGTTTGAGCGCTGCCGCTGCATGAAACGTCCCAACAGCTTGACGATGCAGTGTTGTAGCAAGAGTCGCTCAGACCAGACTCTATGTGACTGGTGCCGCACCCGCAGTCGGCCCCTGCACAATGGATGTTGCTGCAGCGCTGCCCTCGCGTCACGGCATCCCAGGCCTCTGCTCATTGCCGTGGGCTGGTGGCGGCAAATGCGCATGCCAGGCATGCCTGCAAGGTAGCCGGGCATGTGCACTTTCATACTTTCGTCCATTGTAGGTGTTGAGGTATATGTGACAGCCTATGGCGTAGCAGTGCTCAACTCCGAGGGCAGCGGCCTGTCCGGGCATGCATGAGCTGCAGGCAGCGCTCCACACAATTTCCGCGCGGGCGCAATCTCCTCACGTTAGTGCGATGTTGCAGTGCGCAAGTGCGGCCGTTCTTCATGGTCTCCGCGCCCCTGCGCTGCGCCAGCATCCCGCGGCGGCGGCTGCTTGCACGCTCCCCGAGCTTGGCAGCAGCGCTCAGCGCTCGCGCGTGCCGCGCGCCTGCCGCTGCCGCGCTTCACTGGCGGCAGCGGCAGCGCAGGCAGCGGTCGGGCGCGCGCGCGGCACCCGCGTAGCTTAAAAATGCTTGGCGACCTTAGCTACTCCTCCATTTCCGCGGTCGTGCGCCCCGCAGGCATCAAAGGCAGTTGAGCAGTGAGTGCTGAGCACTGGCGCCGCTGCAGCTGTCCACAGTCAGATCAGGGTTACGGTCGCACACTCCTCAGCGCATGCGTGCCCATTGGCTGCTCGCCCCCCCTCCGCGCACCGCAGCTGTGCGAGGACGTCGACTGGCGGTGGGCTCCTGCCCCTGCCATGCTTCAGTAGTCCACGGTCAGATCAGGGTTAGGGTTGCACACTTTTCATTGCGCGCATGCCCTTGACCTCTCGCCCCCCTCCGCTCTCTATGCTTGCAAAGAAGCACCCAAAGTAATTGTGAACGCCTTGGAAATCGCGCTCGCCGCAGCTGCGCGAGGACGTCGACGCCGCCGTTAGGGTTATAGGTAGGGTCAGGTGCTACTGAGGTAAGCGTTTTACAGAGACGCCGCCTCAGCACGCGCATTGCCCTTGACCTCTCGCCCCCTCCCGCCCCTCCGCTCTCCATTGTTGCCTGAACCAATTGTGATCACCTTGAAACTTGTGCACCGCAGCTGCGCAAACACATCGACGCCGCCGTCTCTCCACTGCCCCTTCTAGGGTTGGGGTTAGGGTTACAAGTAGGTTTAACTTCTAGGGTTAACTTCTAGAGTTAACTTCCAGTCAGCTCTTTACAGACCTTGCCTTAGCGCACGCATACCCCTGCCACCCTCCGCGCCGCGCAGCTGCGCGAGACGTCGACGCCGCCATCTCTCTAGGTGGGGTTGGGTTCTATATGGCATTTTACAGATCTCGCGCCAGCGCACGCATGCGCTTGGCCTCTCACCCCCTCCACTCCCCACGCTTGCCAGCAAAAACTGAAGTTACTGTGAACATCCTGGAACCCATGCGCGCCGCAGCTGCGCGAGGACGTCGACGCCGCCGTCTCCAAGTTTGAGGGCGGCGGCCTCGCGGGCATCATCGAGCTCGAGGCAGCGCTCAACGCGGTGCGCGGCACGCACGCGCGCCTCGTGCGCACCGGCGTCGAGGCCCTCGACGCGTGCGACCAGATCTTCGAGGACGTGCTCGCGCGCAGCGGGCGCCTCGCGGCGCACGTTCTGCGCTCCCTGGTCCTGGACCTGTTCCCCAAGTGCAGACTGTGCCTGGACTCCGGGCGCTGGGTGCGGTCGCTGGGGGAGACTGTGGGGGGGGCGGTGAAGGGGGCGGGGGCGGGGGCCAGCGGCGACAACAACCTAGGTGAGGCGTACGGGAACTTCACTGTTGCTCTTTTCTTGACATCTTCAAGATGAAGTTGAAGTAGCGGTCAGAGGCCCCTGGACTTTGCAATTACTGTGGGCCTCGCTTGTGTCACATGTTGCTGTGCGCGCATAATCACGGTGCCTCCATGAGATTCGCAGAAGCGCGGGCGTATGTGCTTTATGTCCATCCAGCAAGGGGACAGCGTTTCAGGTATCGACATCACACAGCCCAACATGTCGTTGCAGTTGTGCATCGCGTACATCATATGCGACTTTAAATGCGCGATGAGCTGCACACACGGCCAATGCATCACATCATTCGCGATTGCCAGTGCGAGATGAGCGGTACACAGCCAAGCCGTGCTGAGCCATGCCGCGCGCGCTCATTGCCGCATTCACTCTCCATGCTGAGCCATGGTGCGTGCGCTCCCTGCCGCAATATTCGCCATCTCTCCCCATTGCAGGCGGCGGTCGCCTGTTCGGCAACGCGTATGAGCAGGTGGCCTCGTGCTGAGCAATGCTACGAGCGCTCATTGCCGCAGTCACTCTCCATGCAGCGCGCGCTCACTGCCGCATTCGCTCTTTCCCGTCGCAGGCGGCGGCCGGCTGTGCGGCAAGGCGTACGAGCAGGTGGCCTCTCTGACGGCGGAGTTTGTGGGGGATCAGCACCTGGCGTGCGCGCTGCGGCTGCTGGGGCCCGCGGAGCTCGGCATGGTCATCGACAGCGTCATGCAGGTGAACCTTTCTCTCCCCCTTCTGATGATAAGGCTGCTTGTTCAGCATTGCAGCCCGTGTCACGGCGTCAATCATCGTCATCACAGTCGCCTTGATGCCTCAGACTTACTTATTGTTGTGATTTTACAGGGCCGTGAAGGGTCGGGGTTAGGCTCAGGGTCAGCTCGCCTGCAGACAACGCAGTGATACGTGCGCGCTGCATGCAGGTGGCGCACTCGCGCCGCACACATTCGGACTCAGCAAAACATCAACTGACGCTCTGCAAGTGACTTGATCTTGATCTCCGTGATCTTGAAAGCACAACATGTGACGCTTCGTCGCTGTGCTCGCGGTCCGATTTTGCGATGCCCTCCTGGGGGCCACATGCTCTCCTCCACGCGCCAACATGCCCACTGAAGCCGTGTCAAACAGCAACGCTACAACTGCATGCATGCATACCTGCTCACACATGACGTGTGACGCCCCAGCCCCCCCCCCCTCCCCACCACCACCACCACCCCCCCCACCCCATTGCAGTACCTCGAGTCCAAGCTGGACGACCTGTTGGAGTGAGCTCCTGCACTCACCAGCACACGTGTGCACGCTCACCTAAATTCTCGAGATACGCTCCGCCTCTATGCTTGCAGTGTTTCAGGACCAATTGTGATTACCTACTGGATGCACGCACACCCATTGAAACATCACGTGTGACGCACCGCCCCTCCCGCCCCTGCTACCCTTGCAGTACCTCGAGTCCAAGCTGGATGACCTGCTGGAGTGGGCGCGTGCGCTCACCCCAGGGCTGCCGAGCCTGGCGCTGCCGTCGCTGTCCATGGGCCTCGCGGGCGCGTACGCCATGTTTGAGGTGCAGCTGCAGCCGCTGCTCGAGTACCCCGACCTGCGTAACGGGGTATTTCAGGACCTGCGCGAGATGGGCAACGCGCTCGCGTTTCTGTTCTCCCTGGGCAAGCTCATGCAGGTGCGCAAGGCTGTGAAGTACGTGTTGAAACTGGAAGGGACTCTGAGGTACAGCATTTGGCTGAAGCGTAGTAGCTTGCGGCTGAGAGTATCGCTTGCGGCTCAAGCTCATGCAGGTGCGCGCGGTGCTTGGCAGTATAGATCGTGGCTGAAAGCGACTTCGACGTATAGCTTTTGGCTGAACTGTAGCCTGCGGCTGAGAGTGTCGCGTGCGGCTGAAAGTATGGCCTCTGGGCTGAAAAAATAGCGTGTGGCGGTCCTCCTGTCCACGCAGGCAAGCCTGGCAGCGCAATTGGATTCTGTTCACAGCCAGGTGCTGCAGTGCTCAGCGCCTGCACCTGCGCAATCGCTCGGAGTCAGATGGACCTTCCCAGTTTTTGACGAGGGTGGGGAAAGGTCCTGCAGTCACGCCATGCACACCTCTGGCGCGTGCCACTTTCTGCGGCGTTTTTTGCGCGTGGTTGTGGGGCTTGTACTTGCGTGCCGCAGGACGCCTGCAGCACGCTAAAAGAGAATGACGGTCGCGCGTTGCCATTAACTTCAACCCTGTGTTGCCGTTAGTTTCAATGGTAAGCCTGAACGACGCACTCGTACCACACACGCCCTTGCTATGGGTGGCTGGTTAGCGTTCCTGTTCGACACCAAATCAAATTTGTGACCTGGGGTGGTAAAAACTGCGACAAGCAATGTCTGTCCTGCACCCCCCAGTTCCCGCTGCAGATGGATGTCTGCATTCTTTTTCTGTAGATATACTTGCCCGCAAGCAAGTAACCACATGATGAGCATGAGCATGGTCTGCCTTATCCCTCCCTTCCCCCCCTCCGTCCCACCCCCCTGCAGAAGCACAAGTCCTTGCCCCGCCTTCCCCCCCTTTCCCCCCCATATATACACCTGTCCGCACGTGAACTAACCACCTGACGTGCCCCCCCCCCCCCCTTTCCCCCTGCAGGTGGACGACTGCTTGACGTTTGTCCACGCGCTGCCCATCATCGGCGTGCCCACGTCGCGCACATGGGAGGGCGATCGCACGCGGCTCATGACGGCGATCGGCGGCATCACCGCGGCCATCACCGGCTCCGGCTGCCCCAGCGGCGTTGCGCAATCGGCGGCGACGCTCACCGACAGGTGATCTCCAAATTGAAGTTGCCAGGGCAGCAGGACAGGCAGATGCGCACTGCGTTGACGGCCAGCGGGCGCGAGAAAATGACTTAGAGCCTTATGCACTGCATGCCGTCATGCGTGCAGACGCTGTGCTGTTTGCGTGGAGTCCACGCTGTACGACTTGTTCTAGCCACGCCACTTAGGCGCACATGACGAGCAAGCACTCTGAAAGCGCAGCATTTTGCGATATCTTGAAGAGTGCGAGCAGCGCGATACGTGGCGCAGCGACTGAGCATTGCTGCAGGGTCCAGCAGCGCCAGCCCTACCCCTAACCCTAATACGACAGAAGAGGCAAACGTTGCAAGCGCAGGGTATCAGAGACAGCTTGCCCTCCTGTCGAGGAACAGCTGTTATTGGAACAGCCTGGTTGGCTTTCTCTGCGCCATGCTTGGCCTGAAGTTCTCATTTGCTGCCATTTGAGATTATTGCTGACATCCAGTCTCTGATATCCAGTATCCCTGGGCCCCAAATGCTCAGACTTAAAGAAGACAGCGGTCCCGCTATGATAGTTGCCGGTTTTTTCATGACTTCCATCACGCCAATTGTGGAGGAATGGAATGGCTCACTAGTGGTGCATGTCGTCCCCAACAGCCACTAGCAGCCTTGGCTAAGGCTACCCCTGCTGTGTGGCGCAGTCGCCAGCAGCGTGTGCCGACAAATCAATTTAGAACAGCCGTCTGTGCACGCGTAGACTCATGCCGGCTGCCATATGACTGTATTCTCTGATGACGAATCAGAAGCGAGGAAAGAACTCAGGACAGCTGCATGCCCTATTTGGATGATGCCTACCTGACACGCTGCTGGCATGGACGAAACCCCCATCCATCCCCTGTTATTCCTTAATATTAGCACCGCGGTGAGGTCATGCGACCATACAAACCGAGCTTATGCTGTCGATAACCACACTTCAAAGCATATCATGTAGAAGTACAATGCACAGTTTTCACAAGACACATGTAGTTTCTGGCGGCAAACTGGACATCTACCATCCGGGTGTTTTCGCGCCCCAGGCGATAATTGATGAAAGCACAACGTATGTGTTCATTGCGTTGCAACATTATCGTTGCGGAAGCTCACCTCACCGCTTCATGGGCTTTGCCGAGCAGCGCCAAGGCATATCCACAGGCAACTGCGGCGCGCGCGCTGCCGCAGCTTACGATCTCGGGGATGGATTTCGTACAGTCAGCACAAACACAGACGTATGAAAAGAATTCACTAGCGTGCGTTCAAGACATGATCATCATTTGACGCCTATTCAACTTGTATAAATGCTATGTGCGGACCAGCGTCAAGGCGGGGCAAGACACAGCGGCATACACAGTATACAAGAAGTATACACACATGGAACTGTCTTCATCACTGAAGCTCACCTCACCACCTTGATGTTGGCTTCGCGGAGCAGTGCCAAGGCGGGACAGAAGGCGGCCGCGGCGCGCGCGCTGCCGCAGCTTACAATCTCGGGGATGGAGTTCGTACAGTCAACACCAAACACAATTCAGACGTATAAAACGCGCTCGCGAGCGCTCATTCAAACATAATCATCATCTGACACCTAATCCACTGTTGAAATTATGATGTGTCGCGCAGTGCCAAGTCGGGGCAGGATGAGGCACATACAGTATAGGCAGGATGAGGCACATACAGTATAGTCGAAGTATGTACATTTTTTGTTTCATCGCTGAAGCTCTCCTCACCTTTATATTGGTTTTGCTGAGCAGTGCCAAGGCGGGACAGGAGGCGGCCGCGGCGTGCGCGCTGCCGCAGAGCTTGTTCGGCACCGCGCTGCAGCGGCTGGACGTGGCCATCTCCGCCAGTGAGTCCCCAATATTGAACTTGATGTTACCGCAAGTTTGCCTGAGGTCACGGGCCAGCAAATTGATGATTGGCGCTGTTGGGGAGGGAGGGCGGGGGGGGGGCCACACTGCCAATGAGTCCCCAATATTCAACTTGCAGTTACGTTTGTATGCCAAGGTCATAGGCCAGCGAAACGGTCATTGGGGCTGTTTGGGGGGGCTGTTGAGCACATGCGCTGCAGTGGGCAAGTGAGCACGTGTCGCCTGCGTTCATGAAACGACATGGACAGCTCCACTTTGCCAGCACATGCACTTCACAACTCTCAGTTGAAATGTTTTACCAATGTGTTGTCACTCCGCTGTCTGCACTGCCAGCGATTGCATCTGCTCTCGTCACAAAAAAAAAACTTGTACACGCTTTGAAGCGTGGGTTCACTTGAGATTTGCAGTAGGTAAAAGGGGTCGCGGAGGCCCATTCGTCTTCACGTTCTCTCATTTCCCTGATGAATGAATGAATGCGCCACCATTGCTCCCCCCTGCTTTGCGCCATTGGACATGTGCACGCGACAGCCTCGCATCCCCCCACACGCACCCGGACAGTGAAGCACCTGAGATCAAAGTGGCCAACCAGCAACTGCACCATTCCCCCTACCCCCCCCACCCCCCCCACCCCCCCCCCACCACCACCAGGCGGCATCCGCGAGGAGTGGCAGGGGGGCCCCCTCGACGGCCTCTGTGAGCCAGCAGACGGCGCCCCCCCTCCCCCCCACTTCTACCGCCTCTGGAGCGCGCTCCACTTCGCCTTCTGCCAGCCCTTCCCCACCGCGGGCGCCGCCGCCAACGACTGGGTCGCGTTCGGCGACGGCGTCGCGCTGTGCGGCGCCGCCGTCGTGCACCTCCTCGGCCAGACGGACGCGCACGCAAGCCACGACCCCGGCTACCACCTGCTGCGCGCCGCCGCGCACGAGGCGAGCGCCGCCGCGGCGGCGCCCTCCGACGACCCGCGCGCGCGCGGCGCCGCCGCCGAGGCCTTCCTCTGGTACGCCAAGCAGCAGCGCGCCGTGCACCACTGGGCGGCGGCGGCGGCGGCGGCGGCGCTGCCGCAGCGCGCCGCCGCGGCGGCGGCGGCGGCGCTCGACGTCGTGTTTCACCCGCCGCCCAGCGACGACGCGCTGACGGCGGAGGAGTCGCGGCGCGCGCGCGGCTCTGTCAGCGGCGGCGGCGGCAGCAGCGGCGTGTTCTCGGCGGCGGCGCAGCAGCGCGGGCCGCCGGTGCCGGCGCGGTCGCGCGGCGGCAGCGGCAGCGCCGCGGACGCGGGGCTCGGGATGAGCATCGCTGGCATGGCGGGGCCGCCGTTCACGATGGCGGCGGCGGCGGTGAGTGCTGGCTGCGAGAGAGGGAGAGACGAAGTGTTGGTGTGTGTGAGTGCGTGTCTCTTGCGCTGGCTGAGAGACAGAGAGAGAGAGAGAGCGACGAAGTGTGTGTTTGGGTGCATGTGTGTAAGTGTGTGTGTGTGTGCGTGTGTATGTGCATGGCCACCGCAATTGCCTTGTGGCACACCACAGCCATAGCCAGCTCCCCGCCAGGCATACCGCATCACCTCATCACCAACTTCACACTTGAACTTGTGCTCACGTACCCCCCCCAGGCGGCGGCGCTCAGCAACAGCAGCGGCCACCCCGCGCGCCGCCACTCCGGCAGCTCCCTCGACCTCAGCAACAGCGCCATGGACGCGGTGTTCTCGCAGCTGTCGCCGGCCAACGCCGGCGGCAGCAACGGCGGCTCCTTCGCCGCTGCGCGCATGCCGGGGCAGCGCTCGCCGATGGGGCGCCCCCGCCCCGCCCCGGGGGCAGGGGGCATGCAGGGGGCTCCCCCCCGCGTCCCCGCCAGCAACAGGGGTTTTTTGCTGGGCCCCGGATCGTCGCCTGATGGCGAGCATGGGTCGCGGTCGGCGTCGCCGGTGCCGTGGGCGAATGCGTCGGACGTTGCGCATCTGAGGGAGGTGTTCCCGCAGGTGAGCGTGCCGCGGAGGAGAGTCACGCCTCTGCAAAGTGCAAGTTAGCGCCCAGAGATGGGGGGGGGGGGGGGGGGGGGCGTTGTGCCTCCGCATGAGATGTCATTTGTGCAGGCGAGCGCTTGGGAGGAAGGTCATTTGTATGAGAACAAGACAATGCACAGCGCGATGGACAGTGGGTGCGAAGGCATGCGGTGGCGGAACCTGGGCATCCTGTATGTACGCGCCATGTTGTGGGATGTTGTTGGGGGCGAGCACTCACCATTATCGTGGCTACAGTATAGGTTGGTTGCAAACATATGATCCGTAGAAAAGCATGAGCGCAATACTGTGTTGAAGGTGCGCTGGCTCGACGCGTGAAGTGTGAATGCCACACAGCTCTGCGATGCCGTTGGAGACGCGATGATCTTGGAGGTCAGATACGTCGCCTGGCCGGTTTCAGACTCGCCAGGAGAATGCGATGCAGCGCTCCTCAGCGCGCCTTCGATGCAGCGGCTGGCAATAATTTTCCTGTTACGTGGCTGCGCCATCGTGCAGACGCAGCAGCTCTTGTAAAAAGACCAGCCCCCCCCGCCCGCATGTTCTGCCCTGTGACGTGCCTGAAGCCCAACTGCAACTCTTCTCTTTGCTGGATGTCAGATCTCGGAGGCGGAGGCTGCAGCAGCGCTCGCGCGCCACGGCGGCGACGTCAAGGCTGCCGCCGCCGCGTTTCTCGCAGACGCGTCGCCCAACGGCAGCCCCGCGCGCAGCGGCAGCGCCAGCGGCGGCAGCGGGCCCGCCGACGCCGCCGCGGCGCCGCTGCGGAAGGCCGCCAAGCCGGGACAGCCGCAGGCCGCTATATTCCAGACGGCGCACGTGGACGTGCTGTTTCCCATGGCGTCGCAGCCGGCGGCAGCGGCGGCGCTGCCGCAGCAGCAGCAGCAGCAGCAGGGGTCGGGGGGCTTCCCCGGCGGGGGCTCGTTCCACCAGGGGCGCGTCAGCCTGGGGGGGATGAGCACGGGGGGCAAGTCGGACCTGATCAGCGCGCTGGACCCGGACGAGGTCGCCAACTTCAACTTGCAAGAGTTCACGCCCGCATCCTCGCAGGCCATGGCGGCGTCGGAGCCTGGGCGCCGCGCCAGCGCTCCCGTGCAGCCGCTGGCGCTGCAGCAGCAGCAGCAGCAGCAGGTGCCGGCGAGCGGCGGCGGTGGCGGCGGCAGCGCATTTGCCGCCGCGGACTCCGCCGCCGTCGCCGCCTATAACAACCGCCGCAGCTCGATGCCGGTGCCGCCCAGCGGGCAGGCGCCGCAGCTGCGGCAGCAGAACGGCGCCTCTCACGCAGGCATGCCACCTGGCGGTCCCATGATGCAGCGCTCACCCAGTGGCGATGGCATCGGCGGCGTTGGCGGCAGCATGGCTCAGGCGGGGGCGGGCGGGGCGATGATGATGGGGGCTGGGCCGAGGGGATTCCCGCGGGCGCCGCAGAACATGGCGCCAATGATGACCCAGCAGCAGCAGCAACAGCAGTCGATGATGCAGGCGCAGCAGCAGCCTCGGCCCATGCAGCAGCAGCAGCAGCCTCAGCCGATGCAGCAGCAGCAGCAGCAGCAGCCTCGGCCCATGCAGCAGCAGCAGCAGCAGCAGCCACGACCCATGCAGCAGCAGCCGCAGCAACTGCCGCAGCAGCAGCAGCAGCCACGGCCCATGCAGCAGCAGATGGTGCAATCCGCCGGGGGCGCCCCCGCAGCGCAGCAGCATCAGCAGCACCACTCGGCAGCTTCCGCGGGCATGCAGTCCGCCAAGCCGACGCATCAGTCAACAGCGCCGATGCCAGGCCACGCGCGCCCCCCTCCCCCCTCATTCATGGCCCCTGTGGGGGGGGCGGTGCGCAGCGCTCGTCCTGCGCCGCCCAGCGGCAGAGCTGCTGTTGGCGGTGAAGTGAAGTCGAAGCCAACTGCTGCTGGCGCGATGCCAACTTCAAGTGCAGCGGCGGCGGCGCCGCAGATGTCGCCGCCGCTGGCGTCTACTGCAGCGCCACGCGGCACCCCGCCGCACCGCCCAAGCGCAAGTTCGGTGTCAGTGGTTCCGCAGCAACTGGCACCACAGCAACAGCAGCAGCAGCAGCAGCCACAGATGGCATCAGCGGGCATGCACGCGGCGCACCCATCGGCGCAGCAGCAACACCAGCAGCAGGCGATGATGATGGCGCGTAGCGGCAGCGGCAGCGCATCGCCGCCACAGATGGGCATGCAGCAGCCGCATCAGCAGGGCTTGCCACAGCAGCAGCAGCAGCAGCAGCTAATGCAGCAGCAGTTTGCATCACTCGCAAACATGGCGGGTATGAGCTCACCACCTCCTGCAAACATGGGCAACGCCGGCGGCGGCGGCGGTGGCTCGTTCAGCGCAGCAGCAGCGGCGACCGCGCAGGCCGCGGCGATGCAGCAGCAGCAGCAGCTGATGCAGCAGCAGCAGCAGATGGCGCAGATGCGCATGCACCAGATGCAGCAGGCTCAGTTCCAGCAGCAGGTGGCATATGCGCAGCAGACTGGGGACAGGCGAGGCGTCATCTCTGCCATGGACGCAATGGTGGTGACGCCGCCGGCGGCAGCGGCGCGCGGCGTGATGGGCTCCCAGCAGCAGCCAAAGCAGCAGCAGCCAATGATGATGAGCGCGCAGCAGCTGCAGCAGCAGCAGATGCAGTACGCCGCGCAGCAGCAGGCGATGCTCGCACAGATGGCGCCGGCGCAACGCGCGGCATTCATGCAGCAGCAGCAGCAGCTGGCCATGCAGCAGCAGATGGCCATGCAGCAGCAGCAGCAGGCGCGCCAGCAGCAGCAGCAGCGGCAGCAGCAGCAGCAGCAGGGCTACCAGTCTGCGTGGGCGGCGCAGAATCAGCAGCAGCAGCCGCCGCGCTGAGCACCTGCTGCACCATTGGAGCTGCCGCTTCTGCCATCGCTAGGACACAAATTGGAATGGTTGCACATCACCGCAGCGCATGCTGCGGCAGCGGCATGTCATGCAAGCATGCGCACGTGCGCAGTGCGCCTGCCGTTCACAGCAGCTAGTACTGCGGCGCCAGCTGCAATACGCTTGCTACAGTGTTGTCCGTTCATTGGTATGGGTGCAGTGGCGGCAGCAGCCCAGTGTGCCCTGGCAGCAGTGCTCATTCCGCGTGCGGCGATGCAAGGATTTGTCCTTGCTGTTCAACAACGGTATCCCGATTGCCACTGCAGCAGCAGCAACCGTGGTGTGTGGGAAGGAGGTCCAGGTGCCATTGGTCGTATTCTGTTCTATTCGTCGTGTGCTTTGACCGTTGTGAAGCTCCAACGCACTCTCAAGGGAGTTGCAAAGGTCCGTGAATACATCATACTATTCTGGCATTCATTCGTTGTTGATGTTTTGTGTGCCCCTTGTGCAGCAACTGCTTGGTGATTTGCAGTGCAGGTTCAGAATTGTATTGCGCTGCGACATAGGAAATGCTGCCCCGCATCAGCCATCATTCGAATCGATGTGCCGAGCATATGCTGTTGAGAAGCGTTTTGAAGCTGTGTTCTGCTACAATGGCACAGCAGGCACAGTTATGGCATCTACCCCCATTCTGTCACTTTTCGACTAGAGGAGTGATTTACTGCGGCTCGGATTCACTTGACAGTGGTCACATGAGGTTGGCACATGGCACCAGTTGCGGATCCGTTGGTAGCCAACAAGTGTCAAACACAGACAGCATGACATCAGACTTGGAGAGTTTACTGTGCAAACAGACCTGTGATGCTACATGGAGCGTTCCACCCCAGGGGTGATGGGGCGTGCTTTCCTGATGAAATATGTATATATACATATATATATATTGCAATTAGTACTATCGCTTAAGTGCTGATGTGAAGTGTGCCACTATGATGCGTTGTACATACCAGGCCCTGGATCCAGCCAATGCACATGTACCGGGGATGATGGGGCGTGCTTTCCCGACGATTTATAAATACACATTGCCATTAGTAGTATGGTCTAATGTTGACGTAAACTGCGGTCATCTGCTGCTAACCCTAAGGAACACCACACCACCCCTGAGGTAAAAACAACAACTTCAAGTTGATAATTAAAAGTGGCCGTTTGGGAATTACTTGATGTTGGCACTTGGCGTCGTAGTAAAGTCATCGTTGCGTGTACATGCAGGCGCGTAGCTATAGCTTGTAGGCAAAGCGCTGAAAGCGCAGGGCGTGTACAGCCAGTGCTTGCAGCAGCATGGTGGCGCCCCCGTCGGATGGCGATCCCAGCAGCCCAAGGAGCGATGACGCCAACGATGCAGTCTGCAATGGCGAGGCGACGGAGGCTTCACCAGCTTCAGGTGGCGCTGGACTGCAGGCAGCCACAGTCAAAGTGGCGGTGCGCGTACGGCCGATGATCGGCCTGGAGACGACAACTGGGTGCCAGCCATGTTTGACAGTTGACGAGGAGCACAATCAGGTGCGCCTCGGTTTGTTGGTAGTATTCGTCGCTTTCCCGGCAGCAACGATAAGGCAAGCCAATATATGCATCACTCACGCATGAGTGCCGGCCTGCTTCTGCAGCCGCTGTTGATTCATGCCGCCAAGCGCTGCGTGTCGGTGAAGCCATTGAAGCGAGCGCTACGCAGCTCCCACGGCTTTTTGAGCTGATCATCAGCTACATGCACCTCCGCACTGCAGGTGGTGACCGGCGACGACAGGCTCTACGCCTACGACTTCGCCTTCGGCTCCGAGAGCACCCAGGAGGAGGTGTACGCCAAGACGACGCGCCCCCTGGTGCAGAAGTGCACTGAGGGCTACAACTGCTGCATCTTTGCGTACGGTCAGACGGGATCGGGCAAGACGCACACCATGGGCAACGCGTACCATGCGGGGGGAGGGGATGCAGAGCGGGGGATCATATCGCGCGCCGTGACGGACATATTCGCGCGGCTCAAGGAGATGGAAGCGGCGGGGTCCAAGGCGACAGTTTCGGCGAGGTGAGTACGAAGACCCCCATGCAGAAGTGTCGATTCATGTTCATATGCGCCGACAGTGCATCAGTAAATCACAGCTTGTTACCAGGAAGTTCCGGCAACAACGCTTTACAGCAGTTGCAAGGTGTTTCTCCCAGAAACATAACTTTTCAACACGCAAATGGGCGGCTGGAGTCGCGTCGTTCCTCATCGGCGGTACATGACCATAGGTGCCCGGTGCATGAAGAGGAGTTGAGCAGAGTGATTGTATCGTTTAAAGTCTGCATGCACCCAAGGATATTGGTAGGAAACGCACTGTGCCCCCCTGCAGCTGCATGGCTTGAGGTCAGCAGTGCTCAAGTTCACACGCATGCGCAGAGAGGGACGCACACAAGCTTCCATGAGGGAGGCGCGCTACGACACGCGCAACATCCTGCTTGTTTCCCCAACTGCGTACCCGGCCAAGAACTTGCACGCCATCTCCAGCCCTTATTTGTGTGGCTGTTCCGCATTCAGAGCAGCACTGCGGCTCCCGAATTGCGGTCCGCAGCAATCTTCAACCCAGGCCACCGCGCCAACTTCACACGTTACCGCCCACACAATTGCTTGAATTGCAGTTTCCTGGAGGTGCACAACGAGGACATACTGGACCTGCTGGCGCCGGAAGCGCTGAGCGGTGCTGCGCGCGAGTCGCTGCAGCTGCGCGAGAACCTGCAGGGCGAGGTCGTGGTGGCAAACCTCAGCCAGCACCCCATCGCAGACGCGCAGGAGCTGGGGGCGCTGCTGGAGCGCGGAGCGCTGCAACGCGCCACCGCGAGGTCAGCTGCTGCTGCTGCTGGCGCCACAAAGATGCAACAAAGACTTATGTGAAAAAACCAAGACCTACTAATCTAGGCCCTGACCAGATTATTTCTTGGGTATTGAAGATCCTAATGTCAAAGAAAGACAGATGATGAACATTTTCTGCTGCCGTGTGACTACAGCATTTACGCTGGTGAAAGCACCCGCAGAATATGGAATGACGCGGGGAGAGGCGCTGGCAATGTGTTCGTCTCTGTGCGCAAGAGCGTCACGCACACTGTACTGGCTCATGGAGCGTCACCAGCTGCTGGTGCACGATACACGGAATTTATCAATTTGGTTTGGAGTGTGACTCTGTATTGTGACTCTCCTCTCGAAGCCTGTCGGAGCACTGCGGCAATGTGCCCACGTCCGTTTCTATTCTACTGAACACTGCCACCCCTGACACCTCTCCTCTCTCCCCCCCCCCCCCCCCCCTCACCCCACCAGCACCGCCATGAACCACCACAGCAGCCGCAGCCACGCCATCTGCACACTACAACTCGAGGTGACGCGCCCCGGCGCGGACGCCGTCCTCACCTCGCGCTTCCACCTGGTCGATCTCGCGGGCAGCGAGCGCGCCAAGCGCACGGGCACGGAGGGGCAGCGCCTGCGCGAGGGGATCAACATCAACAAGGGGCTGTTTTCGCTGGGCAAGGTGATCTGCGCGCTCGCGGAGAGGGCCGGCGGCAACGCGGCGGCGCATGTGCCGTACCGCGACGCCAAGCTCACGCGCCTCCTGCAGGACTCGCTCGGCGGCAACAGCCACACGCTCATGATCGCGTGCGTGAGCCCCGCGGACAGCAACATGGTGAGCGCTGCCGCCGCTGCTGTCACGCAGGACGCATATTGAAGTTGAGAGTACACAAGTTGAAGTCGCTTAGGTGCCGCGACGCCAAGCTCACGCGCCTGCTGCAGGACACTTTCGGCGGCAGCAGCCACACGCTCATGATCGCGTGCGTGAGCCCCGCGGACAGCAACATGGTGAGCGCTGCGCATTGGAGTTGAAGTCACATATGTGACGCAGATTGAAGTTGAAGTCACACAAGCTCTTGAGTGCTGCCACGCTTGGCTCAATGGCGGTGGGCGGCTTCAACGCTGCCTGTGCGACATTATCTGCTCATGCAAAAGAAGGTCGATGAACTTTATGAAGTGTGCCTCCTGCACGGGCTTGCCGCTGCTGAGTAACGCCATCAGTGTACCAGCGTAGTGTGGTGCGCTGTGGGCTGCCGCTTCCCATGCACTTCAACCCAAACTTCCCGCCTGCCGATGTAGGGCGATTCAGGATGTCCGTCGCGGCGGCCGTGAGCTGCGCTGGGGGAACCTACCTTCAATTAGAGGGAAACTGTAATTTCGAAGTTTAGCGAAAGCATGTAATCGCCAACTAATTCAAGAACCTCTATCAGAGGGCCATTGGCATCAATTTCAACTTCACCATATTGCCCCCCCTCCCCGCAAGCCGCCCCACCCCGCCCACCCGACAAACGCCAACGCTCAAATCGCCTGTCGCCGCTGCTGCCGCCGCCGCTGCCGCTGCTGCCGCCGCGCAGGACGAGAGCCTCAGCACGCTAAAGTACGCGCAGCGCGCCATGCGTATCGAGAACGCCGCGGTGCGCAACGCGGCGCCGTCGAGCGGGCCCGTCAGCTACGCCGAGGTCATCGCGCTGCGCAAGGAGGTGCGCGCGCTGCAGCTGCAGCTGGTGCGCGCGCAGCTCGGCGGCGGCGGCGGCGGCGGAGGCGGCAGCGGCGCCATTTGCGCGTCGGCCGTCGCCGAGGAGCTGCACACGCTGAGGTGAGGGGCGGCAGGGCGGTATGGTAGACCATTGGTAGCATGGTGTCAGGTGCCCCCCACCGGAGTGCACACAAAGTAGGGTCAGTCTAAGTAGGTGTGCTGGGACAAGATGAAGGTTATCCAGGGGGGTCAGGCGTGTCCCGAGACTTGCAGCAAAGGAGTGCAGGTGGCACCCACGCCGCCGCCACACTGCGCCGGCTGTAGGTGCACGGCTGTGGTGGCGCCGCCGTGTGCGGTGAGGCGGGTGACCAACTGAGGGGGAAACATGCACATGGCGGCAGCACAATGGGGAAGATGCATTAGTTGAGGTTGCCCGCAGTGGACCACCTCATCATCTTCTTCCCTACACTTCACCCGATGACTCGCCCCATGCGTGGTCTCACGATGGGGAAGAGGCAATGGTTGGAGGCATTGAGAGTGCACCAGCTCACCATCTTGTCCCCTACGCTTGACGCCATGACTCACCCCAACAGGCGCGGACTTGCGGCAGCGGAAGCGCGCGCCGCCGCCGCTACAGACGCCGCGCGCGCCGCCGCGGAGCGCGAGCTCACCGCAGCACTCCGTGCTGAGCGCTGGCGGCAGCGCTGCTCAGAGCTGTGCGCAGTGCTCGGCGCAGGCGTGCCCCCTCACGAGGGGGGTGAAGGGGGTGAGAAGGGGGGTGTTGCGGTTGGCCCCCGCGCAGCGCTGCCTGACTGGGCGAATGAGCTGAAGGATGGGGAGGAGGAGGGGGGCGAAGGGGGTACAGGGGGGGCGCTGGCAAGGGAGCAGCACGCGAGGATCGTCGAATTGGAGGCGGAGCTCGCGGAGCTGAAGATCGCGTTGCAACTTACGCGGGACGAGCACATTGCGAGTGACGGCATCGGCGGCAGCGGCGGCGGCGGCGACGGCGGACTCGACGACTCGTTTGCCAGCGATGGCGGCAGCAGCGCGGGCGGCGAGGAGCTGCAGCGCGTGGACGCTGAAATTCAGGTGCGCACTAATATGTACTGTTGAAGTTTGCCATGAGTAACTTGAACATAAGTGGTAGGCGTTGAGACATGTCTGGGGGGGCGCATGCACACTGCGAGCGGCGCGTTGCAGGCTGGGGTCGGTTGACGAGGGTGGCTGGTGGAAAGAGAAATGTAAGTGCCAGACACTTTCAGTGCACAATTTGACGTTGCTTGTGCTGCCTGGAAGTATTTGGTGGGGACTATTGAAGACGCTACTGCCTCATTAAGCAAAGTGCGTGGTGGAGCAGTTCGGGCACAAACTGGCGCTTCACAGGTGCAGGTGTACTGGGCCTGCGTAATTTCAATGTCAACGAACTCACTTGATCTGCTGCTTGAAGTTGAAGTCTGCTTTTCCCATGATGCCGCGTGCACAGGAGCAATCGTCAGCCTTGCTGGCGACAACGCGCCGCGCCTCACATGAGACTGACAACTGCATACTTCAAAGTACATACCTCACGAGAGCGCGCTGCTGTTGCTGCTGCCGCCGCCGCTGCTGCGCGCGCAGGCGAAGGAGCTCGAGCTGCACGCCAAGTCCGCACAGGCGCTCATCTACGAGAACATGAAGGCACAGTTTGAGGGCGTACTCACGCGCCTGCAGACGGAAAAAGAGGACCTCCAGACTCAGCGCGACACGCTGCTTGCCAAGCTCTCCAAGGAGGGGGGGCGCGGCGCGGGGCAAGGCGGCGGCGGCGGCGGCAGCGGGGAGCATGCCCAGGTGCGTTTATCGTGTCAGCGTGTGTTGTGTCAGTGTCACGAGCATAACGTTATCATGCAGTCGATGGCATGTCACTGTAGTGTGCGCGGACCAAGTGCAATAGTAGGTCAGCAGCATTGAGCCACTGTTGACAGAGGCGACGGCTTGCCTTCTGCAGTTACAGAGCTACATCTTGTGAGACACAGCGACAGGCGTGCGTCCTATTGCGTGAGCGCTGCCACCGGTGATGTGGCAATGCTCAGCAATCTGATGCTTCTATCGCACGGCCAAGGCCAACCCGATGGCACCAAGACTTGGTGTGGTTGTGTCCTCGGAGTGTGCAGATCGCTGTAGCGCACCGCGTCTGTGCACTACATTGTTATACGATTACAATGTGTTTCACACAAGGTCTGCTGTCGCGTGGCCTTGAAGAAGGGGGTTCACACGTGCCGCCATTGCAAGCTGTTGCGCTTTGCAGTGTTACTAAGCATACAGTAGATAGCTGGCTTAAAGTTATAGACGGTAACGTGAATCAAGCCCTTAGCGTCTGTTGATTGCTGGCTTGTTGTGAATCCAACCAGATGATGGCCCTCAGCCAGTAAGGTCAATAACTGAGTAATTCAATTCGCCAGTACAAGTTTGAATCAAGGTCATGAAGGTGCGTGCGGCGGCCACAGTAGTCTGAACTGCCTGTGTGCGCAGAAGAGATGCTTTTGACGGGCACAGCTCCCCTCTCACATCGCCGCACGAAAAAGCTCATCGCCACCATCACTATACTTACATACCCCCTGCACCATAACTTACCTACATGCCCTTGCAGGTGGAGAAGATGCACGCACATGTCATCGAGCTATTACTATACTTACATACCCTTGCACCGTCACCAATCCCTACATGCCCTAGGTGGAATCGCGTTCGCTCGTCAAAGACACGTATTACCATACTTACAATACCCCTGCACCGTCACCAATACCTACATGCCCTAGGTGGAGAAGATGCGCGCGCTCGTCAAGGACCTGGAGTCGCGCCTGAAAGACACGAAAGCGCGCCTGGCGCAGCACCAGCGCACCATGCGCGAGCGCGCGGAGGCGTGCCGCGAGGCAGAGAGGCTGCGCGCCGAAGTTGAAGAAGCCAAGCGCCGCCGCGCGGGGCTGCAGAAGCAGGTGAGCCTTTGCGAGCACAAGAACGGATGAATAAAACCTCCCTTGTTGGGGAGGGGCTGCAGATGCTTGTCCTGCTTTACGGGCAGACAATCGGCACCGGCACGATTAGGTTTTGTGGCAGGTCAGCAGCTTATTGCTCGCGTCACTTCAACTTCAACTCACCGTGATTGAGTCTTGGTGCTAGCTCAGGCGCGTGATGGTGGACGACAGATGGCGGATGAAACGACAGTGCACTGCAGAATCGGGCACGAGGCGGTCGTCGCAGCAGCGCGCAGAATTTCTTTAGAGAGCAAAGTTTCAAGTTTAGCCCCCAGGGTTCAGCACCAGCCTTCTGAGTACTGCCCGCACGCCCTGCAACGCAGATGGTGGGCAGTGAGGCTGCGCACCGCAGGGAGTGGCACGAGGCGACCGTTTCAGCGGCGCGCTGCATCTCCTGAACCAAATGCCAACTTCAGCTCTTCAAGTTCAACATCAGCCTTCAGTTTCAAAGCCCCCCCCCCCCTCCCCCGCAACATGACCCGATGCACCGCGACGCAGATGGCGGACGACGCGGCAGCGCACCGCAGGGAGCGGCACGAGGCGGCCGTCGCGGCGGCGCGCGGGCGGCGCCAGGGCGAGCGGCTGCAGTGGGAGGTGCGCAAGCTGCAGGAGGCGCACGCCAAGACGCAGGCCAGCCTGCGCCGCAAGATGGAGGAGCACGCCGCCGCCATCCGCAAGCTGCGCGCGCTGACGGTGCGTCGCTGCGCTGAGCATTGCTGCTGCTGAACATCGTCTTGCCGAACATCGCTACCCCTGCGGCGGCGGCGGCGGCGGCGGCGCCGCCACGCCAGTGGCCGCAGGCTCTATGTGCTGTACCGCCATGCTGTGTGCTCGCTGCGGCATTTAGAGGTGGGATTTGGGAGTTTTTGCTGTGACGGCTCCAGGGTTAAAGTTGTGGATGAGCGCTGTGAGCTAGCCCGGAGAGGCAGGGCAGCACGCTGCGTCGCATTGCTTTGCGCACCCGACCGCATGGCTACAGCAGGAGTACAATTGGGTGGTTTCATGTGCCGAAGCAACCTTTGTTCACCGCACCATTTCTCCTCACCGTGTGCAACCTGTGCCGCACTCATCGGCGGCATTCCCTTCCTCGGCAGCATCACGGCGCTCACCCCAACCCTAACCCTCATTACTGTCACAGCGCACGATCACCGCCTCTCTCACCTCGCCGCTCGCGCCGTCGCCCCCGCAGAGCAACGGCCGCGCCCCCTCCGCTATGGACAAGAGCACCAGCAGCAGCGGCGGCGGTGCCTCCGCAGCAGCGCGCAGCACCGGCGGCGGCGGCAGCAGCATGCAGGTGGCGCGCCGCCAGGAGCTCGAGTCCTGGTGCGCGCACCTGGTGGAGGAGGCGGCGGCGCTGCAGCGCGCGCGCCGCGCCCTCGGCGCGCAACTCGAACTTCGCGCGGAAGCCGCCGCAAAACTTCACGCCGTCGACAACGGCGCCGGCCGCAGCACCGCCGGCGGCAGCGGCGGCGGCGGCGGCGGCGGCGACGCGGCGGCGGTGGCGGCGGAGGCGGCGGCGCGGCTGCGGACGGAGGTAGAGGAGAGGTCTGCGGTGATAAAGTCGCTGCAGGAGTACGTGGTGGCGGGGCAGAGGGAGGAGGGGGGGGAGGGGGGGGGGAAGGCGTCGTCGCGGTGGGCGCGGCTGCGCTCGTCCTGGGAGATGAAGGTGCGTCACGGTGTTGAAGTTGAGGCTCAGCATCGTTTTCACTCTTTTTACTAGGGCAGCGCCAACGCTGACATGCACAGCGTACCGCTCCTTGCGCACCGCTGCTGCTGATGCTGCGGATATGGGGCACCGCGGTGCAGGGCTCTCAACGGAATTGCAAGAGTATGCAGCGCATGCCCGCCGATCCTTGCTGAGCACTGCTTGCCACAACCCCTGCCCCCGATGCTGTCAGCAGGTTGTCATGAACCGTCATCTGTTGCAAGCTGCTGTCTCGCCTGTCACAGGTGTCAGAGCGGCGGCAGCAGCGGCGTACGCCACCACACACACTAGCATACTCAATGCGCATCACACAATTATGCCTCCCCAGCTGCTGCCCCACTGACTGAGCGCTGATCATCTGCGCCACCGCCGCCGCGCCGCCGCCAGGTTGTCATGACGCACCTCCTCTCGCGCGCCGTCTGCGCGCGCGTGACGGGGCTCGAGGCGGCGGAGGGCGCCGCCATGCGCGACCACGAGGCCGCGCAGGCGCGCTCCGAAGTCGCGCGCCTGTCGCGCGAGCTGCGCGCCGCCAAGGCCGCAGCAGTCACGGCTCAGCTGCAGGGCGCCTTTGCGTCGTTCCCCGCGCTTGGGGGCGGCGGCGGCGCTGCCGCGAACGCGCAGCTGCTGCTGTCGTTGCCCAAGGCGGATGGCGGTGATGGTGATGATGCTCAGAAGGGGGGGGGGGAGTCGGCGGACGAGGGGGAGGGGGATCTCGAGGAGTCCCTGATGATACTCGGGGGCGACGACGACGATGAAGTTGAAGACGAGGAGGACGAAGAGTTCGACATCGAGGAGGACGATGACGAGGAGTGGTCCCCAGACGGTTCCTTCGTGCGCCCAACGCGCCGCGGCAAGCGCGCCGCCGCTGCTGCCGCAGCGGCGGCGCCGACCGCTGCTGCCGCGGACACCGCGACCGCCGCTGCAGAGGCAACGGCGGCGGCGGCGCCAGCGGCAAAGCGCGCGCGTGGCCGCAGCAGCGGCGGCAGCGACGTGTCCGTAGGCGACGTCGGCGAGCCGTTGGAGGCGCACAACGTGCAGCAGCTCAAGGCGCTGCTGCGCGTCAAGGGGCTCCCCGTGAGCGGCAACAAGCCCGTGCTGATTGCGCGGCTGCGCGAGGCCGCCGCCGCCGCCGCTGCCGCTGCCGACGCTGACCCGCGCGGAACTGCCGCGGAGGGCGATGTCGCGGCGGCGGCGGCGCAGCAACCTAGCGGCAGCGGCGGTGCCTTGCAGGGCGCGGCGGCTGCTAGTGTGGATGGCGGCGGCGTGGGGGGTGGCACAGGCGCGGTCGGTGCAAACCTGGGGCCGCCTGCCAGGGTGGCAGTGCTCAACAGGGGGGGCGACGCTACGCAGCACGCTGCGCGCGGCGCGCCGGCTGACGTCACGGCCAGGCCCGCGGCTGCAGCGGCAGCAGCGCACGCTAAGGCGGCCCCCGAGAGAGATGGGGCCGTGCGGCGATTCAGTTCCATGAGAGTGGGCGATCACCACTCTTACAAGCACGGCGGCGGCGGCGGCGGCAGCAGCAGCGGCAATAATGCCTCTGCAGCGGCAGCGGCGACTACGGGCCATGCGGCGGCGAGCGGCGCCTCCGCATCACAGCCGCCGTTCTGGCTGCAGCCGCGTCTGCCCAAGCGCCCGCTTACGGAAACATCTCGCACAGCCGCCGCAGCGAGCAAGGGCGGCGGCGACGCCAAGACGGCATCGGCAGCAGCGGCGGCGGCGGCGCAGGGCGGGCCCAAGGGCCTCAGCGCCAGCAACGGCGGCGCGCAGAGGGTGCCCGCAGCGGCAACTGCCGGAGGTGACGTGCCGAGCAAGAAGCGCCGCATAGGCGACGCTCCCGCGCTGCCTTCGTACCTCAAGCCCACCAAGAGCTTCAACGCCGCGCTGAGCAGCCGCAGCGCTGCCGCGCACCACCCCGAGCGGGACGCCGACAAGGAGAACGTGAGTGCGGGCGGCGGCGGCGGCGGCGCGCGGCCGTGGGAGCGCGTCTGAACAGATGATGAATACGGTTACAGTAGTGTGTTGTGCGCGCGGCACGCGGGGCGACTCGGGGAAAAAAGGATTGTGTGCCGTCAAGTACGTTTGAAGGGATGGCTTTACGCTTGCGTGTGCTTCAATAGTTAACTAACGTGAACTTGAGAGGTTGCATATGCCCGTTGTGTGCTCTTCGCAGCTGATCACTTTGTCTCGGCGCTCTTGGTGCAGTGCTCAAGCTCAACTTGCTGCCATGCTGCAATCCAGCCCTCAAATCTTGTCAAGCTGTTGTCAGCACGTGTTGTAGCACAAGTCATCAGGCCGATGTGATTAGGGTTAGGGTTAAGTCCACGTGGTATGTTGGATTATCGCCATTGTGAACTGCTCGCATTGGCCTAGTGCGTCACCGCAAGCAGTTGCAAGGGGACGCTTGATGGCTTGACAGTGTCCTTGAGGTGGCCTGGCAGGCGCCTCATATTGGCATCAAGCCCCACAGTGCGGCTGGCTTGGTCTTTCTCATTTTTTCAACAACATTCTTGTATTGTTGTTAATTCTCTCTCAGGGCGCGAAAAAGCCCAGATGAATGGCATCTAACTTGAAGCTTGCTGTACGGAATCTACATGTCGTGTGACAGTCTGAAAGCGTCTCAACGACAACCACTCAAACGCCGCCGCCGCCAAATGGCATCTTGGGATCCTCCCCTACGTCCTCCTCCATGTGCCCCCCCCCCTGGATACTGCCATGTGTGTCATGACACGGCCAGAGTACGCCATGTGGAGCGCTGCCGACAGTGTATATGACATTCTTGTACTTCTACGTAAAACCAGGAAGCTGTACATGAGCACTGTGGCCCATGTTTCAAAACACCGCCATGAGACATGGGCACTCTGCTGTTCCATGCACATTGCAATGTCAGGGCAGTTGCAAGGCAGCCACTGGCATATATATGCTGCCTGCATTATAATAAGCAGCATAGGTGATGTCATTGGAGGTCTCGTCAGCACAAGCCAGCATCTGAAGCCCCTTCGCTTTAGGTACTCTAAGATCTTCACTACAGAACATGAGTGAACATATGCATATAGACTATGATAGAGTCTATGATTTATAAATTTACAGTCGATGCGACCAAGAGGTCAAAATGCTACACACCGCTCACAACAGGCTTTGATTCGCTGTGAACACAAAGTGCCCCTAACGCGTGTACGTCAGTATCACAAACGGTGGTCGCTGCTCTTGTAGTCATCCCGTCATCGTGGCGTCAAGTACGCACACGGCCAACCTTTGCAGCAGCATGATGTAAGGCGTGCCACCACACACTTGTTCAATGAGCGCGAGTTGTGCGTGCACAATCGGGACACCGGCACCGCAAAAACAAGTGGTCATTATGCACAGATACCATACAGCCACACACACACACACAAAGAAGAACAGACGTGCGCGTCCGCGCGCGCACTCTCAGGCCGGCTCAAAGCTCTCCTCGCCGTACGCCTCCTCTAAAGACCCCGCCGCCATCTCCGGCGACGCCGCGCTCTCCCACGGCGCCTTGCCCGGCTGCTGCGCGAGCGCCGCCGCCACCTGCTCGCCGCCGCGCGACTGCCAGTGCGCGCGCTGCCGCGGGCCAGGCAGCAGCGCGTTCCCCCCCTCTGCGCCCCCCTCGAGGTGCCCCCCCCCTGGCGACCCCCCCCAGGGTGACTGCGTGCGCTGAGCGCTGTCATTCGCAGCAGCGCTCCGCGCGCAAGCGGAGCCCGCGCGCTCGCCGCCTCTGCTGCTGGCAGCAGTGCTTGGTGGCTCGTACGTAGCACCCAACACTGCTGCCATGCGTCCGCTGTCGCCGCCGCCGCCCCTGGAGCCTGAGCGCTGCTGAGGCGGCGACCCCCAGAGCCCCCCCCCCTCCGCCCCCCCGCCCCGCCCTCCAATCGCTGTGCGCCCCACCAGCTGCGACAGCGGCGACGTCGCGCCGCCGCCGGCGGACAGCGACGCCTCGTCGTCGCTGTGCTGCTCAGCCCTCGACTGGAACGAGTCGCGCAGCACACCAGCACTTTGCCCGGCATTTTGCCCCCCCCAGCCGCCGCCGTTGCCGCCGCCGCTGCCGCCGCCGCCGCCGCCGCCGCGCCGCGCGTCCGCGCCGGCCTGCGCCGGCGTGAGGTACATGAGCAGACTCTCGCCGCCCAGCGAGTGCTCCACGTTGTGGTGGCGGGACGCGCCGCGCGCGGCGGCGCTGCTCACGCCCGCAGGCCTGCTGCGGCCGGGGTCGCCCCCCATCAGCGGGGGCCCGTCCGTCAACCGCGACGACGCCGCGAGGCTCTGCTCCATGGCGTCGTCCTCCTCCGCGCCGCCGCCGTCCGTGACGAACGTGCGCTGCGTGCCGCTGCTGCCGCCGCGCGGCCGCAACGCCGCGCGGCCCGGCAGAGGCAGCATCCTGCTCTCCCCGGCGAGGCTGTCGTCCCAGATCCCCCCCGACACGGCGCCCCCCCCAGAGGGGGTGCCCCCCCGCTGGTCCCCCGACCACACCCCCGCCTCGCGCGCCTCCTGCGCGGCGCGCTTCTGCGGCGACAGGCCGCTGTGCGGCGCGCTGCGCTGCTGCTGCTGCGGCGGCGGCGCATCGTCGCCAAAGATGCGCGACCGCGTCGACGCGCCAGCGCTGGCGGCGCTGCCGCCGCGGCTGCGCCGGACAACTGCGGATTGCTGTCGCTGCTGCTGCTCCTGCCGACCCGCTTGCATGCCGCCACTGGTGTCATCGACTGTCTGTGCTCCCCTCAGGTGTGGCGGCGGCGGCGGAGCGCCGCTGTCTGCTTCGTGCCAAAGTGCTGCTGCCATGCCAGCCGAGCCTCCGCCGCCGCCGCCAGCACCCATGGCTCGCGAGGCCGCTGGCCCCACGGGCAACTCATCAAACGCAGAGCTGCTGCCAGCTGGCAGCGCATTGGGGGGTGCTCTCTGCCAGTCCGGCGGCGCTGCTGCTGCTGCTGCTGCTGCTGGCAGCGGCGCGCCCCACTGCGGCTCCGCTGCTGCAGAGCGCAGCGGCGGCGGCGGCGACGCGTGACCCGCCGCCGCGGCTGCTGCGCCACTGCCACGGCCGCTGCCGCGCGCGCTCAGGGCGCCGCCATTGTCGTAATGCTTCGGTGCCGCATTGGGCGCTGCTGCAGCTGCCCAAGGCGCCTCAGGCGGCGCGTTGTAACCGCCTGAGGCTGCGTGCGCGGGGTATTGGTCGCGGGAGGGGGGTGGGCCGGGGGCGGCGGAGCCATGCTGAGCGCTGGTGCGCTTGGTGAGCGCCTTCTCCTGCTGCTTGTACAGGTTCTGCAGCCGCTCCTGCGCAATCACACACGCGCGAGTGCGCACGCGATGGCATGTGAGTCGCACGGTGTCTGGGGCGACCGCTGTGTCGATTTTGCTTCATCCTCGCACATGTGCATATTAGCACAATTATGATTTTCCGTTTTTTTTTTCTAACACCAAGACTACATGTACATATCCTTCAAATGTACATACACAAAGTGCCCTGCCAATCTACTCGCCTCCTATTCCCGCTGCCTCCTGGCCTTCTCCTCATCCTCGCATATGTACACACCAGTACACATGCATATACTTCAAATACTTCAAAGTGTATAGTTCCAATACTTCTACAATATCATACATGAACTTCAAGTGCACATACATACCTCCTCTTCCCTCTGCCTCCTGGCCTTCTCCTCATCATCGCGTCGCCGCGACTCCTCCGCCTCCTGCCTCAGCCGCTGAGCCTCTGCCTCCTCCTCACGGCGCCGCTCCGCCTGCTCCTCTTCGCGAGCCCTGCGCTTGGCCGCTATCTGCGCGTCAAGCGCGCGCTGCTGCTCCAGCGCCGCCGCCCGTTTTCTGCGTGCAGTTGAAGTACGTGTATGTAAGTGTGTGTATGTGAGGCTTGGTCGTGAGTGCACCAAGCGCCGTGAAGGTGTTGCTTACTTGTGGCTGCAGTTGATGTCGAGCTTTTCATTGTCGTTTGTAGTTGGGATGTATGCGTGCTGTGCACGCGCGCACCAGATCTGACGTACGCCAAGTGCAGCACCACTGATGTTGGTGATGCACGTAATGAAGACTGCAGGCTTTGGTCGCAAAAGCACAAACTGCCACAAAAAAGTGGCCGCCGCTGCCTAATTGCAGTTGAAGTTGTACTTGTTGTTGCAGTGAACGCCCCTGGTCCGCTTGTGTTCGCAGTGCCACACGTCTTCTTCACAAGCGCCGTGCCAGCATCACCGGCTCTCCATTTGCCTCTTACCCGTAGCTGCGCGCATCGCCCCTGCCGTGAAGCAGCTATGCGTATCGCCCCTGCCGTGAACCGCAAGCGCACTGCGTCACATAAAAGCGATGACATCGCTCAGCAACCGTGTACGTAGGTATATATGCCTGCAGCGCACCTGTCAATAGCGGCCTGCATCTCCGGGTCCTGCCCAAACGCGCCATTCCTCGCCAGCATCCCCCCCCCTCCCTGCTGCTGCTGCACACCACCACCCTGCTTATACCCAAGCGCCGCGCCCATGCTCCCTGTCCCGTACACATCGCTCACGAGTCGTTGCCGCGCCGCCGTGGCGTACGCCGGCGCAGCCGCAGGGGGGGTTTCGGGGTACCGCGCCCCCTGCCAATCCCCGCCTTGCTGCCGAGGCGTGACACCTGGCGCGCTGTGAGCGCGGCCGCCGCCTCCGCCGCCCGCAGCGCCGCGCGGCGTAGCGACCCCCGGACCGTAACCGTAGTCAGCGCGACCTTCGCCTGCGTCATGCGCATACCCGTACCCGCCGCCGCCGTACGCGCCTGCGCCGCCGCTGCCGCCGCCCGCAGCGCCGCCATCCGCGGCCCACGGCCCCTGCTGCTGCTGCTGGTGCTGGTGCTGGTGCTGCTGCTGCTGCCGCGGCGCCGGCGACACCCCAGCCCGAGCGCTGCTGTGCGGCTTTTCCGCCGAACCGACGTCCAGATACGCGCTGCCGCCGGCGGCATCCGCTTTTTCTACTGCCTTCCTGGTACGGTCCTCCTCCATCTGCTGCTTGAGCACGCGCGCATATTCGCCCTTCTTGGCGCGTGCCGCCGCTGCGTCCGAAGCCTCGTCGCCCTGGCAGCAGCGGCGGCAGCAGCAGCGACAATGGCATTTGTGGTTGAAATTGAACTTGGGGCGTGCTACTGCGCAACTGCCCGCCACGTGCATATGTCACAGCCTACAGCAATGCGCAATTCAGATCGCTGTGTGGATGGCGAAGTCCCGCTCGAAGTGGTCGCGTCACACAAGTGCCCTGCCCCCTCTCATCGACGTGCACACGTGCGCAGCACTTGTACACAAATCATGACAAAAGAGCAGCGCGCTACCATATCGAACAGCAGCGCGCTCACCACTGTGCCGCCGATGCGCCACCCCTGCTCCCCGCCCCCCCACTGCCCGCCGCTGCCAGGAGACTCCGCAGCAGCAGCAGCGCCCGCGCTGCCGTGGTGCTGCGCGACCTGATCGTCCAGGGCGCTGCGGTAGTCGTGCATCGTGCGCCGCCGCGCCGCCTGCGCAGTGGTAGCGTCGTCGCCGGCCCACATGCCGCTGATCCCCGCGCTTGCTCGCGCAGTGCGCTGCTGAGCAGTGCTGCCGCCGTCAATAGAGGCGGCGCCATCGCCGCTCCAGTGCGTCATGTGCTGCTGCTGCTGCTGCTGCTGCTGCTGCTGCTGCTGCTGCTGGTGGTCTGGCTGCAGCCAGTACCCCGTGCCGCCCTGCGAGTGGCCATCGCCGAATGCGTAGGGCTGCGGCGGCACGCCGCTGGTGCCGCCGCCGTCGCCGCCGCTGCCGCCTGCAGGGTTGTGCATGTGCCGCAGGCCTCGCCCCTTGCCGTGATTGCCGGGACTGCGCCTCAGGGCATCCATCTGCGACATGAATCCGCCACCGCTGCCGTCAGCAGCACCGCTTCTGCTGCCACCGCCGCCGCCGCCGCCGCCGCCTGCGCTGGATCGTGCGGACAATAGTGCCGGTGCTGACGGGCTGCCGCCAATGGGCTGGCCGTAGCGTGCACTGTTGGCGCGATCGCCGCCGATGGTGCCATCGCCGAGCGTGCTGGACTGAAGCTGCGCCTCCAGCGCTCGCATCTCGCGTGCGACATCGTCATCAAATGACACCGGCGCTCGCGCACTCATCGCAGCACTACCAGCGGCAGTCGGCATGCCATAGTCCCCAGGTCTGGTACCGCCTGCGTCGTAATGCGACACGCTTTCTCTGTGCGTTGCACTGGACACAGATCTGGATGGGGAGTACTGCTGCTGCTGTTGCTGTAGTTGCCGCTGAGGGGAAGCATTGGAGCGCGCCGCACGTAGCTTCTCTAGGTGCTCTTGCACCCTTCTGTCAAAATCTGGGTCGGCGCCTGGTGGCGGCGGCCTAAACTCCCCATCATCATCACCTGCACCAGCGGTGGCGGCGACGTGGTGCTCTGGGTGGTGCACTTCCTCCTCGTGGTGCTGCGGAATCGACTGCTGATATTGTGGAGCCAGTCCGGGTGGGACTACGCGGGGCGGCGGCGCTGCTGCTGGGTTCCTTGAGTGTGCTGCAAGCCTTTTTTGCTCCCAGATCTCATCCCGCCTGCTAGCAAACGCCATGAAGCGCGCTTTGCAAGGCTGCCAGCGACTTCAGGTAGTCGTCGCGGTATGCCTGCTGTTCAGTCTACACAAAGTTGAAATCCAACCTTGTGTCTTCTTCGATTCCAACCGTCGCTTGAAGTCTGTCGGTGTGATGCAGAACAGAGAGATTATTCCTGACCTGAGGGTCGACGGCGATACAGTTATTCCTGACATGCACACCACCTCCTGCAAACGTGTCATGGCAGCGCAAGCAATCGCCGCAGCAGGCCTGCGCTTTGTCCATGTTTCGCGCCGCGGCTGGTGATCGTCCTTTTCGGAGTGGTTGCCTGCAGGCAGCACCGCGAAGGCAAGGCAACACAGTGTTGTTGTTGTGTGTGTGGGCGTAGCTATGCGTTGAGCAGGCAGTCCTTGCTCATCACAGCAGAAAAGATTAATCAATGGCGTGTATCCTGTACGGGGGTACGCGGTTGAGTCCAGATCTCTCTTGTCACAACATACATTCAAGACGCGACACAGTTTACGGCTGTGGCGATCGCAGCAGCGGCTAAAGATCGATGATCTTGCTTGCACAGGCAAGTATGCGAACCTCTATCAATGCAGGTCCGTGAGGGAGCAGATATGTACAGGTGTTTCTGCACCGATCAGTTTTGCTTGTCCAGCGGACAGTAGTGGTGCCATCTCCCTTACTGGTCAGCTGTGGCCTTTCAAACACGTCCTGCCAGGATACCTGGTGTTGCACGGGTCGATATCTGAAGAAGCCTGTGGTCTCACTTCCTGCTCCTTTGCTGCTGCCTCCATTCTTTGCTGTTTTCCTGCTGCTTCTCCAGGTGCTCGATGGGACGGACGCTCCAACGCATTTTTGCCGCTGCTCCTTTGAGAGCAAGCATCCTGACATCAAAGGCACACGGTGACACTGAGCAAATAGAGCAATGCAATGCAGTCAGGATCAGACGTAATACTAACAGTGTTGTCCAATGCCTCAGAAGCGGCCGGGAGCTTTGATCCAAACGAATCATGGGCACGGTCTCACACAGCTCACACAAGATGTGAGTCACTGAACTTCCAGCGCTCTAGATTGCGGCGCGCGCGCACACTGCGTCGAACAACTCGTGGGGCCTGCCGCACTGGCGCTAGGCGCATGCACTCTGCTGCAGTGTGTCATGGGCAGTCACTCGCAGCTGTACAGCGGCAACGCCATCTAGTAGTTTGTGCCCAACTCGCGGCCACTGGCACTGCACAGATGGAAGAATGTACACCGGTCAAGGCTGGCAACTAAGGCAACGTCCACTGATGTCGCCCAACCTTCAAGCGGATAGGCTGAGCATTCTGAACTACACAAAATTGCACATCGAGCACCATCGTTGCCGTGAGAACTTGAAGCGAAGAGCTGGATCACACATCCCAGAATGAGAGCAGGTCGAGGCCGACAACCATATTGAGACTGACAAGAGGAATCGTGCCAAACTGGACATGCCATCTACCACGATGCAAGCACTGCTGCACTGGCGCTGAGAGCGCGCCCGAACTTCCAGTTTTGCTGTACGTGCTGTCATTACCAGCACCGACAGATGGCGGTCCACTGCCGCGTGCATCGCTGCCGTATATGTGCATAGAAAAAAGCGCTGCCAACATGTACTACATAAGCAGAATTAACTCTCCTGGGGCACAAGAGCATCGCTTTAGCAGGGTGTTACCAGCAAAAGATATATCCATTTCGCTGCCGCTCACATTGCAGTCAATACCAGTGGTACCAGCATTGTGGTTCGTCGGCCACAAAGACTGTGCAAATCAGGTGGTGGCCGGTGTGTCAGTCGCAAGTTGCAACACCGCGGCACTCACTCTCAACTTGCTTCCTGTCACCCTCGCCTAACCCTCCGCCAGCTGGATGTTCTCTGTGCAACCATTCCTGCAAGCCGCATCCAGTTGTCTGCTTGCTTGCAAATCAAATTCACCGCTCACACAGCCAACAGCCTTGTGTGCAGCACAGTGAACTCAGGTTCAAAGGCTCCCCAAATGTCAAATACGACGTCATATTACTGCGACTGGGAATTATGCAGGCTGCGCTGCTCACGCTCGCGCTGTTGGCGGTTCTCGATGTAGTTGCGTATCGTGCCCGCCGATACCACGGCGCTAAAAAGCTCTCCCCTGAGTGTCGAGCGGTCGCCAACGTGCGCGGCGACGTCATCACTTCCACCCTCTCCGATAGCATTGCACAGGCGCTCCAGCACTTCGGTGTTGCGCTCCACTGCGGCGACGATATCGGCGTTGCAGCTTTTGATGGCGTCCACGATGGCAGCAGTCATCGAAGACGTCGGCGTCGTCGGTTCCGACGCAAGAGGCGGCCACCCGGCCGCTTTTCGCCTCTGGAGGCCGATGAGTCGCTCCTCGGCCAGCAAAATCTCGATGTTGGCGTTCATCACCTCGATTGACCTCTTCTTTGATGCTGTGTAGGCGGGCTGCTCAAAGAAGCTGCTTTAAAAGCGGTCAATGGCTTGCGATCTATCCCAAAGGAAGTCTTGGTGCGGTGTAGGCGTGCTCACAGAGAGGCTGCTGTCCAGGGCTTGCGTTTGACAATGGACCGATGGGCTTGCCGAAGCTATCCTGAAGGTTCGAGGAGTGGTCGTGTCAACTGTGGAAGGTCTATCACGAAGTTCAACTGCTACTTGAAGTGATTCGCGCGTTAGGGTGGTAGCCTTAGTGTGTTCTGCGAGGTCCAACGGCGTGTTGCTGGCACGACAGCAGTGTGGGCACTTGCAATGCTTTGAGACATCAGTCCACAGCCGCTGCAACACCCACGCCGGCACACAGGGCGAGCTCTCCCACGACACAGGGTCATGGCTACTGCGGCTGCGGATGCTGCGGCTGCGGATGCTCCGGCTGCGGCTGCGGCTGCTGCGGGCGAGGCTTGCGCCAAATGCCCCAAACCGGTCGAACGTTATGCCAAAATCCAGAAGGTGCATCTCAGGCTGCTATGCGAAGAGTGTGCCAATTCTCTGGGAGGCGATCTCATCACCAAAACAGACGCTCTCAAGAGAGGAGTCGCTCTGACGGAGCTCGGGCGCATCCAGTACAGGTCGAAGCGGAACCCATACAGCAGGAACAAGCCTGCCATGCGTCTCTACATCAAGGCAGAGGTGGGCGTGCTGGCGGAGGAATGTGCTGCAGTTAGGGAGCAGCTCCATCAGCAGAAGCTGCAGCAGCTCACGATTCAGGCGAACGCGAGGAGGGTGAGTTGCACGGATATTTGAAAACTGTGCCAACATCAGGAAGCCACAGGCATTTTGTGTTGTAACTGTCAGTCGTGCCAGCGTATGGAGCCTAGCGTCCTCTGAATGACAGACGCTGCCCCTCCTCCCATTCTCAGTGAGAGTTCATGCCAGGTGTTGCGCACATGTCGGCCACACATTGGTGTCATGCAAGTGCCGTGCTCTCCATTGAATGAGACATGCTGCACGATCTGGTTGCATCTCAAAGCTGAGGCATCAGGACACCAGTTGCTTTCTCATCGTTGCGGTTGGGCCGCATGCCCCCCGCTGACCTGGTCATCAACCTGTCCTGTTTGCCGCCAACTCTACATAGTTCCAACGCTGCCTCACACAAACCCCGGCCTTGAATAGCCACACGTTATTGCATTGATCCGCCTTCGCCTCAACCTCCTCCGAGTGCCCGCCAACCTCACAAGGCGCCTGTACGCTTCGAATTGGCGCACACAGAAGCTTTGATGTCTGCACAGCCGCTTCCCAGACAAACAAAAAACCAAGCCAAACTGCCCCTCGCCCCCTTTCCTCGCCCCCTCGCTCCCAAACCGCGCAGTCCCGCCTCGGCCTCGACCACTCCGACGTCCTTCCGGACGTCCACGACGCCGTCTTCGGCGACTACCTCACGCCCGTCCAGAAGCCCAAAACCCTCCGGCGTGACGCCAGGCGCGCTCGCACGCTAGTCCCGCTCGTCGTCGCCGCAGCAGCGCTCATCCAGCCGCGCGCCGCCGCCCCCGGCTGCGGCCCGCCCCGCGCCGACCTCCGCGCTGCGGTGCTGCGCTTCGCGACGGAGCGCGGCGCCGCGGCGCCGGGGGAGGCGGACGTGGCGGCGGCGGCGGCGGCGGCGCTTGCGGATGCGCTGATGGCGCGGGTGGAGCTGACGCGTGCCATGCTGGCCGCCGGCGCGGAGCACGTGCTGTCGGCGCTGACGGCGACGGACGCCGCCGCGGCGCGCAGCGCGCTGCCGGGCCTGGCCGCTGCTGCCGCCGCCGCAGCCGATCCTGCCGACGCGCTGCGCAACGAGCTGGTGCGCGGCGTTCAAGCCGCTCCGCCTGGGCTGGCCGCCTCCATCGTGGCCAACAGTGGCAGCGGCGCGAGCGCTAGCAAGGTTGGAGGAAGCAGCACAGACGATGAAAGCAGTGACGCTGATGACGGCAGCAGCGGCGGCGGCAGCGCCAGCAGCGGCGGCGGCGGCGGCGGCGGCGCGAACATCACCCCCGAGGCTGCAGCAGATGCGCTGCTGAACGACAAGGCCGTGGCGCGCCGCCTCCAAGACTTCAGGGAGTTCCGCCTGCACCCCGGGGCGACGGCGCAGGGGCTCGTGCGCTTCGCGGCGGGGCGCGGCGACGCGGCGGCGCGGCGCGCGGAGCTGGCGGCGGCGATGGCGCGGCTTGGCACGGACGTGAACGAGGTTAACAGGTGTGCGCGCGCGCAGCAGCGCCGCACGCAGTTTGAGACGGGCGCGGCGGATCTGGACGCGGATGAGGTGGCGGCGATGCTGCAGCTGGACGCAAAGCTCGGGGGGCTGGCGCTGTCGACGGCGATGCTGGAGCGGGCGTCTGCGGACATGGAGCGGGAGTACAGGCGGCAGGTGCGTGGAGGGGGGGGGGGGGGGGGGGCTTCGGCAGTGCTTTGGCAGTGCAGGCGTGTGGTGTACAGTACAGCGGTGCATGCTGTGCAGTGCACATGTGAACTGTTTGTGGTTTAAGCCTACTTGCAGGGTGGCACTCTAGTGCAGCGGCAGTACGTAAGTACACAAGTCAACTCTTTGGTCGAAGAGGGGGGGCAGGGGGGGGGGGGGGGGGGGGGATATAAGCTTCGCAGATGCACCATGGACGTGTGGCTGACTCAGTCAGGCGAGCTGGGAGGCTTACTGCTTTATTTGACGACACTGTGTTATGGGCGATTTGTCGCTTTCAACTGCAATTGAGAAGTCCTTAGAGTACACACAAAACGACCAGTCCATGAAACCACGCATACTGGCACAGTGTGAGGCTGGCGGCAGTTGAGTACTGAATGCTCCAGCATGCAAAGCACAATACCATATTCTGCAAAAAGAATTTGCTCAACTCTCCTGTTGCGCGGCGGTGTGATGCACAGCAACGCAGGGCACACGATTGCAAAACATCACTTCCAGCCCCACCTGACCGCAGTGTGCGCTGATGCTATACATACATCTCTCCGCATCTACAAGTGTGGTGTCAAGTTGTCAACAAATGCAGCAGCTCGATCCCTTTCAAAGCATCGACCACAACGCCCACACGGCCTGGTGATCAACTTTATCACACTCCAGGTGCCATGCTGAGAATCTACCAGAATGCCCAGTTGACCACACTCACCCTCCTCAATACGCCCAATCGCCTACTGTCGTGCCGCCCTTCAGGTGTATCAGTTTGGGCACAGCAGCAAGGAGGCGCTGCGCGTGGCCAGAAAGCGCCTCACCACGGCCCGTCGCGATGCCTGGGTACCCATGTCCTGCAGGTCCTTCTCAGGCTTTTACGACTACTGATACGAAGCGCGTCACCTACTTCAAGTTTGTGGTGGGGGGGGGGGGGGGGGGGGGGGGTCAAAGGCGCAATGGACACGGTCACGGCCTTCGTGCTAAACGACCACTGAACATATGCGGTGCGCCCCTGCGCGTACCTAACCTACGAGTGCCAACTCTGGTGTGGGAGCACTGCTGCAATACGGCGGCGCACACCACAACGGGCCCGCGTCTGTGTGGAGCACTGTTGCAAGACGGTGACGAGCGCCACATTTTGGGCAGCATTTGAAAGGCGTACAGTGGCATGGGAGCAAATGCGTGGGCGGCGTGTCATTCAGCCACACCACTGTATTGCAGATCGAGCTTCGAGCTTTTGAGCGGTGCGACGGGGGCCTTTTCCATTTGTGCGTTCACAAGGGGGAATTCATTGCATCGGTGGCTTTGATGGGTGGATATGTCATGGCCGGCAGGCAAAGGCCACGGACAGCTGCAGCATCACAGGCACATTATATCAGACCATGACAAGAGAGATACACGGGTTGCTGAATTGAGGTAGCGCATTGACAATGACCACGACCGAGCTTGTCCCCAGGAGCCCCCTCCCCTCCCCCTCTCAGGGGTGTGTAGAGAGGAGTCCTAGGGGACCAATGACGGAGCAGAGAGTATGTGAGTCTGCCGTACCTCACCGGCATATATGAGATTTGCAAGGGACATGGTTTTAGTGTAGCAGGCCTGCGGCCGCAGCACTCTGATGGTGCACACCCCTGTTGCGGGTATGCTGACATTACTGTAGGTTTGCAGGGAAACATGTGCTACGCCCGACTCTGATGCCGCCAGTCTACACCTTTGGTCATAGCATGAAACTGGTGTAGTGGTCAGGAGCCCTACGCCCATTCCCATGCCCGCCGCCGGCCTGTGCTTGTGGGCATGAAGTTAGCATGATGCTCAGGAGCCAGATGTCGTTTGCAGAGCCGACGCATGTGTCCAGACAACGATCAAAGCGCGCGCCAACAATCACAATCTATGCTACACACTTCTGATGCATTCAATGTGTGTGTCACTCGCGATTGACATGTGTTGCTTCTTGCTGAGCATGCGGCTGCTTCTTGCACAGTTGAGCGCTGCCACAGTTGCGCGGCATATGCATGCAGATGAGCTGCTCTTTGTGCTCATTGTCACGCTTGTTTTTTTTGTCAATTCTTGCTACAGCGCCTCCAAGTGATTGATGTTAAGCTTGCTACCAGAATCACTTGTCTTGGTGACAACTTGAATATGTCACAATGGCATCGAACTCTGTGATGGTTCCCCAGGCTTGTGTGACAGCTGGTGCACACCAATGAGCAGATGGCTCAGCTGTGCTTTCCAGCTTCATGGATATTCACAACTTCGTTATGTAACTGCAAGGTCTATGCCTTGGCCGACCTTACACCAGAGTTTGAATGCCATTCCGCAGACAGCTGCTTGTGCACTGGAAAGCTGCATGGACATGGTACTACCCTACCTCCGAGTCACCTCAGCGCGCTTTTGACATACTTCGAAGCATCCGACAAGAAATTGTCGATGAAAGGAAGGGCATGCATTGTTCAACAGTGGCCACCTTGCTGACATTTATTAAGGCACCCTTCAGCAGCATACACCCTGCCTGACGTGTACCCCCCGCCACCCCCCTCCCACATGTGCCCCCTGCCACCCCCCTCCCACCTGTGAGAGCCGTGATCGCTCTCGGCCGCTAGCCCTCTGTCACCAGCCAGCTGCACAGTCAGCGCTCGCATGCAGCAGGTAGATGGTGCATAACGGCGCTCCAGTGGTGCCAGAAATCAGGCCGCATACGATTTGCACACCACAGTACTTCAGGCAGATGAAACACTGGCAGCAGCATGTGCAGGAAAACACTGCTAACGCACAAAGGGGGGTGCGTTTCTTGAGGTGTGAATGCATGTATTCCGTGTGGGATGTGCGCGCTGTGCTTGAACCAGCGCAGCGGGCGCCGTTCGCCGCCGCTGCGGCAGCACGCACCTGCGAAACTAATGGTGGAGGACTCTTCCGCACAAGTCAAGTCATGACAAGTCGATCCGCTCGTGACGCCCCTACCCCGTCAGTAAATCCCCGTCCCGACCACCCCAGCCCCGCACTTCGCCGGCTCCATCAAGCCAGCGGCCCGTGCCAGTCGGCGCTATTTACACCCATGAGTATGTCGTCGATGCCGTCGTCGTCGTGCTCACGGTGGTGGCTATTTGAGGGCGCGTGCAGCGACGATCCCGCAGGAGGTGCAGCGCCCATCTGCTGCTGCCCATACCCCGAGGGCCCTACGGGCGGCAGCTTGCCCAGCGCTGCCGCGCCGCCGTCGCCGCCGCTGCCGCCGCCGCCGCCGCCGCCGCCGTTTGTAGACTCAAAGCGGTCCACAGGCGGCATGGAAAATAACTGCCCCATGTTAAGCCCTAGCCCCCCGAGCGACGACAGCCCAGCAATAATATCGCTGAGCCGCTTGTCGCCGGCAGCATCGCCACCCACGCCGCTGCCACCGCCAAATGCGCCGCCGCCGCCGCCGCCGCCAAAGTTCCACTGCCCGGCTGACTGCGCGCTGGCGGCGGAAGGCGCCGGCGCAGGCGCGGACTGCGGCGGCATGGAAAAGGTGGCGGTGCCGAGGCCGCCGCCTGCCTCCGCGCGCCCGCCAAACATGTGGTCCACGTGCTGCTGCAGCGGCTGCGGGAGCTGAGCGCTGCCTGCCGGCGAGGCGCTCCTGCTGGGGTGTAACGAGGGCGGCGCCGCCTGCTGCAGCTGCGGGTGCTGCTGCTGCGGCGGCAGGTGGTGGAAGGGAAGCTGCGGGGGTGCGGGCGGCAAAGGCAGCCCCGCCGCATTGTCGGGCAGCGGCGGCTGCTGCTGCGCCATGCCCGCCCACGGCGCATGCGGCGCCTGATACTGCTGCTGCTGCTGTTGCTGCTGCTGCTGCGGTGGCGGCTGCTGGTGGTGGTGCTGCAGCTGCTGCTGGGGCGGCGGCGGCGGCGGCACTGCGTACGGATGCGGCCGTTGCTGCTGCTGCTGCTGCTGCGGCTGCTGTGGTTGCTGCTGCTGCAGAGCAGGCTCGGCGCCGGTGGCAGACGCGTAGCGCGGCGGCGGTGGCGGCCGCACAAACGGGTACCCCGGCGCCGCCGATATGAGGTGTATGACCATGGCCGTGGCGGCTTCGACCTGGTGCTCTGCGCCCTGAATGTGCAGCTTGCGTGGCATGTCCTCCGGCATGGCGCGCCCATCCGGCAGGTGCTGGTCCACCCACATGCGCGCGCCCGACTGCATCTGAATCTCGCGTATGCGCGTGCCGCCGCGCCCTATCACCCAGCCCACGACGCACAGGTTCAGGTCGAGGACCGCCTCGATGACGTGGCCGCGCGCCGCGCGGTGCACCTCCGTCGGCACCCCCAGGTATTGCGGCGCCCCCAGCAGGCCGCCTGGCGCATTGCGAGGGCTCGAATGCTGCTGCTGCTGCTGCGCTGCATGCTGCTGCTGCTGCGGCTGAGGCTGCTGCGGCGGAGGCGGCGCCATCGGCGGCGCCGCTTGCTGCTGCATGTACGCCGCCAGCGGCACCTGCAGCTGCATGCTTGAGAGCTGCGCAAGCTGCGGCTGCGGTGCGCGGCGCGGCGCGGTGTCCACAAGCGCAGCGGGCGGCGCCGCCACCTCCTGCTGCAGCTGCAGCGGCGACGGCGCAAGCGCCCTGTTGGCAACGGCCGAGGCGGCTGCCGCCGCCTGCCGCTGCTGCTGCTGCTGCGCCGCAGCGGCCGCCTTCGTGGCCGCTGCCGCTGCCTTGGCGGCCGCGGCCTTGACGCGCTGCTGCGCCGCCTGCTGCTGGCGCTGCGCCGCCGCTGCCTGCCGCCGCGCCTCCTCCTCCTCCGCGAGGCGCGCGCGCAGCGCCTTGAGCGCCTTCTTGCCGGTCTTGCGCAGCGCCGCCAGCCCCGTCTCCCCCTTTAGCTCCTCCAGCGCGGCCAATATGCGCTCCTCGCTCTGCGACTCGACCGCCGCCGCCAGCTGCCGCTCGAGCGCGGCCACCTCGTCCGGCGCGAGCGACGGCGGCGGCGCCGCCGGCTTGGGCTTTTTGGCAGCAGCGGTTTCCTCGGGGTCCTGCGGTTCCGACACAGCGCTCGTGCCATTCATACCGTGTCTCTCGTCGACATCATTGTCAGCCTGCGCCCACCCGTTCTCATGGGTCAGCGCGTCGTAAGCGTGGTTCCCGCTGGCCTCGGGCTGCTGCGGCAGCGGCGCCGCCATGGCGGCAGCGTCCGCGGGCGGCACGTACAGGCCCAGCATGTCGCCGCACGCGACCGCCGCGGCACCGGGGTTGGGTGCGCTGCTGAGCACGTCCCCCACCACATCCTCTTCCAGGTGCCCCTGAAACTGCCGCCGCACGTCCGCGTCCGTCGGCACGACGCCGTGGTGCACAAAGCGCTGCAGGAAGCGCAGCAGCGCGTCCATGGTCCGCGTCTCCGGTGCGGCGGCAGCAGCGGCGCGTGGCGGGCTCGCCGCGCGCGTCGCCCTGGCCTTCTCCGCCGGCGACTGCCGCGGCGGCGACCCCGGCGGCGCTGGCGGCGGCGGCGACAGCGGTTGCTGCTGCGGTGACGACGCGGCGGCAGCGGCAGCCTCCAGCGCCTTCTTGCGCTGCCGCGCCGCCTTCTTTTTCGCGCGCACCTGCGCGCGCGCGGCCTCCTCCTCCGCGCGCAGCGCTGCCGCCGCGGCAGCAGCCTCTTCCAGCGCCGCACGCTCCGCCGCCGCCCTCTCTGCTGCCGCCCGCTCTGCGGCCTCGCGCTGCGCAGCCGCCTCCGCCTCTGCCGCCGCCGCTTCTTCCGCAGCTGCTGCCTCCGCAGCTGCTTCCGCCGCTGCCTCTGCGTCATCATCGCCGTCTTCCTTGCCATTGGCGGCGCCGCCGCCGCCCTTGCGCTTGGCGCGCTTCTTCTTCTTCTTGGCGCGCGCGTTCTCGTTGCGCCGCTCCTCCTCCAGCAGCGCATTCATGAGGTCCAGCTGGGGGGGGGGGGGGGGGGGGGGGGGGGGGGGAGAAAAGTTAGCGTATCATCAAACACGTTGGTCAAGTAGTGCAGCAATAGTGGATTTCGTAGTGTGCCTACTATGCACACATGTAGGCAGAACAAACGGGGTTGCTAACGACACGAGCTTCTCTGTTGTTTGTTGGACTTCACATGGGCATCAGATGCCAACAAGCTTCAATCACTGTATGCTTGAGCTGTTTGTCACACAAGCTTGTGTAATGCGGGCAACGTAAGAGTTTGTGTATGTCATGAGGATGCACCCAAACATGCTCATCATGCTCATACGACGTGCAATCACCTCACATGCTGCAAGACTGCTGTGACAATTAAGTAATCATATGCCATGATGCAGGCTCACAGCATCCCCCACACCATGATAGCATCGAGTTGCCTGCAGCAGACATTCCTTTAGGCGTGGGCGCAATGCTGAGCACTGCCGCTCTGCTGCAGCATGCCGCCTGCTACAAAGGCGGCGAGTCACCACTCGCAGGCCACATACCAGCTGCTGCACTGCAGCAAGTGCATCACCTCACTCCACCGCCACCGTCACCGCGTCAGCATCGCCCATGACCAAACTTCAACAACACCTTCACTGCATGATCGCACGCACGCACGCACGCACGCACGCACCTCCGCGGCGCGCGCCGCCGCCTCTGCCTCCAGCTCCTGTATGCGGCGCTGCGCAGCATCGCTCATCATCTGCGGCGGCGGCGCGTGCCCGCCGCCGCCGCCGTCGTCACCGTGGAAGTGCGCGCAGTGCGGGCCGTGCACGTGCGCGTCGCCGCTGCCGCTGCCGCCGCCGCCGCCGTGCCGCGACGACGGCGGCGGCGGCGGCGGCGGCGCCTTGAGCGCGGACTGCGCGGCGGCGGCGTTGAACGTCGCCGTGGCAGCGCTCGACGTGGGCGCCGCCGCCATGAGCTCCGCGGCCATGGCGCTGACGGAGCCGAAGAAGCTGGCGACCTTGTCGCGGTCGCCGCTGCCGACGGCCTTCGATATGGACTTGAGGCGCAGCTGCACCATCTTCTGCAGGCGCTTGCCGGGCGGGCGGCCGCAGCGCACGCACGCCTGCCCCTGCGCGACGCACACGAGGCAGTACTGCGGCGGCGGCGGCGCGGAATGGGCTGAGCGTCAGACCCTGTTCCTGATTTGAGGTTTCAGATAGCGAGAATTGGTGTGTCGCATGGCATCTCGTTGCGGCGCAACTGATGGCGATGTGAAGAATGTGAAAAGAGGCGGCGGCCGCGCCAGGAATGCAGACGCTCGCCAAGCCGTCGCCTGAGCGCTTGCGTATGTCCGGCGCGCAGCGCAATTACTCAAACCCTAAGCCTCACCCTAGCCCTGACCCTGACCCTAACCCTACACCCAACCCTAAACAAGGCGGTACTGCGCGTTGGCTGCTGACAAGAGGAAAGGCGGTAGGAGTGGCGGGAACGGCGTGGCGTAGTGCCGCTCGACTTGCATCGGCAGCGGCGAGTGAAGATGGGAAAGGTGTAGCGAGGCGCGGACGGCGGCCGCTCACGCGTTGCTCAGGCGAGTGGTAGCAACAGAGCGTGACACGCCCATGTGTTCGCCATGATGATGCCACACTGTTGCTTCGACAAGGCGCGCTCTAACCGCTCGGCAGGGTTGACAAAGCTGCTTTACCGCACATACTTGGGCACAACTGCCACAGCCTCAACTGCCAGCAGTGCAACTGCCGCAGGTGGAAGGTCAGCATCAACTCGCCTGGCAGGCCAAGTATGCTGGACACGAGCATGTGCATGGTTTTGACGGCAAGCATGTGCAGCTTCTCCCCACACATCAATCACCTTAAAAGCTACAAAGAAGGGGAAAATAAGGGAGTCAGGACATTTAACCAAGTGCATACAAGAAGGTGACAGCTTGGAGCTGTGTGCAGTGCATGTCGACCGTCTGTTACCCAAAATCTGCTATGAGCCACTGATTGTCATCTCCCAAGTGGTTTACACATGTGGTTTTGTGCTGAGGTGCACGACAGCTCGACGCTTGTAATGCAGCTTGGACAATGCGTAGCATGAGGGTTAGGGTTAGGGTGGGTTGAGGTTAGGGTTGGGGTGAGTTGTACTGTATTGTGAGCCCAGTGTCCTGTGATGAGCTGCGCTGTAACTGAAGAGTGCAACGTGTCCCCAGACTGAAAACACAGGGGCCCCCGCGCATCTTCGTGCACAAAGCTTAGAGTACAACTGGTGTACTGTAGCGTGTACTAAGAATGTACTCCATATGTACCTGCATGTGCTCTGCACAACTCCCCGCCTGCCACAGCAGCTGCTCCACGCTGTAACATGCAGTGCACTGCACTGTGGCATGCACTTACAGTGTACTCCAACTATACTGCGCTCACCGGCAGGTCGCACGTGTCGCACGCCACCAGAAACTTCTCGTCGCGCGCGCACACGACGACGCCGCACTTGCCGCAGCTGCTGCTGCACGCCTCGCACAGCACCGCCGCGCAGAACTTGCACGACCACCAGCACTCGCGGCACAGCACCGCGTCGCAGTCCGTGCCGCTGCAGTACGTCGCGCACTCGCCCTCGCCGCCGCGCCCGCCGCCGCCGTCGTCCGACAGGCAGAAGATCTGGCGTGCGAGTGAGAGGCGGCGCAGTCACGACGACTGGCTGCTCAGCTGTTGTTTGAGTTTTTAAGCAATTTAAGTGTGCGCAGAGAGGGGGGGGGGGGGGGGAGCAATGCGGTTGAAGTTTTGCGGCAGGGTGACAAAAGGGGCTCCTGCTGTCGTGCTGCATGCTGCCTTGCACTGGCAGAACAAGCAGGTGTGCTTGTCATGGGTCATCGATGATGTCGCAGCCGCATGAGAGGCAGAGTCACACAAGCAGCAGCGCTCCGCATGTGCTCACACGGCACCACCACCCAGTGAGACACAGCAGCACAGCACGTGTGCGCATGTCATGTTCAGATGCGTCGCCGTATGTAGTGGTGGAGAATTTCTGGCAAATCGTGTAATGGGTACGCTGCGGTGCAATCCTGCAGAGAGACGTGACCGTAAAGCAGTTGATTGCATGCACAAGGCCACTGTGCTCAGCGGTGACGATTGGCAACAAGGCTTGGTGGAAGGTCCGTCCCTATGCACGGCGGCTTTGCTCCTGCAGTGAGCTCTGCTCGCCTGACACGGCAGCCTTCGCAGCAGATCTATTCGGAAGCAAATCAGAGAACAACCATCAACTATCTTGGCCCACCTGTCCAGCGAAGAGGCATTGATTGGTGACGTGCATGCCTTGGCATGCGCACAACTGCGCTGATACTCCAAATGCATGTTGCATACTGGCATGCAACCACCAAATACTCAATCGTGTACATTGCAAATCACCTCAACAGATGAACCATCCGGGCAGTAAACTTGTGATCACTGCACAATAGACAGCTACGAGGACACCTACTGTACCTGAACCACAGCAACACGCCTGAATGAGACCGTGAGCAAAGAGGTGATTTTTAACTTGCCTCATGACACCCCACGCACTCATCCATGGTGGTGCAGTGCTGGCAGTGCGCCACCAGGCACTCATGGCATATGTCCATCTCGTCGCAGTCCCTGCACAGTGCCACCCTGCACCTCCCGCAGAGCCTAATCTCGTGGTGGTGATCCGGACACCAGTGGCAGTCATTGCAGATGTAGCTGTCGCACTGCTGACACTGGATCTGAAGGCCTCTGCCAGTGTTGCCACATTTGATGCACGGCTTCGAGGGCGGAGCGGGTGTCGCCTTCGTCTTCCTCTTGTTGGTGGCATTGAGGAAGCCTGGCTTCATGACCGGCCCGCCGCCGTTGAAGGCCGCCTGCGGCATCATGCTTATTGCTGGGTCCCTGAACGCTGCTGCTGCCGCGTGTGGGCCGGACTTCTAGCCCTTGTCGCCTCCGATCTGCCGCTCCGGTGAAGTCTGCAGAGACACCTGACGAGCGCACTAGACACAAGTCCAGCTACCTGCCGCGTCAGCTCCCTATGCCAAGCTCTTCCAACCTCCTGCAGCCAAACCTGCCAAAAAACAAACACACAGTCCGGCCCCGCCCCCTGAATGACGGCTGGCCGCGGCTGCTGCGGTGTAACCAGGATCAATCTGCCACTTGCTCCCCGCCTGCTTCTTGGCGCCGCCACTCCGTCGCTGGTTCGCGAGGCGCTGCCTGTATGGACCTCATCAGTGCACCAGGTCGGCAAGACAGTGCTCCCCAAAAATGTTGGAAAAGCGCTAGCCTGCATTTGCACCCCGCGACGCGTCGCGATGGCAGGCAGCAGAGGCAACGTGCCCGCCCCTCACGACCCTCGCTCGCACAGCAAAAACAGGGCCGCCCGGGAGGCAGCAGCTGCAGCGGATGCCGAGGCAGCGGATCTGGTCTTCGATGCTGGCAGCCTGTCGTTTGTCCAGGACTGGCTAGGCGAGAAAAGCTCGACTGGTGGTGATGCTGCTGTCATCCATGAGCAGAAATCGCAGCCCCAGCCACGGCGCCACGGGAAGCAGGGCCTAGGGGCGGAGGCGCGCCCCAAGATGAAGCAGAGCGATGTTCGCGACAGCAAGGCCAATGGCGCCCTGCTGAAGAAGCTTAGCAAGAAGCGACGGCGTGCCGGCGAGTATGATAGTGATGCCGTTGCTGCCGCTGAGACCAGCGATGATGACGAGGCCGGTAAGAGTCGCACTCGCTCCATCGCACAAAAGAAGCGGCCTTCGCCGCCTGCAGCAGCAGCAGCATCCCAGTCAGCAAGAGATGCACGAACAAGCAAGAAGCAGAAGAAGAAAAAGAGCAAAGGCAGTGGAGGTGACGCTGCCAGCGCCAAGGCATCAGAAAGTGCTGCTTATGCAGGTGACGACGGGGAGGAAGTGGGGGAAGCAGCACTGCACCACGATGCAAGCACAGCAGAGCCAGACGACCAAGCGGCGGCAGCCGCAGCCACGTCCGGCGCCGCCGCTAACCACGCCAATGCATCCTACAGCAACGTCGACGGCGACGGACAAGCGGCGCAGCGCAAGCGTACCAAGACGCGCTCGCGCCAGAAGAACATCCGCAGGGACAAGCGCGACACGGCTCAGCGCCCGGCGCACTTGCAGCCCGGCTCCGACGACTTCCGAGGCCGCGCCATGACGGACGAGACGCGGCAGCGGCTGGGGCTGCCCTCCGGCGCGGGGGACGACGGCGCTGCCATGTTGACGTGGGCTGTGGACAAGCAGCCATCGCACGGGGAGGGGGCGGGGGGGGGGAAGACGGCGCGGCGCAAGTACAAGAACTTGAGTCTGTAGCACTGCTCAGCTTGTGGCGGTGCCGTCGCACGCACTGTGCGATTGTTGTTGTTGTTTCTGGTTAATGGTGAACGTTTTGTGCGGACTGGTGGCTGGCAATTTATCGTTGACGCCGTTTGTGGTCTGCGTTTCAAGTATGCTTGAACGCTTCTGTTGTGCTGCTGTACACTGTGCACCTGTGCTGCAAATTTACGCGCAAGGCTCTTGGCACAAGAGCTGTTAAGCGCTCAGTCCAGATGCCTGCGAATCTTTTGCATTGATGATGTGTATAATCTATCTGTTATCTGTAGGTCCCTGGGTACTATGCAGAGTGTAGGACAGACCTGAAGTATGATCTGTGATTGCACCATGTCATGGGCATGTCCTGATGGACTTAAAAACCAAGAACAACAAATTTAGATGCTGTTGCCCCATTCTGCGCCATAGTGCAGCAAGTGTACATGTAGCATGGCTACAGCAGGGGTTCTGAGCGCCAGTACATGCATGCTGCTGATGTAGTTTAGCACTCCACGCACAGCTTGGCAGCACTGCAGGTGCACCACTGATGGCATGTTTTCACGGGAGCAGAGGATGCGATGACGCGGAACAGTTGCTGCGTCAGTTAATCGCGCATAGCACGGCATGTAGTGTGTAAGCTGACCGGACATGAACAAGATGATTGCTGTGATGCAACCGTCAAGGCTTCAGCCAAGACAGAATGAAGCACACCATGAAGCATTGCGATGTTATGCTGCTTGCATTACTTGATGACCACAACTGTCGTTGTCCTCTGTCCTTGCAAGAGTGTCGTAGACCCCCCAAAAAACCTGCCATTCACCCAAAATAAACCTGCAATCAGGTGCCTGACGCTATTACCCTCTGGGAAGGGTGACGGTGCCAGCGTCGGTGGTCCGCCAATGCCAGTGCTCTGTGCCTCGTCGCATCTTCGGCAGCTGCTGGCCCCGGCGTGATGACGCGAGGCAGCGCGTTCACATAAAAACACACAGCAGCAGGCTGCCGCCGCGCCTGCTTGTGCTGCGCGCTCGCTCATCGCAACAGGGGAGCTACAGTAGCAGGTCTACTGGTCGACTGATGCGCTCCGCAGCCGCAGCTCCCAGGGGGGGGGGCGATGTCAATTTCAAGTTGAATTTGATTTCAACTTCAACCAGCCCTAGATTAGTTGACGCGCACGGCAGCGGAGGTGGCGGCCTCCTCGACCATGCGCGCGACGTCGATATTCTTGGTGAGCTGCCCCGGCGTGGTGCCCACTTCGTCGGGCGCGAGCGGGTTCGCGCCGCAGCGCAGCAGGTGCTCCACGAGCTCCCTGTGGTCGCCCTGGCACGCCATGTGGAGCGGCGTGAGCTGCAGGCCGCTGGGCATGTCCACGGGGATGGCGCGCTCCAGCAGCGCCTTGACCACGCGCAGGCCGCCCGACCGGCACGCTGAGCGGTACGTACAACACGATTGCAACACGGTGTCGTCAGGGCCATGAGATGAGTATTCATGCACTTCAAATGACATATCTGGTACATCCGATGATAAGTATTCATGCACTGGAAAGTACGTATATACGGGGATGGCGCGCTCCAGCAGCGCCTTGACGACGCGCAGGCCGCCCGAACGGCACATTGCATAGATGACACATTGCGATCATCAGTGACGTACGATATGCATGTAGACACATGTGTGTTAGTGTGCTTGAAGTGCATATAACTGCAAGTATACGGGGATGGCGCGCTCCAGCAGCGCCTTGACGACGCGCAGGCCGCCGGAGCGGCACGCTGAGCGGTGCCACCATACATAACACATTGCGAAACAGTGTCGTCAGTGACGTACAATATGTATGTATTCATGAGCGTGAACGTACATACTTCGGAGTATACTTTGGAAGTATACGGGGGTGGCGCGCTCCAGCAGCGCCTTGACAATGCGCAGGCCGCCGGAGCGGCACGCTGAGCGGTGCCACCATAGACAACAAATTGCAAACCAGAGTCGTCGGTGAGATAAGTGTTCCTGTACTTGAATGTACATTTGAACGGGGGTGGCACGCTCCAGCAGCGCCGGGAACGCGCGGGCTAGGGGCATGTTGGGCGATGCACACATTGCAATACAGCACTGTTGTGAAACAAAACACGGCTTTGACTTGCACAGGTGTATGCTGATGCATGACATGTGATACTTGAATGCATATACTTAAAGCATATATGGGGATGGCGAGCTCCAGCAGCGACTTGACAACGCGCAGGCCGTACGAGCAGCACGCTGAGCGGTGCCACGCGTACACCCATGGCGGTACAGCACCGTTGTGAGATATAACGTGTGTACGTGTTCATTATACCTGAAATGCACGAGTAACCAAGTACATTTTTGTGCGTGTAGAGTTGCTCATGTCATTAACCAAGGCCTCCTGAGAGGTTTCACAGACGCTGCGCATGTGAGCTGCATCTTGGCTATGCACTGGCCTTCAAACAACGCAGACGCAAAGTGAACCATTTGCCACAATGTATCAAGCATTGCACTGAAGTTCGATTGCCCAATCCACACTCTGGAGGGTTGTTGGTACTTCGGAAGCACATGCAAGGCCCCAGTAGAAGTTGTGTCATCCGAATGCATTTGCGTGTGATCCGGCTGTTGATGAGGTCCGCACGTAAAGGTACGCCGGCAGAGAGTGCCCGCTTCAGCCGAGCAATGATCTTGAGGTTCCTGCGAAAGTTGACATTATGTGATGCGTGTCGGCATCGTTTTGATGCATGCCAACATAGAAGGAATGACAATGTTGCGAGTCAAGTTGCACGCTGCACCAGTGTGCGCACCAGTGCGCCAGTTCAGGACCGCTTCAATCACAGCTATGACCTGGATTCGGTACCAAGGACATTGCCATCAGTGACAGATGCCATCTATCCGCGTACCTAGATGTATCGGGCAGAACAGCAGCTCCGCGCTCCTGGTGTTGAGCGCCGCTCCTGCCTCCACCAGCAACAACGCGCACTCCTCTTTGCCTGCATGGAGCATAGCATGACAGCCATCACATATGCTCTTTTCCGTGACAAGAAATACGTGACTAGGTTGAATGTTGCAGACATGCCGGCAGTCACCTACAGCAACCTTTCAGCGTAAAAACATCCGCGTAAAACATCAAGTGTACACAGATTGGCACTCACACGAACTCCGCAAAGTCAAGCACATTCAAGAGTGGAGTGGCACTTGCGTAAAGTCGATGCTTGGTGAGCCTCGGTCACTGTCAGTGGTGCTTTGTATCAATGTCATCGGTGCCGTTGTAGGCTGTACAGAATAAAGGCTGTCTTTGAAACAGTAAAATGTTTCGACAGCATCAAGTCAAACAGGTCTCCAGAATAAAGCAACAGATCTTTTCTTTGTGAATCACGCACGCATCCCGAAGCCTCAAGCAGCCCCCCTAAGCGTTACTTCTGCTTTTTGAGTATGTCTCTAGTACTCGAGCATGTTGACATATACCCACCGTAATTGCAGGCGTAGTGCAGTGGTGTCCAGGCTCCGAAATCGACCACGTCCAACTGCGCTCCCGCCTTCAGCAGCAGCTTCATCGCATCCGTCTGGCCGCAGAAAGCGGTCTGGTGCAGCGGCGTCAGCTTATGAGATGTCCGGGCTTCGATGTTGGCGCCCCTCTTTATCAGCATCTCGGCGACCTCCGTCTGCCCCTTTCTGCAGGCGTAATGCAATAGAGTGCGCTGCCTGCGTCCCGGCGTATCTACATGGTGCCCGGCGTCTAAGAAGGCGACGATGGCGTCGAGCTTGCCCAGCTCAGCTTCTCTGGCCGGGAAGTCTTTGGGGATGAGCTGAGGCATTTTGCTCCAACAGTGCTTGCAAGTCAAAAGGTATCAGCACAGTTGAGGTTCGGCGTGAAGTTGTCGCCTTTGGCTCGAGCGGCGTCCGGTGCTATGGCGAAGGGCAAGGCCAAAGGCGGTGGCGATGAGCACCAGCAGCAGGATGATCAGCAAAAGGTGCAGGCCGTCCTGCTGGCGGACAGCTTTAATACAAACTTCAGGCCCATCAGCTACGAGATGCCGAAGGTGCGATGCTACTCTTTTCATGATGACTGCGGAGCGCACAGGCCACTGTAGCACCATGTCAGTATGGGAAAATAGCCAGTTTAGGGCGCCGACGGCGCCATGCTTAAGCTTCTGTGAAAATGCAAATTGCGTTCATGCACGGATCCTTGTGCTTTGTCATGATTTTCGATAGCTTCGTATCATGCTGTTTCATGCATTGATGGCTTTCTCTGGCGAACGCGCTAACTACTCATCGCATTCAGTGCGATCCGTCTAGTGTACGAAGCAGCAGCAGCTCCTGACACGCTGTGCTTTAGGCACATACGTCCCGAGCACCGCAAGTGAGCCAGTTTCAGCACTTCGAGGCACCTCGAATTTGACACTGGCGGCAGTGTGCATGATGCAAGAAGTAACTGGCCGCTGCACACCGAAGCAGCCTGCACACCAGAAGCAGTCCTGTATCAATCACAACTGTGCAAAATCATTGCACAGTTCCTGTAGCGACCTTCCACTGCTATATTTGATGATGAGTACCGCCGTATCTGCTGCACAATATCTCGCATGCGGGTGCGCTTTCAAGCGCATTTGACACAAGGATCCAGTGCTAAGGAAAGCCACATCATCACCAATGTGCTTCAAAATGTACAACGTGATTCATGATCGGAGCGCTAGTCTTGTGATCAAGTGCTGCAGCCCCTGGCGGACATCACCAACAGTCATGTGTGCGTCCCTTGTGTCTCAAGAAGCTCACTCTCTTCAATGGCCAAGCATATGCTGCACCCTCTGCTCATGACGATGAGGAATTGACATGCTGCAGCCGCTGGCAAAGAACGGCGCGCGCCAACTCTTTTCGCTGACCCAATCAACCGCGCGCAGCAGCACTCTGCGGCGCACGGTGGGGTGGTCAATTGTTTTCGAGAGGCTTGGTCAAGTCACATGGAACCTCACGCATGCACATGAGACATGCGCGGGTGCTGCGCCCCTCTGGCCTCTGCGCCCCTGACGCAATCCTGCTGCAATCCCAGTCAGTAACACAGAGTCTTACTCTCTGGCGCACGCGCAATGCTCAATGCTGTGCGCCCCCCCCGATTGACTCAAGTTACATTGGGTCTCCCTCTCCCACCTGCGCACGCAACGACGCGCAGGTCCTGTGCCCGCTGGTCAACACCCATGATCGACTGCACGCTGTAACATTCGGTCTCAGTCTGTGGCACACGCTCAACGCTCAGTGCTGTGCGACCCCCCTGGACAGTAACATGCGAGTTTGACTCTCCCGCCTGCATGCGCAACACCGCTCAGGTCCTGTGCCCGCTGGTCAACACGCCCATGATCGACTACACGCTGGAGCTGCTCGCGAGCAACGGCGTGCAGGAGGTCTTCGTCTTCTGCGTCAACCATGCGCAGCAGCTCTCCGAGTACCTCTCCGCGGGCGCGTGGGGCGATGGCATGGAAGTGCGGTGCGTCACTTCAACCAACTGCCTGAGCGCTGGGGACGCGCTGCGCGAGCTCGACCAGATGGGCATCGTGCACGGCGACCCGTTTGTGCTCATCCACGGCGACGTGGTGAGCACTGTGGACCTGAAGGCGGTGCTGCGCGCGCACAAGGAGGCCAAGAAGAAGGACCCATCCAAGATCATGACCATGTGCTTCAAGCAGGCGGGGCCCAACAGCCGGCTCAGGTGCGCGCGTGGCGGCCAGTAGCGCAATAATTCAAGTGTGAAGTATATGATGTTTATTCTTGCTTAGGGTGCAAAACTGCCTGGACGGTCAAGACGTAGAGTACCCCTTCTGCGGGTTGTGTTGTGTGGCGAGGTGTGTCTGCGCCAGTCCTGACATGGCGCCGACCCAATGCTGTCGTGCTGCACCTGTTCTCGTTGAATTGCATGCATCCTACGTGGCGGCAGCTTGAGCTGCAGCGGTTCCATGTGCTCGCATCGGAAGATGGCCATGTAGATGAGGTGGCTTGGGTGCGCGACACACCTGAAGATTGCACTGACGCCAATAGCCAATGCTGCAACAAGTATAGGTTGCTCTGTCCAATGGTCGCTTCGACTGTTTCAGGGCACCTATTATCTGCTTCAAAACAGGAGCATCACATTTCACATCGATCTGGGTGCGGCACTCCCTGCGCAGAACTTTCGTTCTGTGATGCTGTGTACCCCGCTGTCTTCCTCTGTCCTCACCAAACAGCAAGTTCAACTTCAACCTCACACCACCCCCCTCCTCGCTCATTCTCCGTCACAGCCGCTGCAGCCGTCCCCTGTGTTCGCACGCGACGAACCGCGCCGCACGCGTCTGCAAACATAAGGTTCAACTTCAACTGACACCCCCCTCCGCTCATTTCCCCTTCACGCCTCTGATAACCAACTTCGTGTGGTCGCTTAATCCATGAACTTCAAGTTCAACTGACCCCCCACCACCCCCCCTATCCCCCCTCACAGGCCCCTGATGAACGACCTCGTGGTGGGCTTGGACCGCGATACGCAACAGGTGGTCCTGTTCAACAACTCGCTGAGCACGCGCTCTGCGTCGCTGCCGCTGGAGGCCTTCAAGGACCACGCCCAGATTGAATTCCGCAGCGACCTCCTGGACTGCTACATTGACATCTGCTCGCCGGAGGTGCTGGTGCAGATCAGCGACAATTTCGACTACCAGGTACATACCTACCTGCCCTCTGCATCAGTCAGGACACCAAGCCTTCGCACATACTGCTGCCGCCTTGATGCTGACCTTCAGGCCCACTCTCTATGTAGGTACCAAAAGCAGCCTTTGGTGAGGGCTTTGTCAGCACAGGCAACTGCGCCTGTCAATCCCAAGCGTATCGTTGGTCAGCACTGCCAGGGTCTTAAGTAGATGCCATCGCTTTGTCAAAAAAACGGCAGCTTTGGGTGCTAAACTTTATGTGTAGATTGTCCCTCTGTTGCGCATTGCAAACCGCATGCACGGCACACGAACCCCCCAGCGGCAGCACCTCCTGTCATACTATGCCTACCCCATCAACACCCCATGCCCCCCTTCCACCCCCCCCCCCCCCTCCCCACCCCCAGGACCTGCGCCAGCACTTTGTCACTAACGAGGTCGCCAACGTCGAGCTCGGCAACAAGATCATGGCGCACATCGTGGGCCCGCGCGAGTACAGCGCGCGCGTCGAAGACCTGCGCCTCTACCACGCCGTCTCCCGCGACATCATCCGCCGCTGGACGTACCCGCTCGTCCCCGACAACGCCGTGTCGTCGACTTCGAGCGGCGGCAGTGGCGGCGGCGGCGACGGCGGCAGCGCGTGCGCGCTGCGCGCGCAGCGCGGCTACGTGTACCGCCACCGCGGCGTCACGCTGCCGCGCAGCGTGAGCGTTGGCGCGGGGACCGTCATCGGCCCCGACGTCGCCGTCGGCGAGGGGGCAGTGCTCAGCGGCTGCGTGCTCGGCGCGGGCGCGCGCATCGGCGCTGGCGCGCGCGTCACCGACAGCTACGTCTGGGAGGGCGCAGAGGTGGGGGAGGGGGCGCGGGTGGAGGGCGCGGTGCTGGCGGCGGGCTCGCGCGTCGGCGCGCGCGCGGCGGTGCCGATGGGCTGCGTCCTCGGCGCCGGCGTCGCGCTTGGCGGCGGCGTCGCGCTGCCGCCGTTCACGCGCCTCACGTGCATCGCGCAGCGCGACGCGGGCGCGGACGGCGCGTGGGGCGGCGCGTGGGGCTCCACGGAGAGCGGCGGCGGCGGCGGCGCGGACGATGAGGCGCACGACGGCGGCGACGCGGCAGCAGTCGTGTCGGACGTCGCGGTGGTGGGGGAGGGGGGCCGGGGGCGCCTGTGGCTGGAGGCGGAGGAGGGGGAGGACGAGGGGTGGGACAGCGGCAGCGACGGCGGCGGCGACAGCGGCGGCGGCGCCGGCGCCGTCGACATCGGGCGCTGCCGCAGCATCGGCTGCCACGCGGAGGAGGCGTGGCGCGCGCAGCGCTGGTCGTCGTTTGACCTCGACGACGAGATGTACGGCGAGCCGCAGCAGGAGCCAGGGAGCGATGGGGAGGGGGACATGGGGGACATGGTCACGGGGGGGGTGGTGCCGGGGGCGGGGGGCAGGGGGGCGACGGCGGCGGCGGCGCCGAGCGCTGCTGCTGCTGCTGCCGCCGGCGACAATTTCCACCAGGTCATCAGGGATATGCTGGTCACGGGGAGCGCGGAGGGGCACCCTATCGACAACCTGCTGCTGGAGATCAAGGGGTACAAGTTTGCGCAGAACAGGTATGCAGTCACACCTGTGCCAGTAGTGCATGAGCGTCTTGAGTGCATGCTGTCACCTGGGCAGGCCGCTCTTGCATGTACATTGCTGTTGATAGTCATTTCGGCAGAGCAGCAATGGGCAGTGGCAGCACCAAGGGCCTTTAACAGAGGGTCATATGCCACGCTCTGTACTGCAATTTCACTGTACTGTATTGTCACATGCGCACAAGAGTTTTGGGTCTGTTGTCATGTACTTCGAAATACTTTATTGCTGAGCGCATTGCCAGGGCCACTTGTGCATACATTTTGCCCTTCGGTGCAATTTCATAGCATGGCTTCTTGCCATGCTGTGTCAGCTAGCTTGCAATGCCATTCAACGCACCAGCAATAACGGTATCACCATCTGCACGTTGTGAAATGGGTGAACTCGCAGGCACACTTTTGTCACACCGTTTGGCATTGCCAATCACCACTGCTCAAGCGTACGCGGTCCAATGTCACCCCAACATTCACTCGCTTAATGTGCAGCACCCCGTGCTGGCTGAGCGTTGCTGCATCTGAAACGTAATTGCACATGCGCTCCTGTGCCTTGTATGCTTGCCAATGGGGCATTGGAATCGAGTCACATCCTGAATGCAGTGCCTCTGTAATATTAGCATGTAATACCATTCAGTAGGCAAGGCTGCTCGTCTGATTCATGCATTTGAGAACATGTATACATGCGTGTTCGCACCGCAGGTCATTTGCGGAGTGCATACGTGCGTCAACGGAGGCGGTGCTAGACCTGGCAGGGTGTGGCAAGCCTGACGCTGCCGCAGGCATGCCCCTGGTCGCGGCCGTGCGGGAGCAGCTGCAGCTGTGGAAAACGCTGCTGTCACGACTCGCACAGAACGCTGCTGATCAGGTACGTCAGATACCGTATGTGTATACATCCATCATACCCTGCGTGCGGACCACAACAAGCGGCTTTTGTTGAGCAAAACAGCATTGCTGCGCTGCATCAACTCTGATCAGTTGTGTTGTCAGGACACAAGCATGTATGCCATCATTATTGCGCTCCATTATCAGCATAGCTCAACGTGCGGACACCGGTTGCGAAACACGTTCTGGCGCAGTCAAGCCTGTGCTGGCAGTGCTGCGCTGTGGATGCGCTGACATTGGCCTGCGCGCAACTCGGCGTGGCACACACGCACAGCACTGCTATAAGCGTGGACTTTGTATGCGGACACACTGGTAGGGATGTACACATGTAACATAGCTTGAGTTCCTGTCTAGTCTGAGCTTGTACTGGTGGTCGATTTGGAAAATATGTCTGAAGGTTTTCAGAGGGATTGCAATTGCTGCAACAGGACAGGCGGCCAGGGACTCAGCATAGCCACTGTCAAGCAGTATGACAAGTGCCGCTTCCAGTGTTTATAAGTGGTATCGTGCACCAAGCATTAAAGCAACTTGAACCTTATGGTCGGTGCTCGGTCTTGCGAGTGGGTGCGAAGAGTGCCCGTTGACCTGTTGGCTTCACATCGTGTACGTCACAGTTTGTTTGTGGTATATTTCCTCCTTCATACTTCCAAGTACATGAAGATATATGATGCTAGCATTCACACGGCCTCATTGCTACAATGTCTGTGTCAACAGGTGGAGGTCATAATGGCGGTGGAGCAATACGCATTACGACCCGGCAAAGCAACACCATTGGCAGGCGTATTCCGCTTCATTCTACAGCTCCTATATGACACAGAAGTGGTCAGTGAAGAAGGCATGGAGCAGTGGATTGCGTTGCGGCGCAGCGGGCCTGCGACGGCGCCAGAGATGACGCTGTTCAATGCACCGCAAACGCAGGAGTTCATAGCGTGGCTGGAGGATGAAGAAGAGGAGAGTGACGATGAGGATGAGGATGATGACGACGATGAATGACACTGATGAAGTCGGCCTTGCTGCCAGTTAGTGGACATTTGTGATGACACCCCCATGCGCTATCTGTGTGAGCTGTGATGTTAATGCAATCAATATGCAATGTTGATCATGGCGTGGATTCAATGGCGACAATGACAAGAGATCTGCAGGCTTGAAAATACATTGGCTGGCGCGTTGTGATGAAACGCCAACTGACAGTGCCATTGGAAGCATTTGATGAGTCAATGATGACAAGTCAATGCATGTTCTCTGAATTGTATCAATGTCAAAGAAGCTTCAACTTCATCTCTTGCCTCAACTTCAACAAAGAGTTGAAGTTGAGACATGGTAAAAGAGGATTGAGGCAGCAGAGAGGACACATGCGTTGCAGAGCAAACCGCTGTCAAATGGTCACGATCATAGATCTGGAGCACCACGCGAAGCAGCAGCACATCTAGTGGCTGCGGTAGCAGGCTTTCGGTGTATGTGCGTGTCGGATGCAGGGTCCAGAAAAGCCCTTGCTGCAGAGCTGGACGGCCCAGCAGGACGACATACGGTTCAGAGTTCTCCAGCAAGATGACATGACATGGCTGGTGGCCCCAAAGGTGGCCTGCGCTGCCCGTAGTGCTGACAACGGCAGCACAGACGTTGCAAAAACTGCCCCATCCGACCTCCCGCAGCAGCGGCAGCGCTTGGGGTGCACCGCCGCTGCCCCCGTGCGCCCCCTGCGTTACGTGGGTGGCGTGGACATCAGCTTCACGAAGAACTCTAGCGACAACGCCTGCGCGTCGTTGGTTGTTCTGTCGTTTCCGGAGCTGATCGTGGTGCATCAGCTGCACGCCCGTGTCACCATGACACTGCCCTACATCTCTGGTTTCCTGGCATTCAGAGAGGTGGAGCACATTGCGGCGCTGGTGGAGAGGCTGAGGGCAGAACGGCCGGACTTGCTGCCAGATGTCGTCTTCGTCGATGGCAACGGTAAGGAGCTACGGTTTGCTGAAATGAATTAACTCTCGTCTGCATTTTCATGTGTATCTGAGCTCATTCTGATGCAAGTTTTCAGGAATCCCGTTTGCTGTTCAGATCTGGAGGCATGGCAACTGCATGCATACAGCTGCATTTGCTACTGCGTTCTGGCATCACCAGAATCAGCTATGCAGGCGCCATCCATACATTCTAATGATAGCATCTGTCACGCCAATTACTGGCGCCAATGCACTCACGCACGCACATGCCGTGTCTGTGCAGGCGTGCTGCACCCGCGCGGCGCAGGCCTCGCGAGCCACCTCGGCGTCCTCTGCAACCTGCGCACCATTGGCATTGGCAAGACCTTTCTCCACATCGACGGCCTCACGCGCGACGGCGTGAGGGCTGCATGCGGAGCGCTGCCACCGGAAGCTCGAGGCGAATATGAGCTGCGTGGAGATTCGGGAACGGTATGGGGCCGCGCGCTGTGCTTCAATGACAGCGTCACCGCGCCGATCTTTGTGTCAGTGGGGCACCGTGTGGCGCTGCAGACTGCGGTCGCGCTGACGCGCGCGTGCTGCCTGTACCGCATGCCAGAGCCTGTCAGGCAGGCCGACATACTGAGCAGGGCCTTGGTGCGGGAGTGGCAGGGCGAGGATGCTGCGGGCATGGGAGCAGCCGCTGAGGGTGGTCTGATTCGTGGCGACTGTGGTTGAGCGGTGATGACAAGCAGCGCAGGGGCTCCTGAGCGGAGGCTTGGTGGTGAGCTAAGCCAGTGGAGTAGCGGATGTCAGGATCAGGGGGAATAGTCTTATTCGTGGCACCTGCTCAGCGCGGAAAGGAGAGCAGGCAAGCGCGGTGACCACTGCCAAAAAGTGGCACGGTGAGCGCAAGCCTGGCACTTCAGCAACTGATGTGTAGTGTGTGCGGGGACCAGCTTGGTGGGCGGAGCATGTGGAGTGCCAGGATCCAAAGCGGTGCAGCAGTAAAGGGAACAAGAAAGCGGCTGGGACAAGGATTGGGGGCGTGCAGGGGCCGATGGTGGCAGTCGAAGGACGCTGAGTCGTGAGGCATAGCACGCCTCTGGAGCGACCACAGTCAGGTGCGCAGATCCAAACATGTCATTCCGCACTCGTGCGCACTGCCCACTACTCTGAGCAAGGGTCATTTTAATAAGCGCTGAGGTCGTGCTCGCCGTGAATATCGGTTGGCGCAAAATTTCTACATGATCAGCTCCCAAGTATGCTTCCAGGAATTGCGCTAGTCTAGCGCTTTGTTGCCATTCTTCAGGTGTGCTCAGTTCTGGCATTGTGACACCACATTTTGTGAATTGTTCAGCTGCTTCTCAGGGCCTGAATTGAACACATCGGACAGTTGTCAATGTGGATGTTGTCATGGCTTACTGCAGCACAATTGTACATGACATGAGCAGCTTACATAATGTGGCTTGATGTCGTGTATGAAATTCATTTGCAGCTAGCTGCCCGGGGTCGCTATAAATTGACGCCAGACTTGAGCATGCGGTCTCTATCGTCGGCAGACGACTCAGAGGAGATCAAGTGTGTCCAGATGTCCCCATGTGGATATTTGCCAACATCTCTGCTACCACGAATGTGCACGAATGTGCGCTACACCCGGGGGCTGACCCGATGCCTCTGTAGACTTATGTTGTTTGCTGCTGTCAAGCAGCGCTCGTATTTGCGCAATGCGTCAGATGACGCCCACATGACCCTGCGGTGTGTCACAGGTGTCACCGGTGCAACGAAGAGAATTCTGACGACGCTGAAGCTGAGTTGCTGGTGGCGCGCTGTGAGGTGCCTGTGAGCGGGCATCTGTCTCACGCTGTTGGTGTCAGTGCCACGTCGCACGGGCGCAAACTTTGCGCCGCAAAGTGAGCGGCGGCTGGAGGGGGCGGAGAGGCGGCGAGGCAAATCCTGAACTTTAGGCCACGTTGATGAGGTGAGGGCCTCTTACAAAAAAAGTAGAGACAGCTAAACGGGCGATGAACTCGGGCTGGTTGCGGCCACAGTGAGTGTGAAGTGGTAGTGCTGCACGCTGCATAGCAGGAGTAAGTCAACAGTGAGCAGGTGCTCCAGGTGGTTGAGAGTTTTCTTAGGTGTATCACCTCTCTCTGCTGAGCAACGATGCAACTGTCTGCTGACTGGCACCGGAGCACCTTTTTATAAAGTCAAACAGACGCAGCAGCAGCCAAGAAAGGAACTACGCCTGCCTGGGTACCGAGTAACGTTCACCAACAGCAGCCATCGGTTGCCGCAGCAGTGCCTCGCTCAGGTAAGCTTAGTTCGCCTCATTTTGCAATTCTGGCGCTACCGTCTTTCAGAACTGCAAAAACATGTGTTGAGAGCATGTTTCCGGCCATCGACTCCGCGAGCCCAATCCAGGCACTGGCGGGTGGTGCTGTCTTCCATCGATCTCTGCGTTGCTGAGGCTCATGATGCTTCTGTAGCCGGTGTCGTTGTCACGGTCCTGTGTCGGAATAACCCCCAATTCAATGGAGGAACCATGGGATCCTGCTGTGGCTCCACATGGAAAGGCAACTCAGAGCACGTGTAGCGTTGATTGCTGTTTCATCCATGTCGTTCTGGCATGCTGCGGAGCGCGTCCGATACCCGGTGCCTCGTGAGAACTGATCCGTATCCGTTTTTCCTCCATTCGTTGGGCAATGCTCCCAGGCCTTCCTCGTCAAGACCCCGCTTCTGAGCCAGTCCTGGTTCACTTGTTGGCTTCAACTCCCAGCAGTTCCGACGACATCTCCACAGCAAGTCTCCAGAGGATCATGACGCCGCAGGCAGCATACGCACAGCTGCTCGACGCCCCGCGCCACCCGCCCCCCCCCTTTGACATGCCGGCTACCACCACCACTTTCCGCTCTCCCGCCGCTCCCGTGTGCGGAGGCGCTTCTGACTCGGCAGATGGCTACGGCGGCACCACCGCTGCCAGCATGAGCTCCTGCGAGTCCGAGGACAGCAGCAGCGGATCCGATGGCGAGCATGCGGTGTACGAGCACGGTGATTGCACCACCAGCCTGGACAGCCACTACTTCTACAGGACGGAACGCCGCAGCGAGTGGGACTTCCTGCTTGCCGCCATCAATCTGGCATTCCACGCCCAGGACCTCGAGTGCATCGGCTCCAGCAACCCCCTCCGCAAGCGCCGCTCCATCGACGACGCCGCCAGCTTCAGCGGCAGCCTGCGCAAGCGCAGCAAGGCAGCCAGCAGCGGCGGCAGCGGCGGCGCACTGCAGAAGGCGCGGAGCAGCAGCAGCGCGCACAGCGCTGCGGAGAGGAAGCAGCGGCAGCAGCCGGCGGTGGCGGCGGCGCGGGGCGCGGAGGACGCTAAGAGCAGGCGCGGACCGCGCGGGCAGAGCCGCTTCAAAGGCGTGTGCATCACGCGTGCGGGAAAGTGGCGCGCCGTCATATGTGAGTGGCTGGCGGCGGTGGCGGAGTTCTTGCACAACCGTGTGCGCGTTGCGTGGTATGTGATGGACTTGCTTGTATTGTGCATGATGGTGCACCGTCGCGGTTCCCCCAGTTGTCTGCAACAATGGCCCTTCGCTCGTCATACCTTGAAACTTACTTGCAGGACCGGTGTCTAGTGTGGTTTACGCCGCGCACGCATTTGTTCTTGCCGCCCTGGTGTCATGTTGTCTTGCATCGAGGTTTTGATTTAGTACCATGTGTTGGTGCACCGTCACCAGCTTACAATGTGTCATGCTTTCAGTGCAGCAGATGCAGAACTTCGTGCCTCTAGTATTTGAGGTGTCATGTGGTCGTTATCTGCACTGTTATTACCAGGTGGCCATGAAGACTGCGCTGGCCTCACTCATTCTTTCTCTTTCATAACTGACCTAATAAGTGATGGCAGCAAGTTCAACTCAACTGACCTTGACTGACGAGCTTATACAACTCCTTCTTCCCACGCAGACATAGGACGGCGCCAGAAGTACCTGGGCGTGTTCGACTCGGAAGTGCAGGCGGCTGTGGCGTACAATGAGAGCGCCAAGCAGTTCTTCGGCGCGGAAGCCAAGCTCAACACTGTTCAGATCAGTGATGGCGAGACGCCGTGACCGCGCATGCGCGTGCAAGCTGCAACAGCGCTCAGTGTTGCGGCTTGGTGCCAAGCGTCCATTGAGTGCGGCGACGCATGCTGGCAGCAGCGCTCAGCACCCATCTTCAACGTCTGAGCGTCAATCTTCAACCCCCCGATGCTGCGCCCCCCGCAGCACACGGGGGTTGTCTCGTTTGTGTACATACCAGTGCTATGCGGGGGTTCCTCTCCCTCTCCTCTTTTCCGGTAGTACAGTAGTCAATAGGTCACTGCGTGGGTACTTCCTTCCGAAGGGCGCGCCGCAGTGGCTTGTAGCCCCCCTTTTCCCCCTGTCCCCTGTGCGGGGCAGGGGGAAGCAATTTTGACAAGGCGCGACGGAGGATGGTGATCCGGCTTTGAAGTTGTAGTTGTGTGATAAGAAGCAAGTACTGGAAAGGGGGGTAACCCCCCCATGTGTAGCGTACCTGCCTGCCCACCCCGCGCGCGTTTTTTCCCAGCGGTTTCCCGCTGAGGGTGTGAAGCAAGTGCACAAATACACAGGGGGATGGGGGCACAGCACAGGGGGGCGCGCTTTGTGTGTGTAGTTCGGTTTCAGATGTCTCGCTGGGTGCGGGTTGTATGTCTGGAGAGCGTTGCGCGGGAAACGAGATTGCGACAGCCATTGTATGGAGGGCGGAGGCGGGAAGCGCATAATGGTTATCGTCGGCGGTACAAGGTGTCAGCCCGTGCGCGCGCCAATGTGCGCCGCGCAACGAACGGTGGCGCCGCAGTGTACAGAGATGCTGGCTCGGGCTTGTTTTCGGTGTAGCACACAACCGCGGCAGAGGCGTCAGGCTTTCCCTAAATTTTTGCACTGCTTGCATATTCTGTGTGAGCGCGTGTCACTCTTCTGCTGTATGTGCCAATTGCTAATTCTGCGTGCCATTAGTTGGTGACGTTGAGATTTGCGCTTGCTTGCATCATGAAAATTTTAGATCTGGTGCCTCTGCACATTTCGCTGCCGGGGCCACGCGGCTCCAGCATTCAATGGCAATGGCATGGACATGGATAAGGTAGCCTAATTTGAAACGTGCTGCAGCGAACCATGACACCCCCATCCTCTGCATTGATGGTGACAATGTGAGCCTTTGCAGCATTTTGGGTTGTGCTAAAGAGCGCTTTCACCATGCACACTTGGAAGTTTTCACAGTGTCAATGTGAACGCGGTCTGCAGCACCTGAGCGAATCGGCACCGGCCACGGCTGTTCATTTCATGCTATGTTGCCATCATGATGGAGCAGAGCCAGACTGAGTGTCGACCGGAGCTCAACGTTGTGCTGCACTTTCCATAGGTGCATGGTGGCATGCAGGCTCTGGAAAAGCCCAAGGTGCACATGAACTCAAACGGCCTGTATACAATCCTCTGGGTGTCAGTGCTGTCTCTCCCTTACAACTCATGAGCATATGCATACCTACACATACCCTGTGGAGCCCACGTCTCTCTTGTTGCTCAGGGCAAGAAGCCCAAATGGGTTATGTCAAGCTCGCTCCAGAAGCTTCACATGTCTTCCGGCAATCTGATGAACGTCTCAGAGCGCAATGACAATCACCCCTGAACGACAAGGCCAAATGGCACATACTTGCTCTCTTGACGATTCTTGCTCAAGACATGAAAAGCCCACATCATCAACATCAGAGTCTACCATGCAACCTGTACCTTGTGCAGCGCTGATGACAAAGCACAAGTATGGCGCCAAAGCTATGCTGTATAATCAGCGGAGGATGGCCATTGCAGCATGCACAGATGCATGCAATACAACAGGCGTTGCAATGTGCACGTGCAAAGACTACACTTGCAGGGTCGCCAATGTTATCGTCAGGCTCCCATTGCCTGGCTGTACAGCATGATGATGTGGAGTGAAGAGGCCATTCACACAAACGCTCCACAACACACAACCAGCATGCGACACAGGGAACAAAATTGCATCACAGAGCGCAGCACACCAAGATTGCAAACATTTTCACCATCCCATTTTTGTGACCATTGAGAAAGGCGGACCCCCCTCGTGGTCGACCCCCCCCCACCCCCCACCCACCCCCACCCTCCCCCAACCCCAACCCCAACGCAGCCTCCCACCCCCCCCCCCCCACCAGCCTCGCGCGTCAGCAAAGATCCCTCTCCCACCCTCCCCCCCCCCCCCCCCCCCCCCCCCTGACACACACAACACAGACCAGCTGATACAGCATCCGCAATGTTGGGCCGCGAAAAATCCGTACTAGCCAGCGGCAGATCGAAAACTCCACCGTGCTGAGAGAGCCCTGAGCAGCAGAGCCGGGCGGCGGCAGCGGCGCGGCGGCGGCGGCAGCAGCGCAGGCACAAATTGCCTCGCGCCAAGCACGCGCGCCGCTGCCGCTGCGTCGACCATTGATGGGACAGGCGATTGATTGCCAGAGAGTGATGCGAAAGCATGGACCCCCCCGCAGGAGCGCAACGCGGCACGCCCCGCCGGTGCGGGGAGCCGGTGCGTCAACCGCAAGTGGGCCAGAGTTGAAGTTGTGCCGCGCCTTAGTCCGTGGTGTGCGCCTCCAGCACCTGCAGCGCCTCCTGGATCTTGGCCTTGAGCGAGTCGGGCGACTCGAGCAGGTGCAGCAGCTCGCCGTTGTCCATCTCGAGCAGCATGCCCGTGATCTTCCCCGCGAGCTCCGGCTGCGACTCGTGGATGAGCGGGTACAGGCGCTCGCCGATCATGTTCTTCTGCATCTCCGGCGACGCCGCCGCCAGCGCCTGCGCCGTCAGGCTCTCGGCCTGCGGCGGCGGCGCCATCATCGCCGCGCCGCCGCCGCCCGCCATCATGCCGCCCATCTGCGGCGCCTGGCCCTGCGCTGGCGGGTTGCGCACCTGCTGCGTGTACTTGAAGTTGCCCTGCTGCGGGACGCCGCCGGCCTGCGCCTGCTGCGGCGCGCCGCCGCTGGCGCCGCGCTGCTGCTGCATGCCCTGCGCGCGCGCGTACGCGTCAGGGGGGGGGGGGGGGGGGGGGGGTCAAGTCAGAAGGGGGAGTGGGCGCAGCTGATGTCCTGTGGTGCACGCTTGTGCAGCGTTGAAAAGTTGTCAAGCGAGGTGCACCACTCGACGCATGAATTCCAGCATCTGGATATAAACGACGGTCCCCTCGGGCATCTGCACGTCATATGGCCTATGGATCAAGAACCTTTTCCACAGTGCGCTCTGCCTGTTGATGGTGCTGCACGCATCACGCTGCACAGCTGGTGAGTGCTGCTGCTGCTGCTGCATGCATAAGACACAGCGCTACAGCACCCGCGCTTGACACCAGCTCTCTCATCGCGCACCGCGCAGTGTGCATGGTATAGACATACCTGCATGCTCATCACACCGCGCTGCTGCTGCTGCTGTTGCTGCTGCCTGCATTGAACGTGAAGCTACAGCATCCAAGCTGGCATGGGCATATTTCAAAGCGCGCATATTATAATGTGACATAATACAATCAAGACGGCGCAACATACACACATACCTGCATGGGCATCACGCCGCGCTGCTGCTGCTGCACGCCGGCGGGCATCTGGCCCATGGGGACGCCCATGGGCTGAGCGCCACCGCCGCGGCCAGCGCCGTTCATTCCAGCGCCGGGGACAACGCCGGCCTGCATGGCAACGCCGGCAGGCATGCCGCGTCCGCCGGCGCCGCCGCGGCCGCCGCTGGCACCCCGCCTGGGCACCTACATGGTATCATGATATGCGGGTGATAACATCAGTCAGTTGGGTATTATTGTAGTGCTGTTAACAGCATATCGTCGCAGCGAGTGAGCGAGTGGTGAGGAAGATCGGTGCGTACAGAGATTGTGCGTACATCAAGGAAAAACGGCAGCAAGGCCACCGGCTTTCGATTCGCACATGCTGTGCTCTCTCTACTGTCAGGCTCCACACTAAGGGGCTGCACGTTGGGGACACGTGAACGCTCTACCAAAGGCTTTTGTCTTTGGAACGAGAACGCAGCACCAGTCCATCGCCTTGTGTGCTGTGCTAGCAAATGGCAGGAGGGAAATGCATGCGCCACTGAAGACAACACGGCATACAAGAGAGAGAGAGCGCAGATCGCAAACACCATGAACATGTGTCTACCGTGACTCCAAAGCAGTGCCGCAGGGCCACAACCATCAAACGCATGCAGCGTCAGCGCATCACGACCACGAGCCCAACTTCAACTTCTGTATGCAGCTCCAGCGCCCTTCGAAACAGCAACAACGCTCATCGCTCAACACACGAGGACACCAGTCATTCTCACAAATGGCACCGCCAGCCGCAGCGCCTGCTGCTGCCGTTGCTGCTGCAGCAGTAGCGCAATGATACCCATCGTCCAACAATGACACCCCATCACTCAACAAGCAGCGGCGGCGGCGGCGGCGGCGGCGCCTCACCTGCTGCTGCTGCACAGGCATGGCGGTGCTGCTGCTGCCGTTGCTGCTGCAGAAGCAGCGCACTAACACCCATCATCAAACCAATATCGAAATCCCAACCCTCAACAAGCAGCGGCAACGGCGGCGACAGCGACCTCACCTGCTGCTGCTGCTGCTGCACGGGCATAGCGCCCATGGCGTAGGCGGGCATGGGGTAGGTGCCACGACCCGGGTAGGGCTGCATGCTGTTGGGGCCACCGCGGGGGGCGCCACGGGGGCCCATCATCTGGGGCATCATGGGGTAGCCGCCAGCGCGGGGTGGCTGCGGCATGCCGCCTGAGCACAACAGGAGGAGGGGGGCGGGGGGGGGGGAGGGGGGTAAGTGGGGGGGGGCCCTCTGATACAACTCTGCTGATGACGAGGTAATGGTGCTTGGCGTATGGTGCCACGTGAAAGAAAGGGCACAAAGAATGAGAAGGCTGCGGCATGCCGCCTGAGCACAATGCGGCAGGCAAGGCAGCGGCGAAATAGTCAGTGGGTACGTAGGAACAGCGTGCGGAGAGAGGGTTGCTAATAAGAGGGTGCAAGGCTTGTCGTGCCATCCAGAAGAGGGGGGTGCGTCGCCAGGTGAAGTCGGTGGCTGGCTGAAACATGCAATCTAAGGCACACCTGCACACTGGGGGCAGCCGCGGATCAACAATCCGGGTGCGTGGCCTGCGACGACGCCTGCTTGCTCATGTATGACAAAGATGATGCTGAGACTGCCATACGAACGCAGCGAAAAAACATGCTCAGGCTTGAAACCAACCACATCGCCCTGACCCTAACCGTCCCCCTAACTTCATGGCCACCTGACGCCACACACCCGCGCTGCTGTCCAACTCGCACACGCATATTTCCCCTGTACAGTTGCACTCACCCGGCTGGCCAGGCATCATATAGGGCATGCGCATGCCGTGCAGAATGGATGCGTGACAGCACTGGCGACCCTGGCCCAGAGACTGTTGAGACAGCCCCTGCGCGTTGAGCCTATTTAACACGAGCGTTGTCCGATGCTACGCAGAATCCGCCTCATCTAATGCATCGCTAATAAACCCTCTGCAAACACTTATTTAGCCAGCACACATATAAAATTTCACATGTTACCCTCTTGCACTTACCGGGCTGGCCAGGCATCATGTAGGGCATGCCCATGCCGTACATGCCGGGCTGCATGGCGCCCATGGGGCCGCGCGGTCCGAGGCCGCCGCGCTGCTGGGCGTACTGCGCCTCCAGCTGCGCGCGGCGCACCTCCTTGCGCTGCGCCAGCGCCACGTAGATGGGCTTGGACGCGACCATGCGGTTGTTCATCTGCACAGGGGATTATGTGTGTGTAGTTCAAGTGAGAGGGGCGTACTTGGAAGGTGAAGTTGGCAAAAGTGGCGTGTGGCGCCAGCGCCACGTAGATGTGCTTGGACGCGACCATGCGGTTGTTTATCTGCAGAAGGGATGTGTGTGTAGTGCAAGTGAGAGGTGCGTGGTACTATGCGTTGTTCATCTGCAAAGGGAACGTGTGTGTGCGCTTCAAGTGGGGAGGTGCATATTTTGAAGGTGGAGGTAGGGGGGAGTGGCACGCGGCATCGCGTATCGCGGTCAACGTGTGCTTGTCGACGGGATGTGTGTACTTCAAGTGAGAAGTGCGGATTTGAAAGGTGAAGTTGTGAGCCAGTTTCTCTGCTGCCAGCTCATCAAATTTTGGACAATCGTGAGGTGCGATCAGGATGTACTTGTGAATCATGTGCACCAGCATGATATTCAAGCAAGCATGATAGAAGGGCATGTGTGCAGCGGGCACGAAAAGTCGCAAAAGTCGCCTATTCTCAATTCAGCTGCAGGGCCATTACACGCTGTCAGTCTGTTGCTGCACCTCAGCTGTATACTATATCTCAATCAACGAGGAACGCAAAACTTGCAGGACAAGCTGCGACACGTCCTCATCATTGGCTACTTTGCCAAAACCTGCACCATGCAGCTAGCATGAAGCATACAAGTATCATCGCCTCACACATCCTCTGCGCAATGAACCTAGGCTAACCTAACCGCACCCCACCTCAACCATTATCAGAGCCCTGACTGTAACCCTGAACCAGACCCTGCCTAACCCCAACTCTAATCTCACCGCAGCAACTTCATCTGTACCGCTAACCCTAACCCTGGCCTTAAAAACGCATATGCCTACACCCTGACCCAAACCCTTGCCTATCCCCAACGCTCACCACTACACGACATCTACTGTATGCCCCTAACCCTGACCCTGCCCTATACGCATTGACATTGAATTTGTAGAAAGAGAAAGAAAAAGCAAATTTTTGGTCGACAATTTTTAGGAGCAACTGTAAAATCTCACCTCCTGCACGGCCTTGGTCGCCTCCTCCGGCGAAGAGAAGCACACGAAGCCAAAGCCCTTGGAGTTGCCCGTGACGGCGTCCTTCATGATGCGCACGCTGGTGATGGTGCCCTGCGTGGCAAAGGCCTCGCGGAGCGCTGCCTCGTCCACAGCCTCGTCAAGGTTCTTGACATAGAGGTTGACGCCCTGTGAAGAAGGAGCACGATGCGGGTGTCAATTTACTTTATGATGACTTCATTCTCGGAGTTCAAGTTGGCGCGGTTACGTAGTAATTGACGTTGTGTGGCGTCCAAGACGAAGAAAGATGCAAAGATGATTCGCTTGGTGTTGGCATCATTCAAGAAACCTTGCCGGGGAATACAGTATGAGACAGGGGCAAGAATCGCGCTCAGTGTCAAACTCAACAAGCGTGCAAGTTGAAGTAAGCATGCGTTAACAGCCTCATAACCACCTCATAAATTGCCCTGCAAAGCAAGGCAGGTTCTAAGGCCGCAGCGCAGTGAATGCATGTGTTCGTTGTATCAATGAAATGTGATGGCCTGCCTATTTGTGTGCAAGAACAGGGGCGTCACACAGGAAACCACAACATTTGTCAAGCAGCAACTTCACGACGCATAGGGAATCTGAGACACTGATTCCATCTGATAATGGCACTTGCGAGCTTCAGCCAAGTGATTGTGCCATCGACAATAATCCAATCATGTCATCTGTGTTGGTCATCAACTGCACATCATCGCACATGTTTGACCTCCTTGCTTTACAGCGTACAGCTGAGCTTTCAGATTCGTAAGCTGTCATCCTGCTTGAACATGTTCACCACAAGCCTACCTAGGGGCATCAGACAGCTTGATGAAAACATGAGAACATCGCCACAAAGACAGCCCACCGACTTGTGTGCTGGTAGCTGTGAATGTGCTGTAAGAGAGTAGCGGCACACGTTGACTGCGAGCATTGGCAGGCGCTGACAGCAACATCCTCACATAGGCTGGCAACATCTGACATACGGGTATGAGCAGCACCTTGTTGCATCAGTGCCAATAGTTGAACTACTTGGTAGAACATGCGCGCTGAAAGGTACGCAGCTGCACAGTGCAACAGTTGCACTGCAGCGCATGGCCAGCAATCCGCAACAGATGCTCTGGATGCTGCAGCGTGTTACACGTAAAGTGGAGCGTCACCCAAACAAGGAGCGCCACCACATTCAACTTCAAGTCATAATGAACCCGGTGCAATTCGCTTGCTGCATCATGAAGCATCATGACATGGCATATTGTGATGCATCACTAACAACCGGACAAGAAAACATCGCCGCTACCGCCGCTGTCTCACCTGGTACTTGTTCATGCGCTCCACCTTGAGCGCCTCGTACTTGGCCTGCAGCTCGCGCTGGCGCTCCGTGCGCTTCTGCGCGCGGCAGCAGAACAGCTCGCGCGTCTCCACCTCCGGCTCCGCGTCCGCAGCAGGCTCAGCGGCAGTAGCGGCAGCAGCGCCCTCCTCCGCAGCGGGCTGCTCCTTGTCGGCAGCAGCAGCATCGGCGGCAGCGGCAGGGGCTTCAAGCTCTTTCTCTGCCTCCTTCTCCCCCTCCGCGGGCTTCTCCGCCTCTGCCTCCTTGTCCCCCTCCTTCGCTGCCTCCTTCTCCTCCTCCTTAGCGGCGGCGGCGGGGGCGGCGTCGCCGTCCTCCTTCTTGGCGGCGGCGGCGGCGGCAGGGGCGGCGGCAGGGGCGGCGGCAGCAGGCTTCTTCACCGCGGGGCCCGACACCGTCTTGCCGTTCATCTCTGAGACGGCGGACTCGGCGGCCTCGTGGTCCTCAAAGTTGATGAAGCCGAAGCCGCGCGACAGGGACGCGGGGTCGCTGCTCTCGCGCTGGATCTTGACGGAGTTGATGGTGCCGAACTTGGCAAATTCGGAGCGCAGCTTCTCCTCGTCCCACGCCAGGGGGATGTTCTTGACGTAGATGTTGGTCCAGTCCGCCTGGCCGGCGCGGTCGTTGCGGCGCACAAAGTGGCCCACGTGGACCTGCGGGCACAAAGCGCGATATCAAGGGGCAGCGCTCAGGCGAGGTGCAGTGCTCGATGTTGCGCTGACAAGAGCCCTGCGCTGTTGAACTACAATGACTGCTGTCGCGGGAGACATGGATGCATCTGTGCCCAAGGCGTGCGTCATTGAATCGTGATGAGGGGTGTGGCAGGATGTACATGTATGTACGTGCCTACAGGCTCATGCAGGACCATCAGCTACTGTAGCCGTACAGTCATTGCAGTGCGCCATGTGGCTTGTGCATGGATCATGCATGCAATAACTTCCATGCAAGCAGCTGCGTGTGATGAACAGCAAAACAGGCACACGCCTGTTCTTGGAGTGGGAGCAATTAAACCTTCAAATGTGACTTGAACTTGATAGCACCAGCACCACCCTGTAGGAGTGCAGCCACCCAGCTTGTTGTATGGCACATGGCAAGACGTGATGCCGCAGCACCAGTCTGGGCTTACTGTATGCGTGGCTGGCAAACAAAAACACTCCACGTTTTGAGCGAAGACCCTACCTCCGCTTCAGGCATCGGCTCACCTGCTTGCCGCCAACGACCATGCCGTCAATCTTGGCGATGGCCTCGTTGGCAGACTCAGCAGTCTCGTAGTGCACGTATCCGTAGCCCTTGGAGTTGCCGGCATCATCAGTGGCCACCTGCACACGTCAGGAAGAACAGTGAGGGCATGTGGTTAGTGTTTGCGCATAGCAGTCAGTCGAGTGATGGCAGCAGCAACAAAGCTGCAGGCACTGGCAGAAGCACCTCAATGATTACACGGACTGGGCAGAAAGGAAGAGAAGGGTGGAAAGAAAATGAAATGCAAACAATGTCGCTGTGAGATGCGCGGCACATCTGTTGATGCGTGCAGATCGCCATGATGCAGCGAGACGGAACATCACATGATCCACGCAGGTTTAACAGTGCCCTGGGAATGGAAATGCACAGCGGTAGCGCTCTACTAAGATGGCTTTGCCAGCACGCCAAAGTTTAACAGTAAGCTGCCAGGTTGGGGCAGATGCAACGACTGCCCACAGTAGCAAGATCGGACTGCATGACGATTACTTTGCACTAGGTAGTGTATGACTTGATTGAATCGTGCGCATGAAGATGTGGTGCAATCAAGCACATCATGAACGCAAAGCCAGTCTTCAGTGAGCTGCAAGGGTTGCGTGTTCACCACCACAGAGCAACAGCTGATGCCCATCTACATACATTCTGCTATTGCAAACCGTCAGCATCAGGATTGACTGCAGTACTGCGAGAGATGTGCCAGCTATGCTCAATTCAGTGCATGTTACCATGCAAGGGCCTCACTGTAGCTCTGCCAGGGTCGAGTCTCTCCGCCGGTACATTGATGCATATCACATGGAGTAAGCGTCATGACGAAGCGCACATAGCGACCTGATGCCAGTTGACGTTGAGAAGACAGTGCCGTCCGCGCGAACAAGTTGGCTTGCAATGCCCACTAGTTCAGTGTGACGTAGCACAGCACCCCACAAAGACAGACTTGCTAGGCGCAAGGGACGATGCCTCGTGCAGTGCACTTACACAAGTGTTGTCAAACGGCAAGGGGCGATTCATACCACCAATATGCTGCCCCGCGCACTTCAACAATAAGAGCTGAAGTTGCGGATGAGGTACTCAGAGGTATGTACTGCCGTTCGCGGCGCACCTTGCACGACAGGATGTTGCCGAAGAGCGAGAACGTGTCGTACAGCGCCTTGTTGTCAATGGTCTCGTCGAGGTTCTTCACGAAGACGTTGCCGACGCCGCTGCGGCGCATCGAGGGGTCGCGCTGGGACCACATGATGCGGCACGGGTTGTCCTTGATCAGGGTGAAGTTCATGGTGTCGAGCGCGCGCTCCGCGTCCGCGACGTTGTGGAAGTTGACGTACGCGTAGCCCAGGGAGCGGCGCGTGATGGTGTCGCGGCACACGCGGATCGATGCCACGGGGCCGACCTGGGGGAAAGTGGGGGGGGGGGGACGGGGGGAGGGAGGGGCACTTGGATTAGGGGGGACAGGGTCGTGTGTGGGCAGATTATGGGCATTCGAGTGCGAAACGGGCGCAGGCGGTGTTGCAGATGTGCCAGGGCTCACACCGTGCACGTTGACCCTGGTGACACAGCAGTGAAGCAACTTCAGGCCATGCTCATGACCTGCACGGCGAGCTGATGAAAGGGCGGGCAGCTGAAGCTAGTGACTTGAGATGGTCAATCTGATTGTCAGAGTCAATGAGAACCTGATGAATTGCTCTGAATCGTGAGATGTGGCAGAAACCTCAACTTGCAGTTGTGGCAGAGGACCAAACATAAACAGGGGGGCAGGGCAGAGCCATCAGCATTGTGCTTGATAGAATGACAATATGGGTCATGGACTCCAAATACTTCAGCTGCTGACTTGTAGAAAGCACCAGTGGAGAGATGGAGAGTACCCATTTGGCGCTGTGCCAAGCTCCGATTGGTTAGGCCTGCGCAGGCGGTAAGCCACTGCACCAAGGGATACACCCCGTCGCCGACCTCAATGGATGCACAACTCTAAAAGCGGTTGCCTGACGTACGCAATGGCTGGTACCGGCAGACCGGGGTCGTCACAGCAATGCTAGTTTCACCCATCTAGACCTGACCCCCTGACTCCCTGACCCTGACCCGAACTCTTCCACTGCGACGGGCGTGCACGTGATGGCCTGCATTGGCGCGCTCTGGAACATCGGGCGCGCTTGAACTGTTCAAAAGTAGGGCGACGCCCGCGATCGATGCTGGCGTTTGCGCGCAGCACCGCAGCAGGCGAAGCCGTCAGCAGCATAGTCCATCCACTTTGTGTGGGGCAAGGAGCCATCGCCAGTGCCGCCTCCGCAGCAGCAGCGCTGAGGCACAAGAGCGCCGGCTGCTCGCTGCACCAGACCCCGGTGAGGTGCGCCACTTCCATATAGCGCGCTGGCTCCAGCTCACCGCCTCCTGGCCTCCTCCTCCCCTTGCCTCCCCGCGCCTCCGAAGCCAAACGTGTAAGCACAGGCCAGCACAGCACAAACTTGGAGTTTTCAGACATTTGACAGCTTGTGCATGTGAGCTCACCTGGTTGAAGATCTCAAACAGCGTGGACTCCGTGATGTCCGGGGCGAGGTCGCCAACGTAGAGGGACGCAGAGTGGAACGGCGTCACCTGTGGCAGCAGCAAGGATGTGTAGGCGATATGATCAGTTGCTTGCTGGCAGAGGGCAAACAAAGGTACCCCTTTGCCGCTGGCGCTGCCGATGCAGACACGCGTCAGTGAATACAACTTCGCAGGCAAACAAACATCTGATGGACGAGGCAGCTCAGCTGAGGACATTGAGAAGTTACGTGTGAGAATCAAGCCACCTGCACCCCTTGCCAGCAGTTTGCCACTGCTGTGGTGGAGTGCTGTGCTGACCAGTACATGAATGCAGGCACCATTAGCCTATAGGAACTTCACATCTTGCGCGGTGTGTAGCTGCTTTTGACGCTTCTGCCACTTAAGAACAAAGCTCCGATGGATCCGCCTGAGCGCAGCGCCCGACACCTCACGCAGCCCCACATGGCTTTGAACGCTCTCCTCTGTGCCCTTCCTTGCCCGTACTCACGTTCTGGTTGCCTCCCGCCTGGGGCATGGCCTGAGGCTGCCCCTGAGGCGCCTGCTGCTGCACGCTCATCATGGTGTCCGGGGTGGGGTGGGGGGTCAAAGGCCGGGCTCCAAACGAAAGCCGAAGAGAGAGAAGGGCAGCGGGTTCTCACCACGCTAAAGTCCTGCGCAAGACAGCGGACACCCAACGAGAGCTGTAAGACTGTTGCATGAAGGCAGTTTGATTGACCGCGTGGCAGCCGCTGACCGATCACAGGCCGACACACGCCTGGTTTCAAACCAGGCTAGAAGCAATAGCCAGACAATATCCGCTCCATTTCAGCTGCAAGGCCGCCTTTCCGTTGCATGCAGCTCCCGCAACCAGCATTCCAAGCGCCACCAGCAAAAACACAAAAGAGGGCCAAACTTCCGTCGCCGCGCCAGCACTCACCTAGGTGTTACTTTTTATGGATTTTTGATATTTTCGGGAGGCCACGAGAGGGGTTGACTGCAGCTGCGTCGAACCTGCTCCAGGCTGTCCCTCCTTGTTTTTTGGCCAGACCACGAAAACAAAACTCGATCACTGCCGCCGAGTCATTTGCACTTGAAGTTGGTGCAGTTGTTTAGAACCGCGATCCACCAAGCCTGCGCCAGCAACGTTGATCAGATGTCTATGAGCCTATCGGGAAGGTCATGACCGCTACCGTTGCCGTCGCCATTGCGGTTCGCTTCGTCCTTGGACTCCCACTGTGATGCTGACGCGTCGTGAGGCGGCTGCGAAGGCGACGCTGAAGGAAGATGCCCTTGTTATCATCAGGGAACAGACTCTCGTAAAGCGCTGCTTCCGTCTTTGGTGTGCCCTAAGACGAAACATGCTGTAACATCACCCTCTACAACATGGCAATTTCCTGGGTCGTAGACCCAGGCTTCCGTCGAGTTTGGTTACGGTGGCGTGGTGTGCAAAACGGTTTAGCGACGCAGGCCGAGAGGCGCTGGCGGCTGGGGCTTGGGTGAGAGCTTAGGGGACTGGCAAATTTCTGCTGGGGTCGCCGCCGTCTGCGGCCACTGCGTGCCTCGGCACGAGGGAGAAAAGCCGGATCTCTTAGGCGGTGAATGGGCCACGTGGCCGACTTATTGACACGTGGATGGGCTGAGAGGGCTTTCACTACGCAGATTCACTGGGTGACGCGTGTCATTTTGACACGTGTCACACGCGTGGGTTTAGTGCCCGGAGCTCGCTGGTTTGCCTCGCCGGCCTTGCAGTTACCGTCATGCAGCGCCCACGGTGTGCAGTAGTGTGCAGTAGAGCAGGAAGCTGATCGCAAGCAGGCTAAGCGAGGTTGCTGGCAACAGCTATCGTCTAGATCTGGAGCTGCACTGGTGACACGACCTCCGTGCTGGCGCGCCTGTTGGCGCCCAGGATTGCCATGTCTACTCTGCTGCAGTGCTGCTCGCATGCGGAGGACGGAGCTCGGAGCTGGAGCGCGTTTGCGGAGAGCAGCAGAGCCAGCTTAGACTGAAGGTTGGCGCGCGCTTACGGAGTTGTTGCACCAGCCATGCCAGAAGCCGCAGCAGCACTACCAGCAGCGTCGGGAGCAGCATCAGCAGCACCGATATCACCACCAACTGCAGCAGCAGCACCAGCAGCAGCATACCCATGACTTACTTGCTCACATGCAGACGACGGAGCTTGTGGCTACTTGGGTTGCGGTTGTGGGATCGACGACAGCAGCTGCAGCTGCGCTGGCAGCTCAGGATGGACCTATGAAGTGGAGCGCGCTTGGAGTGTCGGCAGCGGCATGCAGAGGCACTATCCTGTTGGCGCCCAAGATTGCTACATCCACTCCCCTGGAGTATTGCCCAGATTTCGAGGACTGTCACAGAGCAAGGCGCCGGTACGCGCTTGTGGGATTGCTGCTAGCAACAGCATCGCTCAGGGCAGCGCTAGGGATTGGAGCGCGCTTGTGGACTCGTTGGCAGCAGCAGCACCAGCAGCAGCAGGATCTGCATTCAGTCCGCACCTGCAGCAGAGGCACTTTCTTAGGGCCTCTAGATTAATAGCGCCCATCATTGCTGCAACCACTCCTTGCGAGTGATGCCCGTATCAGGCTGCTAAGGGGGGCTGGAGCGCGTTAAGCCTGCGCGCTTGCCAGCAGCAGCGGCAGCAACAGCTGTGCCGGACCTAACTGTGACGGCACCATATTGTGGGGCTTGCTGCAACCACAATGGCGCTGAAGTGTCGCCCGCGAGCTGAGGGCGGACATGTGTGCTGGAGCTTGATTACAGTGAAGCAGTTGCTGGGAGTTTCGCAACTGCAGGGTTAGGGGGGTAATGTAGTGGTCGTAGTGGTAGCTGTAGTTGGGTGGGGATGGGATGCGCTTAGGCACACCCTGTGTGCTCTGGGAGCCATCACTGATGATATTGTGTCTATATTGCATATGCTCTGCATGACGCAATGTTTTACATACGCCCCTCAAAGTCAAGCGCATGTACAGCAGCGCGCTGCTCAGCCGCAAACAAATCCGGGTCTGGGCATACGACCCAGGACTCCGGCAGCGCAAGCTGCTTTCAAGTAGGTACAAAGTGCATGCCTTTGGGAGAACAGTATACTTCGAGGTATACTTATTGGGCAATTACGAAGTACACAAAGAGTGTATACTTTGTTAAAAGAGTACAGTTTGTGTCTTGAACAAGTACATGATTATCCCTGCTGATTGTATACAGGAGCCATGCGGAAATGCGTAGCGCACCATGTATTGTAAAAGGGAGTCGCCATTTGCAACTTCTCATAATTAAAACAAGGACGAGCTGCAAGCTTACCCTATGTGAGCGCTTCAGGGTGACAATAAGCTCGCAGTGTGGTCAAAGAAGGCACCAACAAATAGTATGCCGGGGCCTCGAGGCTTGGTCAGTCAACGACATAACTTATCGCTTGTGTTGTGTTGCACACAGTAAGTTCTAACGCGGAACGTACGTGCCTATGCCATCACCCTGTGTAAGCACCGGAGAATATGTCAACAGCTCCCCTCAGACCAGTCCGATGAGGAACAGTTCAATTGTAACTTGAAGTTGAAGTTGTCAGGGCGCCCGGAGCTACCGCACGAATAGGTTGTGCCCTCAAACTGTAACCCGCGCCTTGTAAATTACAACAAAAGTACGTCACAGCCTAATTGCATGGTAAGCGAGGTTGAGCATGTCGGCCACGGTCGCGGACCTCCCCAAGTGAGAAAGCGCGCTGCAACGGCTGCGCAGCCTACGACCCCATGTCCCAGCACCTCTACGCCGGCTTGTCCTCCTTGAGCTGCGCGACGGCAATGAGCACACAGCCAATGTCGGAGAGCGTGCGCCGCCCCTGCCGCGCGCGCGCGCGCCGCTCCTCCTCTGGCAGGCACAGCAGGCGCGTCGAGTGCAGCAGCAGCAGCGCCTGCGCGTGCGGGAAGCGGATGCGCTCCTCCAGCAGCAGCGCGCCGTCGAGCGCGCGCTCCGCGGCGCGCTCGCGCCCATGCAGCAGGTGCCAGCGCGCGCGCGACAGGCGCGCGAGCGGCTCCGCCATGCCGAGCGCGCGCGCGCAGTCCTCGAGCGCGACGACGCAGCGCTCCGCGGCGGCGAGCAGCGCGCCCTGCTCCGCCTCCCCGCGCACCATGTTGTACTCCAGCATGGTGAGGGCCGTGTCGGCGAGCAGGTGCACGAAGAGCGCCTCGCTGAACCAGACCTGGCCCGGGCGCGCGAGCCGCGCTGCCGCGCGCAGCACGCACTCCAGCGCCGCCAGGCAGCGGCCGCGCGCCGCCTCGCCGTACGCGCGCAGCGCGTCGACAACCATGTTGCGGCGGCGCCCGAGCAGCGCCTCGCACTGCGCGACGGCGGCGGCGGCGGCGGCGGCGCGCCCCGCGAGCGCGTGCACGAGGCCGAGGCCGTACAGCGACGTGAGCGAGAGGAGCGCGTCCGCGCGCCGCAGCGCCATCTCCGACACCTCGCTGAACATGGAGCGCGCCTCCTCGAGGTCGCCCATGCACAGCTTGACGTACGCGCTCTCCACCATGACCTCGCCGCAGCGCGACGTGTCGCCCATCGGCGCAAAGAGCTCGAACGCGCCGCCGAAGTCCGCCTCCGCCGCCTCCCACGCGCCCTGCCCGGCGCTGTAGGCGCCCGTGCAGAAGGCGACGAGGCCCTGCGCGGCGGCGTCGCCGGCGGCGGCGGCGCGCGCGCGCGCGTCCTCGAGGCACGCCTCCGCGCGCCCGTGCCGCGCGTGCGCGAGCTCGCCCAGCGCGAAGAGCGCCAGCAGGCGCGCCGCCTCCGCGGAGTGCGCGCACGCCATGCAGCCGCTGCTGCGCGCCGCGAGCGCGACGAGGCGCCGCACGTAGCGCACCTCACGCGCGCGCCCCGTCTTGAGGCAGATGCTCGCGATCCCCTCGTACAGCCGCAGCGCCATGAGCACGTTGCCGTCCGCCGCCGCCGCGCCGCCCTTGCCGCCGTGCTGCTTGAGCGTCGACGCGCTGCCGTCGGTGCTGCCGCCGCCGTCGCCGCCGCCGCCGCCGTCGCAGCTGACGCCGCCGCCGCCGCCGCCGCCGAGCGTGCACACAGCGCCGCGGCAGCGCCGCCGCATGGAGCGCAGCGTGCCGCGCGCGATGGTCGCCGCGCGCTGCAGCGCCGTCCTCGGAACGGGCTCGAAGCCCAGGTACAGCAGCGCCTCCTGCATGTGGTTGTGCGCCTGCAGGAGGCGCCCGAGCTGGTGGTACGCGATGCCGATCTCGCCAATCCAGCGCCCGACCGTCGCCGCAGAGAACAGCGCCGCGTCCGACAGCTCGGGGTACACGCTGAGGTCCTGCGCGTAGAGCCACACGCGCTCGCGCGTCGCCAGCATGCGCCGCTCGCGCCCCGTGAGGTGCGCCCACGACGCTGCCGTCGGCACGCCGCCGCTGCGCACGTTGCTGCTGTAGCTGCCGCCAGCCGCCGCCGCCGCCGCCGCCACGGGCTGAGCCGTGGCTGTGCCGCCGCTGCCGCCGGCAGCAGCGGCAGCGGCGGCGGCGCCCTCGGCGCTGTTTGCCTGAGCGCTGATGCTCGCACGCGGTGTCGTCGCGGGCAGATACGACTCCATGCTGGACGCCTGGGACGTGTCAGGGACGCCGAACGCCTCGGGGTCGACGTGCTGCTGCCGCCGCCGCAGCAGGGACGGCGGCAGCAGCGGCGCCTGGCCCTGCGGCGCCAGCACCTGGCTCCACAGCGCCTGCAGCAGCTGCGCCGCCGCCGCCGCCGACGCCTGCAATACGTCGGCAACTTTCGGCGCTGCTGCTGCCGGTACTGCCATGGCCGTCGTCGGCTGCGCTGCTGGCGCCGCCGCCGCTTGCGCCGCTGGTTCGCCGGCAGCAGCAGCGGCGGCGGCGCCTGATGGTGATGACGGTTTCGGCGGCGGCGGCGGCGGCGCCGCGGCGGCCGGCAGCGGCGGCGGCGGCGGCGGTCTGTCCCAGTAGCGGCGAATGGAGACTAGCTGCGCGACGCCTGGATCTTTGCCAAAGGCCAGGCCGACGAGCGCGAGGAGATGTTGGATGGCTTCCTCGTGCGCGAAGGTCTCGCGCGCGCGCTTGGCGGCGCGCTGTAGGTGCAGCACCTTCTTGGCGACATTCGCGCCGCGCAGCCAGTGGTGCATGATGAGCGACGCGTACGTCATGGAGTTCCTGCGCAGGGGGGGGGGGGGGGGGTGTTGTCAGGGGGTAGATGGGGGGTGCGCGCATGTGGACGGTGGCAGCGCTCAAGCGTGCGTTGCACTTGTCTGCACATTCCGGGCGCAGCGCAAGAGCCGAGCAGCAGCGACATGAGCAAAGGTCCATTTCGTCCGATGCCTGCACTTTACTGCGTGACGTGCGACTTCGAGCAGGCTGAGCGGTGACTTGCATCCGTAACTGGTTGTTGGTTCTTGCTGTGTGCAGCAAGCAGCTTGTGCACCAAGTGGTACCCCGAGGCGACATGACGCGCTCGCATAGTGATGCTTCCTAACGCTAACCCTAACCCTACCATGAGGGCAGGGCCCCACAGAGCTCGCAGGCATGTACCACCAAAAGTAAAGGTACGGGCCAGAGACCATACATACTGTATGGCATCGAAACGGCAACACATCTTTGCGCGCACCTGTAGTGGCGCTCGTACCACGCGGCGCAGATCTCATGCAGGTGCTGTCGCTGGTCGGTGAGCATCATCTTGTAGATGGTCTCCTGCACGGCGGCGTGCACGAAGTTGAAGCGCTCCGTCTTGCCGACCACGGTGCGCGAGATGAAGTTGGCCTCTATGAGCTTGAGCAGCGCGCCGTGGAGGTCGGAGCGCTTGTCGCGCGACGTCGGCGGCAGCATGTGCAGCAGCAGCCGCATGGAGAACGTCGTGCCGATCACGCTCGCCGCCTTGAGCACCGTCTGCTCCATGCGCTCCAACGCGTCGAACCGCGACACAATGAGGTCGTGGAAAAAACCCGCAGGCAAGTCTTCCAGCCGCCGCGGCACTTTATTTGTGGCGAGTTCCTCGCGCAGCGTCGTCGCAATGTTGCGCACGAACAGCGGGTTGCCGCCGCCGCTCTTCTGGAGGAGCACTGCCGCGGAGCCCTCAGGGAGGACGTCGGGGTGCGCCTCGAGCGTCTCCGGGCCTATGACGGCGCGGCCGAGCTCGAGACACTCGGACTCCGATAGGGGGCGCATCTCGACGGTGGTGCCCATCTCGCGCAGCGACACGAACTCCTGCGGGATGGTCTCGTAGTACTCTTCCAGCGGGCGCGCGCTGACGACCAGCATGAGGCTCGAGAGGTGCGCGCGAGCGACCTGAGGGGGGGGGGGGGGGGGGGAGGCATGTATGGAGAGTGAGGTGGGTAGGAATTCTCGTGCTCAAGGGTGAGCGCGCGCGAACTGCAAATGGCAGGCAATGGCACATGCGGGTGCAGACAACGAGAAAGGCAGGTAGTCTTATGCTCGTGCGCGCACAAGTTGCGCGCGCGGGCAAGCCTGGGTAGGTTGGTAGAGAGCCGTAGTCAGACAAAAGGTACACACAAGTTGCAGGGAGTCAACAGTGAGTAGATGCAGGGAAGGGGGCACATTGGGGGTGTGAAGGGTGCCCGGTGAGCACGTGAGCCAGCACAGATGGTGTGAAATGTAAGCAATTGCTCTGCAATAACTAGGTGGACTGCTGCACTGCACTTGCAACGTCACTCGACCATAGAGTACACTGGTCATGCTCACGCCAGCTACCTGGACGTCTCAGCTGCGACAGCAATCCCAGAGGTCAATGAGGCCACGCAGTACAACGGTCCGTCATGAGGTGCATGTTGCGTCCTGCACACCCTCAACGTCAGTCATGGCGCCTTGACTTTGCAGGCATGGCCTCAGCAACACCATGTCACACGCATGCTCTAATAGTCCCCCGCCGCCCATGGCAATCGCCACGCGAGCCTACCGCCAGCGTGTCAAAATATCTCAGATCATCAACTACAACTTTGACCTGTCGACCTCAACTTCACTCAAAGGCGCCCTCACCCTGCCTACCCACAACACCGTACCTTGTGCACGAGCTTCATGGAGTGCATGTCCATCCACTGCGCGTTCTCGACGACCACCATGAGCGGGCGCTCCGCGGTAGCGTGTCTAAGAACATCAGATCATCAACTTCATCTTCAATCTTTCAACCTCAACTTCACTCAACTCGCCCCCACCGCGCCTGATGTACCTACACTACCGTACCTTGTGCACGAGCTTCATAGAGTGCATGTCCATCCACTGCGCGTTTTCGACGACCACCATGAGCGGGCGCTCCGCGGCGGCCGCGCGCAGCACCTCCGTCACGAGCCTGTCCAGCTTGCGGTGGCGCGACTCCGGGTCGAGCGCTGCCGTCGCGGGGCTGTCCGCGAAGCCGCAGCTCAGCACCATCTCCAGCAGGGGGACGAGGGGGGTCATGTCGGGGACGTGCGCGCGGATCCAGCGCGTCGCCGCCGCCACCTGCGCCTGCCCCGTGCCGTGCTCGCCCGCCTACAGTGTTGGGGAGGGGGGAAGGGGGGGGGGGGGGTCAGTTAAAGGCATATGCATCTTGTGTCTTGCACTGCTACGCGCTAAAGAGATGAGTCAAGCGCGTCGCCACCACGACCTGCGCCTGCCCCGTGCCGTGCTTGCCCGCCTGCAGTGGGGCATGCCGCGCAACAGGGGGGGATGTGGGGGGGGGGCTCAGTTAAAGGTGTATGCATCTTGTGCGTTGCACTGGTACGCATCACGCTGCTACGCACTCAAGAGATGGGTCAAGCGCGTTGCCGCCGAGAGCTGCGCCTGCCCCGTAGGGTTAGGGTTAGGGTTAGGGTGAGGGTAAGTGCTCACCCGCCTGCGTTACGAGGGTGCGCAGAACAGCTCAGCGAGAGGCGTGCGCAACTGTGTGCGTTGCACTTCTATGCATTACACTGCTGCGCACTATGGAGTCAAGCGCGTCGCCGCCGCGACCTGCGCCTGCCCCGTGCCGTGCTCGCCCGCCCATAGTGGGAGGGGGGGGGGGGGGGGGGGGTAGAGCAGCTCAGTGAGAAGCGCTGGGAGCTTCCCATTTGCAGGTTGATCTACTGCGTAAAGGGGGTGAGTTCAGCGCGTTGCCGCTGCGACCTGCGCGTGCCCCTCGCCATGCTCGCCCGCCTGCAGTGGGGCATGCCCGGGGGGGGGCGGGCTCAGTTAGAGGCATGTGCATCTTGTGCATTGCGCTGCTACGCACTCAAGAAATGAGTGAAACGCGACGGCGACCTGCGCCTGCCCGGTGCCGTGCTTACGCCTGCCCGGTGCCGTGCCACCTGCGGTGGGGCTGCTGCCACAGCCTGCACTGACTGTTAACTCGTAGAAGTAGGGGCTAGGCTGGGCACAAGTCATATTGCCGTTACGCACCTCGGGCAGCCCCGCGGCGCCGCCGCCGTCGGCGTCCCCCGACTTGCGCTCGGAATTCCCCGCGGACGCGACCCCCGACCCCGGAACCCCCCCAGCTCCCCCACTGCGTCCATCTCGTCGCTGAAGCTCGGCCGAAACGGCTCAACCGCCGCCACGGACCCCCGGTGCCCCCCGTCCCCCCCCTTCTGTCTCCCCGCGAGGGGGGCCGTAACTGCCAGGGAGGGGGGGACCTGGATGTCGAGGTGCGGCGGCGCGAGCGCGATGCCCTCGAGGCTGCGCCGGGGCGGCGGCTTGCACGGCGGCAGCGTGCGCGCCGCCTCCGCCGGCCGCACCTTGATGGTGACGCCGCGCCGGTCGCCGGGGCTGCCGCCGCCGCCGCCGCCATCTGCAGCAGGTGTGCCGCCGCCGCCGCCGCTGTCGCCCGCCGCCGCGCTGCCGCCGCCGCACCCGCTGCTCTCGCAGGTGCTGAACGCGCTGTCGCGCAGCGACGCGCTGGCACCGCCGCTGCTGCGCTGCGACGACGTGCTGAAGGCGGAGCCGCGCGGGCCTATCCGCGCGACGCTGCCGGTGCTGCCGCGCTGCTGCGCGGGCGCCGCCGCCGCCGCCGCGGCGCCGTCCATCGGCAGCGAGCGCGGCTGCTCGAGCGAGCTGCGCTGGTAGGGGCGCGGCGACAGCGCACCGGCGGCGGCGGCAGCACCGGGCTCACCCCCCGCAAGAGGGGGCGCTTGGAGCGCGGGCAGGGGGGCCTGCGGCCGGGGGGTCTTGCTGCCCATAACGGAGGAGGGTGACCGGTTGAAGGCCCCCTCGAAGCCCCCAAACTCACCGCCCATGGGGGAGTAGGTCGCTGCCACGGTCGTCACGGCGCCGCCGTTGGGGCCTGCGGTGCAGTCAATGAGGGCATAGTGGCGATGTACAAAATTGAGGTTTGCGTCGGTGGCGTGGTTGCGCAAGTCTCCCTTGAGCATGCATGGTATGTATGTCCTTCAGGGTAGGTATGTATAGGCATGACACAGTCAAACAGACATGTAGGTGGTTCTCAAACGGTTGATTGGTTTTGGTGCATGGCTGATGGCGCATGCCTGACTTCTTATCAGAAGGACACGCTATGCGTAGGGCAGGGCAGTGCACCAAACGCGCAACGGGCTGACAAAGCCAGGTGCTGCATATGTGCGCCTACAGAACATGCCAACTGTAGGATGGCTCACAGTGGCAAAGTGCTCGGGAGGTGTTTGGCTCTTTTCATGCCAAGTCATGCGGCACATCAGAAGTGCCTAGGACTATTTTAACAAAGGGTATTGCAGTTCGGTCAGAGTAGCCTGATCCGACTTTGTTGCGTCCTTGCCCCCAGGACAGTAGTGCGCACCGGTGCACGCCGCCTGACAGAAGTACGTTTGTTGCACATTCGTTCAAGCTTAAGCCGCAGCAGCGGCGGCAACGATCATCACACTATCATTAGTTGCACTTAGTCTTAGCTCTCAGTTTGCCCGCGTCTGTTGCTGGAAAGTTGTTGCACTGCTCAGCACGTACAGCATGCCAACCCGCTGAGCATCGCAAGCCCTAACCCTATCATGTGTGGCTGTCCGCCTCCGCTGCTGATGACAGATCTGGCAGGTACACAGAGCATGTGTTGCACGTTAAACACAGCATATGTGTACACGAGTCGCATATATTGCGTTTTTCATAGGATTTCCGCCACTCAAGCGAAAGCAAATTACGTACACAGAGCACCAATTGCTGACCTGACGTTGCGGGGTCTTCGCGAAGGTGGAAGATGCGCCAGAGGATGGTTCGCCAGATGTAGTACGGCGTCGCAGCGTGCACGTTACGGCAGACGGCCATCACACTGCAAGGGAAGCACATAGATCAAGTTGAAGGTGAAATTGAGTGTGAGTTCAGAATGCAGATAGATTTGTGTGGGCAGGGACAGCGTTATTTGTGTTGTGATCAGACGAGCACACTGCTTACCACATCGCTAGCGGGTGTGCTGCAAGTTAAAGTTTGTCACCGGCGGCAGTGTTGCAGGCAATGGTACTTGTGTAAGAGCGTACTGCACAGCATGTGTGCAACATTGTGCCATATTAGGCCTATGTAGGGTTAGGGGTCAGGCGTGGTGCACACTGGTGAAGGCGTGACCCTGGCTTCAGCCTTGGATCAAGGAAAGTGTGACGTGACTGACCTCTGGGCCTGCATTTGCATCACTCTACTGTATACACATGAAAAAGTGCATTCATGACTTGCTTCGTGAAAAGCTGGCCATTGACTCCAAATTCACGCATCGAGTGAGGAAGTGATGCCAGCGTGCACTAGAGTTTTTATTACCCCACTTTTGGCTAGGGTTGAAATGAGGGTGGGCCTAACCTAGGTCGCATGGCCGCAATGCAGTGCGACGCAGCATCACCTGATGCACAGATCTAGATTCTCAACACGACAATACTCACAAATGACTGAAAACAAGCCGGCTGCGCACTGATCCACAACAAAGCCACGATGGTCATCATCGCCTGCACTTGTACAGAGCAAGCATTGAAGCAGCATACATGTTATGCTACCTGTTCACACGTGCATGCATATGTACTTTTTATTAATTCTCGCTCAGGGCGCGAAAAAGCCCAGATGTACATATCTATACAGCATGTACATGCATATGCGCATTCGTGCCTATCCATACGTGCATACCCACATACTTCGAAGTATATATATATACATGTATGTATATATATGTGCATACCTGTCCATCTTGTGGCGCACGCACATCTGCCGAACCTGGCTGCTCTGCAGCACGTGCGTCTTCCCGCTGCCGGCCTGTTACGGTAGGTAGCACACAATGAAGCGCAAGACGCTGATAAATCATTTGGCACAGTATCAATTTGCAGCGCGTGGCAAGTTGTAAAATGATCTCAGATACGTCGCACCGCCGAAATGACCTACTTAGAAGTATGTGCTGTTGAGGTGCTCCGCAGGCGCGCACTGCAATTAAGCGCCTTCTGAAGGGGTGAAAAGGCGCGAGGCGTCTTGGTGTCAAAGCCAGCAGTGCAGGATGTGGAGCACTGCGATCAACTGCTGCACGGCTGAGGGGCATTGTGCGAGGCGCGCGCCGCGCACGACGCCGGCAGTCCTGCTAACTGTATCACCATTGACATGATTATTGACTTTCAACTGTCATGAAATGTGTGATCTCGGATGCAATATGCCGCCTTCAAGGAGCATCTGCCGTGATGCGCGCATTCAGTTTCATTTGGGGTGAGTTGTGGCAGTGAGGAAGGGGCCTAGGACATCCATAGCATGTGACGCTGTGTGCACACTTAGGGTTAGGTATATCCTAACCCCGTAGGTTGTATTTTCCCGCAGAACTGGAGGCCTTCCCCTGGTGAACGCATGCTATGTGGCTCTGAACGCTGTCGCACGGACACCGCCATGTGCTGCCGCACAAGCACCGCTGAGCGCTGCTGCGCACGCACACACACACCGCTGAGCGCTGCCGCAAGGCCACGCCGCTGAGTGCTGCTGAGCAGACACTGCTGAGCGCTGCTGCACGGACACCGCCAACCTCTGCACCACGTGCACACGCACACACACACACACGCCGAATAACCGAACAACAGTCACCCCGACCGCGCCTCCCGGTCATGGACACGATCCGGTAAAGGCACATGGCATTGGTCTGCGCAAGCGATCAAATCCGTTCAGGTGATTTCCATTTCAGTTCATGATCATGCATGATCATGAAGCGTGACTCCACGCACCTGCCCGATGAGCAGAATCGGCCCCGTAGGCGTGCCATCCGCGACGCGCTTGGCCATGGCCACCAGCACGCTCAGCTCATTAGTGGCCCCCACTAGGAGCTCCACCCCCCCACCCCCCCCCTCCAGGCCCCCGCCAATCAGGTGCGAGGAGCCGTCGGGGGCGACCTGCCCCACGGGGCGGAAGACGGGGACGGGCTGCGAGTAGCCCTTGGCGTTGATGGGGGTGAGCGCGTCGAACATGAAAACCTTCTGCGCGCGCTGGTACACCTCGCCATCGACCTGACAGGCGCATACAAAAGAGTTGCAGGGGGCGTGTTGCTGAGCACTGATGGATGTGGTTAGATGGGGGTGAGCACCTCGGACATGAAGACTTTCTGAGCGCGCGGGTACACCTCGCCGTCGACCTGACAGCGGCGCGCATCAAGGGGGGGGGGGGGAGGGGGGTATGTTGAGCTGGCATCCTCTTCCTGAAATGCACATGTTCAGATGAAAGTACACCATGCGCTGATGAACGCGGTTAAATGGGGGTGAGGGCGTCGAACATGAAGACTTTCTGAGCGCTGGTACACCTTGCCGTCGACCTGACAGGGGAATGCATGGGGGGGGGGTGAGGAGGGGAGGCTGCTGAGCACTGGTCGGGATAATTTGAAACGTACGTGAGTAGCCCTTGCTATTTGAACACGAAGGCCGTCTGCACGCGCTGGTACACCTCGCCATCAAACTGACAGGCGCATGCATTGGGGGGGGGGAGGGGTGAGGTTGCGCAGCGCTGGTGGATGCGGTTTGATGGGAGCGAGCACGTCAAACGCGAAGACTTTCTGCGAGCGCTGGCACAGCTTGCCGTCCACCTGACAGGGGCGCGCATTCAGGTTTGAAGGTAGGGTGAGGGGAGTTCTGTTGAGCACTGGTAGGGATGATTTAAAGTACGCGAGTAGCCCTTGGCGTGGACGTGAAATGAACATCAAGAGGTTCTGCATGCATGCGCTGGTCACCTCGCCGTCCACCTGACGGGGACGCGCTTTTGGGGGTTGAGCACTGATGAATGGCGCTGGTGGGCGTGAGCATGTTGAGCGATGACACCATCTGCACACGCTGGTACACCTCGTCATCACTGTATGAGTGCGCACATTGGGGGTGAGGGGCGCATCTGCTGAGCACTGATGAGGATGCGCAAGGGGGCTGGCGCATGGCGTGGACGTGCGCAAGCATTAATCCAAACTCAAAGACAACTTGCGATCATTGGCACACTGCCAGAACTCACAGGATAGGCCCTCGCCTGTCAACCTATGCGACTGTACCTGCACTTCGAAGTAACGAACATAGTTGTAGAATGATGGTGAATATCTGTGCTTTGCAGGTAATTGCTGCTGTAGCAAGCGCAGCAACACCAGGTAAGGGTTGGGGTTTATTCTACCCTCAGCTGAGCAGATTTTTCTGCTGGATTCAGAGGGCCTTCAGAGATAGTATTGACGCAACGGCTCTCAATGCCATGTCTGCAGTGCAGTAGTACAGCACCGCATAGCTCTCATATACTCTGTGTTCATGTAGCACACGTGCTTGGGGTTAGCGTTAAAGTTAGGGTAAGGATTACTCTGGGTGTAGTGTGCTAACCATGACCAAGTTTTTCAGCGGTGTACATTGACAAGTGTAGCACGCCATTGCAGTGCACCATGGTCCACATGCATTCGCTCAACTGCAATACGCAGTTTGCGACGACACAAACATAAGTCTCAACTATCCCCAATGCTACACCCGCAGCTACTCATTGCACTCACATTGATGGTGTTGGGTGCTGCTGCTGCCATGAGCCTCGCGCTGCGGTGGCATTAACAGGCAGGACAATGAAAACACAGTGCACCCGTCCGTCAGATGTGAGCACAGGTGGCAGCGAGGGCTGTTTTTAATCACCGTAAGGTGCGCATCACTCTGCACTTCGAATGCCTATTTGCCACATGATCATACACTGACGCTCAAGATTCCAACATGAGGCGTATCGAAACACAGAGCTGTCAAATCTTCAGGCATGGTAATACGCGCCAGGCCATTTGCTTGCTGACAATATGACTTGGTCTTCGAATGTGATTTGCAGCCCTGCAGCACTCAGCCGGACCCTGGCCCAAACCCTAGTTAATTAGCACTAGGTCCACATCATCCACAGGTATAACCCAGTACCTATGTTAGGACATTGCAATGTCACAACCTAACTATGACGTGAAGCCGAGATGCACACAAAGGATTGGCTGCACCAGGCATGATAAGTGCATCACCTTCAACACGACATGATCATCAAGCGGATGACTCTCCAGCCATCAAACTTCCGCCAACTTGAGGTTACCGAAGCAGCCCAGCATGGTACTCGCAGCGTTTCTATGCGCCGACGAACACTCCTCATGGTGAGTGCTAATGTCGCTGACTTCAAGTGCACAATGCAAACTTCAAGAACATGACGCTCCAGTCGCGGACATCATCGCTCACCTGAGGTTGACGCACGCGCCCATCATGGCGTACTCGCAGCGCTTCTCAGCGCCGACAAAGCCGCAGTACACGCTGCCCGTTGTGATGCCAATGCCGCCGGAGAGGTGCAGGCCCTGCAGAGCCTGCAGCATCTCGTGTGCTGCGGATATGGCGCGTACTTCATTGTCCTGTGTTGCACAAAAGAGTGTCACCAGCGTGAGTCTGTGAGTCAATGAGTCATGAGTCACTGCCGCAGCGCCTGCAGCATGTTGTGCGTAGGAAATTATGGCGCGCACCTCGTTGTCCTGCGACGCATGAATGTACGCCATCAGCATGAGTCAGTGAGTCATGAGTAAGTCCCTACAGTGCCTGTAGCATCTTGTGCGCTGCCGACGCATCGCACGCCCGATTGTTTTGGACACATGCAATGCAGTGACACGCTCCCAACACCGTTGGCAGCATATCGGACGTTTGACCGCAGGTACCTCAGTGTGCTGGCACATCCATGCTGACCCTTTGATTCACTTGAGAACAGTGCAGCTGACCTTAATTCTGACCCGAATCCTGACCCAGCTGCAGCAATCACCACGTTGCCTTCCAATACATTTACAAAAACAGACGCAACCCGCAGATTTTGCAGATTTATAAATTAATGCGGGTTCACTGACTTCACGCAAGCATTGCAGCAGGAAGCCCTTTACTCACTCGTTCGTTCACTCACCCACTCGCTCATCGCCCCACACGAGTACTGCGGCAGGTCAAAGGCGGCGATCGTCACACAGCCCTTGTCATCCACTACACTCACTCACTCAGTCATTCACTCACTCGGTCACTCACTCATTCACTCACTCACGCACCTCATATGAGTACTGCGGCAGGCCAAAGGCAGCGATCATCACGCAGCCCTTGTCATCCATCACACTCAAGTCATCTACTCACTCACTCACTGACTCACTCACTTACCTCATAAGAGTACTGTGGCAGGCCAAAGGCGGCGATCATCACGCTGCCCCTTGTCGTCCACTACACTCTCTCACTCTGTCATCTACTCACTCACTCACTCACTCACTCACCTCATACGAGTACTGCGGCAGGCCAAAGGCAGCGATCATCACGCAGCCCCTTGTCGTCCACCAGACTCCCTCACTCAGTCATTTACTCACTCACTCACTCACTCACTCACCTCGTACGAGTACTGTGGCCGGCCGAAGGCGGCGATCATCACGCAGCCCCTTGTTACCCACCACACTCTCTCTCTCACTCACTCACTCACTCACTCACTGCCTCACCTCATATGAGTACTGCGGCAGGCCAAAGGCGGCGATCATCACGCAGCCCTTGTCGTCCACCACAAACTGGCGCACCACGCCGCCAAATACGCTCATGCAGCTCACGCCCAGCTCCATGACCTGCATCCAACAGCATCACAAACGAGGAGTCGCAGTGTGTCTGTAGTGAGGATCATGAAGGTAGGTTTGCCCGAGATCCGATTTTCCATTCCCCACACTAGTTCTCAAGTGATGTTTGCAATACTGCTACTTACATGCAGCTCGCGCCCAGTGCCAAGACTTGCATTTGCCAGTGTCTCAAGCATTCTGAATTCTGCACAACGCATAGAATAGTGATGACAGTCACCGGCCAAGCCTCCGAGCTGCCTGCTCATTTCTCCTAACATATGGAGGAGGGGGCAGGTAGTGGTATGCGGTAGGCTTATGTGGGTATGCAAGTATGCTGAGAGAACATATGCGCAGCACACTGCAGTTATCCCAAGCAGCAGCTGGGGAGGTTCTGCTGTGTGCGTTGGCAAATGTGGCGGTGATGTGTGCCTCCTCACTCCACGGCAACTTCGCAGAGTAGGGATGCACAAGTGGTGCCTTAGGGTGCAATAGCACCTCTGCCGCAGCTGCGAGGCAGTCAGGACCACCAGTGTGAGAAGAACGATGTGCACCTTGGCCAAGCTGACCCTGTTTGTAAACATTGCCAAGAGAGGGCAGGTACATTTACGTGGACATCAGAGTCGCATGCCCTGCACATTCAATAGGGTTTCCGCCCCTCAAGCCGAACCAAATAAAGTACGAGTACATGCAGAATGCCACAAACGCATGCGGCACCAAGATAGGGTAGGTGTGTACGCAGGCACGCAGCGCCCCGCGCGCGCGCGCACCTGCTGCACGTAGAACACCCCGCCCTGCAGCAGCTGCGAGTCGAGGCCGCAGATGTTGATGAAGATGGTGGTGACTCTCCGCAGCTCCGCCAGGTACTGCACTGTCTTGGACTCGATGGCGTGGCGCGCGCTCTCCTGCGTGTACGTGCGCAGCGCCCTGCTGAGCGGTGCCATCGACAGACTGGCGAGGCCCCCGTACTGGGCCTCTATCCACTCGCCCAGGTACGCCGCAGCCTGCGGTGATTGGAGGAAGGGGGGGGGGGGGGGGGGGCGAGGGGGGGGAGAGTGTCGGTGTCAGTGCGCGTAGGGGACGGGTAGGAGTGTGGGAGGTCGTCAACTATTTTTGCGCACTGCACAGCACAGGCTTAGGGGTGCCACCAAGCAATTGACCGTGGGCAAGTAGGCAGCATGAGTGTCGTGCGCACCCGCTAAGGGTGACGCAACGTAACTGACTCAATGTAGCCTGGATGCAGCGGTGTGCTGTCTGTGCTGTGCGTCAGTGCTCACCCACCTTTGCCCTCGCACAGGCGCTGCCTTAGCGAGAGTGGTGACCTGCAAGGTGGTACTATCAAGGCCTCACTTCCACAACATCTTCCTCCACGCCTAGCCTACTGATGAGATTCCCCCACCCTCCCTGCCGTTGCAGTCTCATCGTCCAGCCAGTGCTACAGCCCGCAACCCTGTCTTTAAACCGTATCGCAACTTCAACTTCAACCTCCAGCCCTAGTGACCACAGCGCGCACCACTAATTGAGATGCATGGCCTAGCAAATCGCTTGCTTAAAAGGCTAGGGCTATAATCCGGACAAAGGTTAGGTTCACGCGATCACGTGCTGCTGCAATGGCCAGAGCAAACATCGGCAGTGCCACCCATGCTGCTCTGATGCCACCATCCCGGTTGCCACGTCAACCCCAGCCCTACAACCCCTAACCCTAACCCTGACCTAACCCCAACCCTACTGACCCTGACCCTGCTCACCCTAACCCTACTGACTCAAACCCTACTCACCGTAACCCTACTAACCCTAACTCTACTAACCCTTGACCGCACCCGCACCTGCTCGCTGTCCGACTCCCTGCTGCCCCGCCGGCTCATCGCCAGCGGCTTCAGATCCGCCACCACCGACAGCGTTATCGGCACAGCGTGCTCGTACCCGTCGCCGCTGTCCACGGAGTCCGCATCATCGAACCCCATCTTGGGCGGCGGCACCGCCATCCCCCCCCCCTTCCCCCGCCCCTTCCCCCCATCGTGCGTGCTGCCGATGCGCAGCAGCAGCCCCCCCCCACCGTCCCCCGCGCGCCGTTCCGCATGCTCGCGCTCAGCGGACCCGGGCTGCGCGCGCCGCCGCCGCCGCCGCCGCCACTGCTGCCGGTGAGCGCCACCGACTCGCGGTGCGCGGCGGCACCGCTGCCGCCGCCGCCGCCGCCGCCGCCGCCAGCGGTGCGGATGGAGGTAGGGGTGAGGCCGCCGTGCAGGCTGAAGCGCGTGTCACGGCCGGCGGCGGCGCGCGCGCTCGGCTGCGGAGTGGTCGGCGCGGTGTCCGCGGCGGAGTGCGCGCCGCCGGTGCTGCGGGAGGGCAGGGGTGTGTGTGTGTGAGGGAGGGGTTGTCAGGGGGGGGGGGTTGTGAGGGGGGGTTGGGGGGGGGGGGGGGGGGGGAGAGCTGCTGCAGCGGCACGGAGCACTGCGCACGCGCTCCCGGCATGTGTGCTGCGCATATTGTCATCGGCAGGAAGCGTTGTGAGTGAAGCCGCGTGCTGAGTGGTGCCGACTGCTGCAACTGCACTGGCGCCAGCTGCAACCAACCCAGTGCCTGGCACTTAACTTGAAGTTCTGGTACCAGAGGTGTGTCGTCGCACACAGCGACTGCAGGTGTCGTTGTGTTGGGGCACTCGGGATGAGCGCTGCTCTGCCCCTGCCCTACTCATCGTTCATTCCTCCTCGCACACTCATCTTCATACGCACACAGCACGTTGCTGTCACGCTACGCTCAAGGGCGTGTTCAAGGCCGCAGCGTGCACACATGTATACTCATCACCGCGGAGCGCTCTCGTCAACGCTCACCCTGCAACGCCCCTAGCCGCGCCGTCGCCGTCCCCCCCCCCAAACGCCCCCGACAGCAGCTGCCGCAGCTGCCCCCGGTCCTGCGTCTCCGTGCGCGACATATCATCCCCCCCCTGTTGAGCGCCGCCACCGCCCCCCGCCAGGGGGTCCTGGCTTGTGCTGCGCCCCCTCTTCAACCGATGCCCGCCCCCTACGCTCTCCCCCGCCGCGCCGCCGCCGCCGCCGCCGCTGGTCTCACGGCCGCGGTGCTCCGCCTCGAGGCTGCCGCGCTTGGCGCCGTCGCCGCCGCCGCTGCTGCTGCCGGGCCGGCTCGCGGCGCCGCCGCCGCCGCCCGGCATGCGCTCATTGCTGTTGCGCTTGGCGGCGGAGCTCGCCGTCTGCTGCTGGTGCGCGGGTATCGGCGAGAGGGCGTGGCTGGGGGTGGAGGGGACATTTCCCCCCGCCGCCCCCCCCCCCGCCCCCCCCCCTCCCCCCCCCGCCTTGGGGCTCATGGCCGTGCCCCACGTGCTGCTGCTCTGGCGCGCCGTGGGCGTGCGCGCGGCGGGCGCGGCGGCGGCGGCGGCGGCGGCGGTGGCGGCGGACACGGCGTGGCGCCCGTAGAAGGAGGCGCCGGGGCGCAGGCTGTCTATGGGGGAGTGGTCGACCTTGTGATCGCGCAGCAGCCAGTTGCCCTTGGGGGTCTTGGTGCCCAGGAACGTTCTGCCGATGAGGTCCCAGACCTCGGGGCTCACGATGACCTGAGAGCGCGTGGGGCAGCGTGTTTAGGTTTCCGGGTTAAAGTTAGGGTTTGGACTGCTAGAGGTAGGGGTAGATTCAGCGTAGGGGTTAAGGTGAGGGTTGAAGTTGGGATTAGGTAAGGGTTAGGGGGGATGCATGTGGCACCTTCCGCGTGTTGTCGTGGCACGCTGATCACGCATCCTGCGAGGGGATGTTGCTCTCTGCTTCCATGCCTGGAACTGCAAGTGCTAGGGTCAGGGTTGAAACAAGCATTAGGGTTAGCATAATGTGCACGCCGCACTTCAGATGCGCATGCGCAGACAGGCAGCATCTGACTGTGGTATGTACATTCCCCGACCACATCATCGCCCAGCATGCCCCCAGCAGGATGCAGGTCGTTGCTGAGCACTGCTGACGATGTGAGCGCTGCAGACGGCCTGCTACTGCGTGTTGCCTATTCGGCCTCTTTGAAGTGACGCGCAGGGTCCGGCCTTGTGCTGCATTCCAGGCTGGGCGTTGTTGCATACCTAGCGGTGTGGTATTAAACAGCGCTGCCAATTCTTTATCCACCTGGCCTATTTATTCCTGGTCCAGCCGGCGGGCTCTCTCCGAATGAGTCTTCATTGCGTGAGTAATCAAGTGAGTCATTCGCCATAGCAATGCGTCGTAGCGCGTGGAAGCCGACAATTAACCAGCAAATGCGGAGCACTGCTGATGTGCACTGAGCACTGTTGCGTCACGCATGCCGCGCGTCCACTAGCGCTCCTCTCATCCTGACAGCTGCACTGAATATTGAGCGCTGCTGACACCCCCTGACCCTCATCGTACCCCTAGCTCACCCTAACTGTACCCCTGCCCCCCCCCCATCCCCGTCGCCTGCGATACCCCTATGCGCATGTGCCAATGCCAAGAGCCCCATCAATGCTGAGCGCTGCAATGAACGATCATCGAGCAACTTCAGAGTTGACTTTGCTCCTCCTTTCACCCCGTACCTGTCCCTGTGTTGCCTCCGGCTCCGCCTCGCCGATCTGCCGCATGGGGTCCCCTGCAACCAAAAACTCCCACCGGTCCTCCGTGCCCACGCAGTAGCCGTACATGGGGCCGCAGCCAATGCCGCAGTGCAGTCGGAGGCTCACCGCCTGGAAGGCAAGTAATGACGTGTCATGAACATGTCAGTGAGTGTTGCCAGGCGCATGTAATCATGCAGGCCGCAGTGCAGTCGGAGGTTCACCGCCTACAAGGCAAGTAGTAGAATGTCAGCAACATGTCAATGAGTGTTTTTGCAGGAATGTGTTCTCGTATGTGCCGCGGTGCAGTCGGAGGTCTACCGCCTGGAACCAAGGCGATATGTCAATGAGTGGTCACAAACGTATTTACCGCCTGGCAGGCAAGCATTATGTCAGCGAGTGATTACAAGTACACACATTCTCTCATATATGCCACAGTGCAGTCGGAGGCTCACCGCATGATAGACAAGTAGTAGATTGTCAACAATATATCACTGAGTGTATTTTCTCATATAAACAGCGGCGAGCCTCTAGGCAGGCAAGCGCTATGTCAATGAGTGATCGCAAGTACACACATTTTCACGTATGTGACGCAGTGCAGTCGGAGGCTCACCGCCTAATAGGCAAGTAGTAACATGCCAATAATATGTCAACGAGTGTAACAGGGTCTATTTTCTCATGTGTGCAGCAGTGCAGTCGGAGGCTCACCGCCTAATAGGCAAGTAGTAGCACATCAACAACATTCAATGAGTGTTTACAGGAATATGTTATTATGTATGCAGCGGTGCAGTCGGAGACTCACCGCCTGGAACCAAGGCAACATGTCAACAAGTGATCAACATACTTCTTCATATGATGGCAGTGTAGCTGTGGCAATCGAGGCATGGAACGTCACCTTCTTAAATACACGCAATCATGCGCCGTGTCAACAAGGGGGCGCCACAAGCAGCGCCACCATTATATGGTGTATTCACTGTTTCCAACGCCCGCGCCCCAAGACTTCACAAAGAACTTAAACATGCAAAAGTGCGGTTCAATTGGCGATGCAGTGTAGTACAGAGCGCTGCTGGTGACCTCCTGCTCCCTGCCGACGTCGTACTCGCCGAGCATCACCAAAAAATCAAATTGTGCAATTGTTCAGTTGATGTATGCAGTGAAGTTGAAGTATGCAGTGAAGTTTTGCACTGTAGTTCTGAGCACTGCTGCTAACCTCCTGCCCCTTGCCGACGTCGTACTCGCCGCACTCGCGGAGCATCACCAGTGCGCACTCCGCCGCCTGCATGGCGTTCGCCTGCTGCACCCCTTGGGACGCATCCATGTCGCATGGCCAGAGTATCTGATCGAGTTCAGCGATGAAGGGGTGGTGGCAGAGATGTTGAAGTGAGGCACTGCTGGTAACAACGACCGGCAATGGCTCGAGGTTTGCTGAGAGTACACAGCACTGAAACACGTGTTCGAGCGCGTGCACACTGGCGCTTGCAGCAGCAGCGACACGGTGATTAGACACCGCTGTTGGTGGTAAAAGCGGGCAGGAGCTTTATTTGATGTACCTAGCACTGAAACGCGCGTTGGAAGGCGTACACATTGGCTGACTGCGACAAACTTGTCGAAGCGTGCACTGGCATACCACGCTTCAGACATGTACCAATGTGATACTACAACACTTCATGCATGCGCACAGCCTGGTAGCGTCGCTCCTGCTGTACAGTTAGCGCAGCCAATGTGATCCACACAACACATCAGTCATGATGTGGTTCAAGTGTTCATGATCTGCTTTTATGCCAAAATTATGGCAACAAGGTATGATGACACGCCCCCAAGGTATGACAACGCAGTCGATGCAGGTCAACTTCAAGTGTGACTCACCATGACGGCGTCCCCGCAGAACTTGATGATGTCGCCGCCATAGCGGGCAACCACGTCAATGAGCATAGTAAAGTACTGGTTGGTGTGGGTTTTAAGCTGCGGAGGAAGAGCAACAGCACACATGGCAAACACTTTCAGAGAAATGTCGCCTATTGTCAGGCACTGGACTGGCCACAGTACACCATTGGCCACATAGACTATCAAACTGGCACATGCATCTGATACGACTGAGCATTGTTTATAAGCAATACTCTAGGGTAAGGGCCTTCAACACCTAGTTCTTACGCTAGCTCTGAGCCTAAATGTCACGCAGGCACATGCATTTGCCGCACCCCTTGCAGTCAGGTCCTTCCGGCATCACGCCAAGAAGGCGAAGAAATCACCACTGTGCGCTGGTATGTCTACCCAGAGTGTGGGTATCCCATCCCTCCCCATTCACCACTGCCTACTCCATCACTTGCTCCCTGTCGGGTGCGGAGACATGGCTCTCTATTGTGGTGGCAGTGCCCTGATATTAAGCATATGTGCTCTGTTCTTTCGACGTGCTGAGGCCGCCTGCTGCAGTGATGCACTTGCTGTATAAATTCAATGATGCAGGCAGCTCACACATTAGGGTTAGGGTTAGGGTTAGGGTTAGGGTTAGGGTTAGGGTTAGGGTTAGGGTTAGTGTAATGTGGATGAGTCAAGAGCGCGGCTTTGAGAGGGGGCCTGTAGAACCCTACAGAGTCTGCCATTGCGCAACGATGCACGCTGTTGTGTGAGCATTTGAGCACGAATAGACCTGAGTACTGTACTTCCTGAAGTGCTAGTATAACTTTGTCTCATTGGTCTGATGCGACACACGGAAAACCACAGCAGCGGACGGTCTTACGCTGTCACAACATTCAGCGAGTATGCCACTTGACCCAGACCCTGTCCTCAACCCTAACCCAGACCATAAACCCTGACCCTATCCCTAACCTCAACCCTAAACCTAACCGTGCGGACCACAGGTGCACTCTGATCGATTTAACCCCCTCCCTAGAACCCCTCTCTGCAAGACTCGCTCACCTGCTCGGCGTTGAGCCGTGCGGATAGCCTGGTGAAGCCGGAAATGTCTGCAAAGAACAGCGCGGTCCAGAACCGTTCGCACATGTTGCGCGGCTCCGTCTGCCCCGTGTCGCGCCAGTTGCTGTACAGCATGCGGTGCACGCTCGCGGGGCTGAAGCGCGCGTACTGGGGGGGGGGGGGGGGGGGGAAGGGGGATGAGGGGTGTTATAGGTAGCAGTGACCAGCAGCTGAGGACTGGGCAAAGTCACTTGCAAGTGATCATTTAGGCTGTGCACCCCTACTTGGCAATGAGGAGCGTGCGTGTAAGGGCTGAAGCATGCTTACTGCACGTGTATCAAGGGGGGGGGGTGCAGCAGTTTACGGTGAGTGCACGTTGAGCGCTGCGCATGAATGAACTCAAGGGTGGTGAATGGCCTCCTGAAAGCTGCTGCATCAACTTCAACTTCAACACCCATAATCGCGGCCCGGCCCAGCATGTACATGCTTTGCCACACCCACAACCCCAGGATCCATGCATGACAGGCTTTGGCTATGAAGCTCGAGGAACGCCCCCTCCCCCCCCCCACACACATGCCCATTTTCGACGACTTCTGAACCCCCGCACCGACAGCACACATCTGCTCCTGCCATGGTGCGTGCCTCTCTACGCCAGGCACGGCAGTAAGTGACTGCACGTGTGCGCCTGCATGCCTTTGGCAAAGCCTCCGCTGTTGTTGTCTGTCTGCACCATATGTGCGCGCAGTGCAACCCAATGCTGGATTCGGGGGTGCGTCGCCCCGGTGCAGCAATTGCACAGCTGGCCCGTCTTTCCTGCTCTCTTCACTAGCTGATGACGAGGCCGCGACCGTGAGCACGTGTCTCCCACAGGCAGGCGCTGGTTGTACATCATGCGGAGCTCATTTCACTTGCACATAGGCTACATGTGCGCACGGCTCACACTGCTCGCCTGGCACCGCAGCACGCAATGCATATTCAAAGCTGAAGTTGAACTAAGGTGTCAGTTGTGTGCTGCCACTTTCACTCTAACCGCAGAACTGCTGCTACCCCTGCGACCCCCCCCCCCCCCCGCCAGGGCACCTCGAGCACACACATGAAGTTGGTCAAATTCAAAGTTGAATTTACACCTCACCTGGTCGCAGAACTGCTGGTACCCCTGCGCGCCCGCCGCGCCCCCCGCCTCCCCCCCAGCCTTGGGGCTGTAGAACGACATGGTGGGGATCACGTTGTTCTGCGCGGCCCCAGAGCGATTACGCCGCAGGCCGCGCTTCACCTCGGCAGCGCTCAGTTCCTTGGCGCGCTGCCTGTTGAGTCCCGCCAGGCGGAACATGCCGATGGCCATGAGCATGGCCTTCATGACGCGCCAGTTGCGGCGCGCGCGCTCCTTGTCGGTGAGGCCGCTCCCCCCCCTGCCGGCCTGCGGCAGCGTGGTCTGCGGGGGGGCCCAAGGGGGGGGGGGGGGGGGGGAGGAGGTCACGGAACAGGGCTCACAGTGCATGAGTGTGACCCTACATTGCCTACCCCATGTGGGGCAAGGGCCCTGTCAGTTTGCAGCAGCGTTGGCGGTGTCAAGGGCGGATGGGCGGGAAGGTGGCAGCAGCGGAGGCAGCGACTCTATCACTGGACATGCCGCTTGTGGTGACGCTCCACTTTACAATGCAAACTGGGATCACACCGGAAAAGCCTACTGCAGTGCCCTTGGTTCGCCGGGCCATCAGTGCTGCCGGTTTGCTGCGGTGCCGTCTGTGACGCCCGGAGCGACAACACAGACAGCGGTCTTTACGGCAGCACCAGCGGCAGCATGGCGGCACCAGCGGCGGCCCGGCGGCAGCAGCGGCAGCGCGGCATGGTGGCACTGGTGGTAGCAGGGGCTTCTTTTCTTGGATTGGGCGGAGCATTCATGACGCGAACAACATACAGAACCGCGGTCTCACTTCTGTGAGAGCGTTTGCGTTGCTGGGTGCCAGGAGAGTCTGCAAAGTCAAGTTTGAGGTTTTCTCCGCCAGAAGACGCCGACGGCATTGCGGCGCCAGGCGGTGACGGTTCTGGGAAGCGCTGCAGAGGCAGTCTTGAAGTTGAAGCGCCTCTGACCGCAATACTCACAATACACTGATAATGACACTGTCAATACACTGTGAGACGTATTACAGCACGTGCGTCGCTTCTCTCCAGGGCTTTGTGCCTTGCCACTGCATTGCACCTGCAGCTGTGCCTTGTGTAGGGCACCGCTGCAGCAATGGCCTTGGCCCGGATGCTGCGATTGCGGTCACCGAACGCGGGGGGCGATGATGCCCCTTCACTGTACATGCATGTGTCATCTAGTTGGCGCTAGCTTCAGAGGCGATGACCAATCCTTGTACTGAGCTGGGGATATGGGAGGGTGTACTCAGGCTATGACCAACCTTGATTCACACTAGCGGTTTGCGAGCAAGCCGTCAACACGTTCCCGCGCGCATGGCTCTATCAGCACTGGTCAGAGTCGGCGCCTGCCGCAAGTGCTGACGTCAGACGTTGCTGACTGACACCTTCAATAATGATGGCTTTCGCAGTACAGATGCACTTGCTTGCATGGTTTCACTGACCAGCCTGTAAACTACATCAACGTTGACAGCTGGTGTACCATAAGCACTCCTAGACGCCTGATGAGCAGGTGCACTATGGTGGGCACTGAAATTCTGCAATTCGCAATGACCCATGCATGCATTTGAAATCAACAGCATTATTCAAGTATACATTTCACGTACGCAACTACTTCAGAAGTGCTGGAGACAAATGCCCGCAGCTCTTGCTGGCGGCACACGCGTTTAACATGGCACCTTGTACCATCTGCTATGTTTGCCTGCAATACACACCCCATGTGCATGCACATCCCTGCAGCACTTGATGCAGAGGCACCACATCAGCTGGTCCTGCATTGATGCTGTTGCACAGCAGTCTGTCTCTACATCGCATCGACTCAAGTGTAGCACGGAAGAAGCGCATGCCTTCTGTACCAACGTTGCCCGACTTGGAAGCACGTATATACACACTTCGCTTCGGCTACCAGCTCACCTCAAATACCTTCAGCGGTCGCAGTTCAGCATCGTCGTCCCCATCCAGCATTGCAAAGCTGTCGAAACTGTCCGCTCTGCTTTTACCCGAGGCATTGTCCGTTCTCCAGTCGTCGTGCTCCCTGCCACCACCGCCGGCGCCTGTTGCGCTCTGCTCCTCCAAGGCAGGTTCCACGGGCGCCTCATAGCGCCTTTTGAACAACCCCATGAGTCTCAGATCGTCCAGCTTAGAGGCTGCGTCCTGTCACCTTCCTCACTGTCCTATATATTGGCGTATTTCACGTGAGACAGATGAAGAACTGCAAGCTTCTGGTCCGCAATGTTTCGCTCAGTGCATGAGTATGCGCTTCCTGGTCGCGCGCGCTCCGCCTCACCGGCGACGGGTCGATGGCATCGCCCAGCTCATCTTCTCCTCTTGACAAGCGCTGCATGCATGGTGTTGGCGCACAGCTGCTACCACACCGACAGACCCCGTCTCCAGCAGGCGATCATCACAAAACCTTTGCTCGGCAGTTACGTCTACCTCAACGGTTGCCCTTCGCGGTATCACTCTCTGCAGATACTGTGACATTACTGTGACATGGAGCGCAGGCAAGATGCAGGATGGCAGCGCTGCCGCAAGCGCCCTCGCAGTGTCACAAGCTCAGCGATACTGAGGCACTTGAGTGCTTTGGGGGGTGTTGTAGCTCAGATCAACCTGAATGCCACTGTGGATCTCTCCTTCATGGGACAGAGCAACTACCCTCAGAAAGCCCTCAAGTGCAAGAGCTCCATGACAGAGCCTTTTGGTCAGACCATCTGCCCGGAGTTTGCGTGAGTGCTCTTCCTGACGATGATGTAGCTGCTGGATGTAAGGCTTGTTGTTTGCATAGCATGCAGCAATCGGACCCGCCAGGGCGTGACTGTGCCACATCATGCCACATCACACCACATTAGGCAATCTCTTTCATGAGACTTTGTGAGCTTGCCTCAACATATCACTTCTGGCTTTGTGAGCTTGCCACAAAGTCAACTTGCTTCTTTATGAGGCTTTGCGAGCTTGCCATTGCCTGCTGCTTCCACAGCTCAATCCAGAAAGTTGAAACTTCGCAACAGTCTGGTTGCGCACACACAACATCTTGAGCTTCGCTCGCCTCTCACGCATCAGCTGCGTTGTTGTCAAGCCGCTGCAGCAACAACTTCTGCGTCAAGGAGATAATGGGCATGAACGCTATTGCCAAGGCAAACTGCGGCAGGACCAAGTACTTCGGTGATACGTACAACCAGAAAAGCGGCAAGTGCGAGCTCAGGAAGTGCGCCGCTGCTTGCGAGGAGAGTGCCTGGTCTTATGAGTTTGAGGGCATAACATACCAGCGACAAAGGTGAGAGCGGGTAACATTGCATTCATGTCACTGCCAGGCACAATGTCGACAAGTATGCTCGACTGTAAAAAGCTCGCACACAGAAGTCTTTTGGATTCTGCGGATATGGTGGCACTGTTTGACTCGTGGCCATTTGCCGCAGCAGCAGCGACCACGGTCATTGGTGGAAAGGCTTTTGCGGCTAACCACACCCTTGTCACCTAGAGCTCTACAATCTTTTGATTCGTTTCCATGAATCCAGCGGCTATACGCCCTTGCATCAGATTCGGCACCTGGTTAAGTGGTCGACCGTGTTTGCTGACGCCAAGGCAGAGCTTCATCCTTGAGGACACATGCACTCGAAGCTTCAGTTCTTCTGCTGCTTGTTGTGAACTTGAAGCTTCAGTTCTTCTGCTGGTTGTTGTGTTGTGCCGCCCTGCAGGTTTTGCTGCAACTACGAATTCTGCAATGCTGGTGGCCAGACCAGGCCAAACACGGCATTGCTTGGAGTACTTGTACCAGTGGCGATGGCACTAGCGTATGCGTTAGCAAGCATGTTATGACACACATTCCTGCTGTCAATGAAGTATACTTGAAGGATGTGTTCTGCCATGGCCTCTTTGGTCTTTCATGTCGAGCATGCGAGATGTGCTGATGCTGATTCCGTGCTGATGCTGATTCCATGGCAAGCGTGTCTAGAGCACACCATATGCTACTGTTGGCTAGGTTTTTTCAAGATGGGACAGTCTACAACAAGAGTGGCAACAGTGTCGTACGGATCCAGTTGCAATCAAGCTTATTGGCTGGATGTTTCTTAGAGTCTTGCGCACTCCGCTCAATGAGTTTACATGTACTCAAGACGCAGCTCTCTGGGCTGTGCGCACGTGTATGAAATCCGCATTTCACAGGTGTAGCCGTCGCCCCGCATGCATTTGCTACCGCGTCATACTTGTACACATGCATGTATGCGGGTCATGGACAGCAGCGCTCAGCGCGCGTGAAACGGTAGTCAGTGCTCAGGCGGGGCAGTGACCATCACGCCTGCTCTGCTTTTTGGAGGTCATGATGTGCTTGCTCACGCAGAGAGACATAGTTTGAGCAGAAGAGGTTCGAACGCGGCCGCACCGCTCACAAGGTTTTTGCTGCGGTGATGCACGCTGAGGGCGCATCTAGCGTTGTGAGGAAGGCAACGGCGGCAATTTGGCGCCTACATGGCGACACAGACCGCAGTGCTCATGAAAGTGCTTCTGCGCCTGCACAGCATTGCAAGTGGTGAAAACCCGGGTCCTTGACCGCCGAGCTTTTGAAAAATGGCGGTGCGAGCAACACCGTCTGAGGATCAGGGTTTGCCCTAACCCTAACCCCTAGGTGGCATCTTGCCTGTCCAGCCACAATCAACACATGCGGCAGTGCTCATGCAAGCAGCAAAGCGTCACCTCAAAGTCATGGGTCGCCTAGCCGAAAGTGTAAGCAAGCCATCAAGTACCAACCGAATGTACCCCAACCGACTCGGACAATTTCCTTGCGCTGTAAATGAACCTTGGGACGGCGTTTGCAGGGCCCCCTGACAGCCACGTCCCCGGTCGTTCACTCGGTACCGTATGGTGCAACAAGCATGCGCTCATGAGCATGAACCACCAGGCGAAATGTGGCAGCACAACAACAGCAAGAACCGGGACGGCACAAAGACTGCGCCGTGCACGGAATCAGTCAGCGCGATGACAATCGTTTCACATGTCGTATTGAAGACGCAGCACTGTGGTCGGCCATAGTGTGGGCACGACTCAGTGCGCGGTAAAGTGTGCACCCCGTGCCTGTCGAACCACGCATCACGTGTGCGCGTTACTCGGAGGCCGGAAACACATGCGGGCTCTCGTCACTGACGTGAGACAAGGCCACGAACAACTGCGGCACGTCAGTACACCGACAAACGAATTATTTGGACCCCCCCCCCCCCCCCCCCCCCCCGTTACTGCAGCCCCTCAACACCCGGCCAGTGCTACCCGCCATCTCCATCCAAGAAAAATTGTGCACGACATCTAATGCGACCGGTGGCGCCCCCCCCTAATACCTACTGCACCCAATCAGCCGGCACCCGGGCACACCGTGCGGACCCTACCTATTACCCTGGTTCTGGAAGACGGTTTTCGAGGAAGCTGTGCCGTCTTGGTGACACGGCTCGTGCGTTGCGCGCGGCGGCACAGCTTAGACGAGGCGGCAGGCCCTGCGAGGCGGCGCAGTCGTTACCCCCACACAATAATATCCCCCATACAATAATATCCATAACGCAAAACGTGTCGTCGTGCCGGCGGCGCATGCGCCTATGCAATGGCCGCACATGCCCCCTCATCGGCAACTGGCAATGTATCTCAATCCTCCCCCCCCCCTCCCCCCCCCCCCTTGCCGGCTTGCTACGGTGGAATGCTCATACGCTCTAAGAGCGCCAACGGCTGCGGCGCACAGGCGGGTGCGCGGCACACGACGCTGCCTCGTGGGGAGCGTCGCGCAAGTTGTAGTTCTGCAAAGCCCCTCTAACAATCCATGTTCCTGAAAGAGTTGTAGTAGAAGCGTGCGGCGCGTTTGCAGCGACAAAGAGGAACCGCCTCCAGAGCTGCGTGTGGACACACCTAGATTTGCGGCGCCGCGCTGCACATGCGCAGCAGCAGCAGCAGCGCGCGGCAGCAGCAGCAGCAGCGCGCTGCAGCAGCGGCGGCAGCACCGTGCGCAGCAGCAGCAGCGGTGCCCGGCAGCAGCAGCAGCAGCAGCAGCGGCAGCCCGTGCGAAGCAGCAGCATCGGCAGCCTGCGCGCGCGCGGCAGCAGCAGCAGCGGCGGCAGCAGCAGCACCGCGCAGTCACAGCGTCTCGCGGTCCGTACGCAACAGCTGGCGCTCCGCAATGAGGTGCTGCAGGCCCTCGCGCAGCAGCGCGCGCTCGTGCCGCCGCGCCGGCTCTATTATAAGCGGCTCGCGCGCGGCGCACACCAGGTACAGGCGCTCCGCGCAGCGCCCGGAACCTTCCCGGAACTCGAGAACGGTGTCCAGGCGCAGGGACTGCGCGGCGTGCGGGGTGAGCGTTGCTGCGCCCGGCGAGACCCAGCACAGGCGCTGGCCGTCGCCGTCGATGAACAGCGTGCGCAGCGTGGAGCGGCCGCGGCGGTCTGCAAGGGGGGGTATAAGGGGGGTTTGAGAGGGGGTTTGGGGGGGGGGTTTGGAGGGGAGAGGGGAATGGGGGTTATGGTTCACCAGGGATATGTGTGCGCGGTGGTGTGAAGCGTGGGAAGCAGCATCTCAGCAGACTGTTACATCCTGTAATGTTGAAGATTGACATTGTGTGCGGCCAGCATACATGCGGGCAAGGTGGCATAGATCTGGAACGGCGACAGTTTCAGGAAAGAATAGCCAAAAGTGTGGATCTCGAGGACCCATAGCTGGTAGGGCCCGCCATATCACAAACCCTGCCAACACGCACTAAGTAATTCATTCCACTGATCTTCTCGGGGACGCTCTGGCGGTGCGCAGTCAGCACGCTGCACATACATGCAAACAGCAAGCAAGACTGCACGCGAATATTGTGCATGCGCCTGCAGTAGCAGCCCCTCCGTGATTTCAGCACGGACAGAACTCACAGGAAAGCGTACAACATGGGGACTCATGCGGAGACTCACCCCTCAGCTTGACGTCGATGCCGACGCGCAGGCACTGCACGACGCACTGCAGCTGCTGCTGCGCCGCCTCATCAGAACTCGCGGCGCCGCAGCCGCACACAAAGTACGGCAGCGCCGCGACCGGCGCCCGCATCGCCGCGGCCCGCTCCCCTGCCTCCTCTGCTGCGCCGTGCGGCGGCGGCAGCGCGGACTGCGGAGCACTGCTGCCGGCGCTGCGCGAGCGGCGCGCGCGCCACGGCAGCGTGCGCACCCACGCGAGGAGGCGCTGGTGGCGCCGCTGTGACGGCAGCGCGGCGGCGGCAGCGGCAGCAGCAGGTGGCGATGCTGCGGTCGAGGCGTGGGTGCTCGGCTGCGCGCGCTGCTGCTGGGTCCCTGAAGGTGGTGTTGATTGTGTTGGCTTGGTGTTCTTTGGCGCGGCAGTACTCAGGGTGCCGGCGATGGCGCGGGGTCCTGTCTGTGGGCGGTCTTGTGGCGCCGAAGCTGCGTCTGCGTGCGCATTGCAATACGCAAAGCAAGAGGTGATACATATGTTGTACACAGGTACAGAAGCGGCCAGTACTTGCGCTCGAGCCTGAGCACAAGGTCATACGCAATGAGAAGCACGCCAACAGCTGCACACAGCCAATAGGTTCCTGCAATCTGCACCACAACTTCAGTACAGTACAAGTGATCCTGCTCAATCACGTGCAAGGCTGAGGTGCTGTCGGTGCGGGTACCTTCTACTGGCATGACGGCGACTTAGCTACTTGCAGCAGCAGCGGGACATAGAACAGCAACCTGATGGCCGTGCTCGCATCGTGGCAGATGGTGGGCGTCAATGCATGGGTCACGAGGAATCAGAGCAGCTATGTGCATGCTGCACGCTACATCACAGTGGCGCCATGTATGTTCTTACCGAAAGGTGACCGGCACGGCTCCAAAAGAGCTCGCTGAAGGCGTCCGACAGTGCGCCTGCGGCCTGTGAAATGCTGCTCATCGCAGGATGTACTTCTCGTCAAAGGCTCCTGGCGCTGCTTCTTCAACAGTGTTAGCGCGGTTGCCGCAGTGCCGCCGCCGTGGGACTTCCGTGCACCTGCCTCTGTCGTGCAGGCTGGTAGCAGCAGCTCCGCATCAGACAGCGATGATGTGAGGACGGAGCTGAAGCTTTCCGCCTGCTTGGCGCTGCCCACCTTGCCTCTACCACCGGATGGCGGTTGACCGCGACCATCAAACCTGCGCAAAGCATGAGGTTTGAGCGTCGGCAATTAGTGCGCTAGCTACATAGAAAGTGAATGTGCCTTGACCTGCGCGTGCAAAATAGATGTTGTAGGAAGCTCGCAAAGCTCACACAGTGGCGATGCCGGCGTCGTCAACGGGACGGATCCTCACCTGATGCCTGCATTGGCGCGCGCCGGCCTCAGGCACGGTGATTCACGAGCAGAGCTCGCGCTATCGCTCCTGCGCCGCTCCGACGCCTGTTCCGCGCGTTCCTCCGAGGGACCAGCCTTGCACCACTTCTCCCTGACCCTCGCTATCTCCTCTTGAGTCGCAAAGTCGGCGCCGATGCAGCGCAATGGCACAGCAGAGCCATGGCCTAGAGCCGTTGTCTCTGAGAACCACTCTCTCGTGTCTTCCAGCGACAACCTAAGCACCCCCATGCTCTGTCCAGCGTGATGCAGCGTCGTATGGCCAGCAGCCTTCTCTGCTGCTGCACCTCGCAAGGTCATGGCCCCTCACGCCGTCGCCAGGTATGGACCAAAAATGTTCCAAAAATCACATCAATTTTCAAAAAGCGCGTTTGTTCCGCCGAAGTTTTCGCACAATGCATTGCGTCAGGGCCCTGCAGCAGTGTGAGCAGTTCGCATTCTCGCCGTCATCGTCATCTTGCATACTTGCCAATGATCCAGTGGCGGTGAAGCCGCCGACTCGCAGCGCACACATGCTTTGAAACACCGACATCTGGATTTGAAAAAGCCCTGCACCAGCATCACTCTGCAGCTGCTGCACTTTACGGTGCAGGCCAAGCACTGGTGCTAGCCACTTCTCGTGTGTCTTCTCATTCTAGCTCTTCCTGTTGTCCCTCCCCTCGCCCCGCTACAGCTGGCTCATGAAATGCTTGAGTCATGCTCTCATGCCGGTGCTGGTTGCTTTAGAAAGGTCAGCTGGTTTGACCGTAGCAAGCCTCACTTGCAAACTGTGCCGCCAGCACCGGTAAAACAGTTGGCTGCAACAATAGCCTCAGCTCGCTAGTGAAGGCAGCAAACACTGTGACACCGCGACACATGGGAAGGTGTGCGACATGAAAAGCGACACAGCAGAAAATGTGAATTTTTAAGCAGCCTTGGTGCCCAGTGTGTGCCATGTGTGATAACTGCCACTTGTGTTAGGCAGCAGATTTTGGTCTCGATGGCATTTGCGCCATGAGTGTTTTGCTGCAGCAGTACCTGCACGTACTACATGCAACCAGACCCTGAGTTGCGAGCACACAGCATTGGCAACAGGACAAGCTCAACCGTAGCCGTGAGCCCACTCTGAAAGTGTGCGATGTACCATGTAGAGGACTCCAATCGGATGTACCCCGTTCGTTTACTTGCCACGTCGGTGGCGCACAGGCTCATCTCTGTAGCCTACAGAGTGCTGCTGGCGTAAGCGTCTGGCAAACACAGCTGTTGTGAGGAAACTTTGAATCAGGCTGTGCTGGCGCTTTGAAGACAACTTGTTTTGCTGCAACAGTAGTGCATGCATATTGCGCATTCCGTTCACTGAGTTGCACTACATGCTCACAGTGCAATGATGATTATCATGTAAAAAAAACACAGCATCTTGTTTTTTGACACACAGCAGACTTTACACTCCGAAGTAAATCATGCATATGTATATATAGAGCATGTATACATGTATACATACATATGAGCATGCATTAGTGTACTGTAGGCATCAGGATCTCAGTTTCTTAGCATAGGTGACTCTCCTCATCTTGAAGTTCGCATTGGTGAACGAAACATCGCATGGCTGAACGATTAGTAGGACTGCTGATGCTGAGGCGATGCAGTCACAGCGTTGCGGCCGTAGCAGTGCGCGCCGCCAGCAGCGCAAGCAATCGCCCCAGCGCAGGCGGCTGGAGATCTCAGGCAGGCAAGCAGGTGCCCCACCCAAGCATGTGGGGCAAGCCCGATGCACAAGAGCAGAACCTGCTTGACGGCGAGCTCACTCAGCCTGGGGACTCATTCAATCCCCTTAAGGCCAAGGGCAAGCTGTCGATGCCCACCAAGTCCCCATGGGTCTGGACCATGAAGGGCATGGATGCTGACTCCGCTGTTCACAGGACAGACCCAGACATAGCACGAGGGTGCAGGGCCATGCAGGCCGGTTTCTTTCCCCCTAACCTCTTCAAGTTCGATCTGCCGAAGGCGGGAGTGCCAGAGGTGGCTTTCTGCGGCAGGAGCAACGTCGGCAAGTCCACGCTCGTGGGGACCCTCATCAACAACACCAAGCTGGTGCGTGCCTCCAAGGAACCGGGGTGCACGCGCACGGTCAACTACTTCGGTCTCACGGCGCCGACGCGCATCAAGAAGGGCAGCGAGGTCGACAGGGCGGCCGTGTACATGGTCGACCTGCCCGGCTACGGCTTTGCCAAGGCGCCGGTGCAGGAGGTGCAGGCATGGACGGCGGCGGTGGAGGGGTTCATCGTCAACAGGGACTGCGCGCTGCTGCGGCGCACATTTGTCCTCATAGACGGCCGGCACGGCGTCAAGCAACATGACGAGGACATGATGACGCTGCTCGATGACCACGGCGTCAGCTACCAGATCGTGCTCACCAAGGCGGATCAGCTGACGAAGCGCGATATCGCCGTCGTGGTGGAGGGGGTGATGCGCGCTGCTGCGCGTCACGCGGCGTGCTACCCCGTAGTGCACGTGGTCAGCGCGCGCGACGGTCACGGCGTGTTGCAGCTGCTGGACACCATCTACTACGTCACCGGCCTCGCCAACGCGAACAACTTCGCTATTCAGGAGGCGGACATATAGTGAATGAGGGGCGGGGGTGACCGCGGTAACGGCAGCAGCAGCAGCAGCAGCGGCGGCGGCAGAGTGGTGGTGGCGATAGAGTGCGCTCTGCATAAGCAGCAGCAACAGCAGCAGCAGCAGCAGCAGCAGCAGCAGCAGCAGGCATCTGATGCGGTTGCCGAGCCACATTTGGCGGAGCATGGCGGATGGGGACAGCACCCACTCAGGCGAAAACGGACGCGGCAGTGCTGGCCGCACACTGAGGTATGTAGGCGGGGAGAGCGCTGCTCTGCTCTTGTGAGGCCAGCAGCACCGGTAGTTGCGCCTGTCCATCAAGCAAAAGCGTGCTTGTGCCCAGCACTGCATGCTGTGGTCGCTTTGCATGATGCGCCGTAAGTCTGACGCGACTGCATTCAGAGCTCCACTGCTCTCATCAGCCACGCCGCAAGTAGGCTGCTGCAAGTGTGAATTCTCGCAGTCGCACAGCAGATCGAGATGTGTGAAGCGACAGTCGCAGCAGTCACGCCAGCACAGCGATTCAATGTGTTTCAATGTCGGTGACAGCCAAAGGGCACCGAGCTGGTGGCGATTATTATGCTGCATTTTGAGCAGGTGCTGCTGCGGGCTCAACCGTCGCCGATTTTCGCAATCAATGGCAGAACGAGTCACTTCAAAGCGTTCAACCCGCGATGCGTTCTCAGTGTGTCACCTGTTGCTTTGTTGTTCACATCCAGCTGTGTGCTGATTGCATGGGATTGTGGCGGTGATGCGATGCAAACTGTGCTGCGCATGGCTCATTGTGTTTGTTGGGTGTGGGAGAATGGCGCTTATGCTCGTAGTTGCTCAGCGAAAAGTAGGTAAAGCCAACAATCAAACCATGTGTTGGGTTTTGCTGCAAAACAACTTGTGTGTAAGGGCCAGTTGGATCGCATCATGCGCAGCACAACCGCGGCGTACAACGCTCAGCAGCAACGCACACAATCAAGCAAACATTGTGCACGCGTGCTTCGTGCACCAAAGTGTTATTGCGCTTCACGGAAGAAACAGCTTCAAACAACCACCATCCGCAGGCCGATGATGCAGTGCTCAGGAGCTAGCGCGGCCGCCGTCGCTGTCGCGCGCGCCCGCCTTCCCGCCATTGGGCCTGCGGCGTTTTCTGCCGGCATCTGAGGGGGGGGAGGGGCGTGGGTCCTCCCTTGGCACCACTTTGATGCCGCTCATGAAGAATCCGCTGCAGCTGCTGCTCAGGGTCATCTCGGGGTGCGTTCTGCCAGGCAGAACCTGCACGACGCGGCACACAGGTCGGCGGGACGCCGTCAGCACAGCCACAGCAGCAGCTGCGTGAAAAATTGATCATACAAACAGTGTGTATGCAGTGCTGCCGATGCCGCAGGACAGGCGAGCGTGTGTGTTGTGATGGTGTACACTGCGCAGTGCGTCACAGCTGCAGCACGTGATGATACAACACAATTTGCCAAGAGCAGGCAATACGTGCCCTGGTGCTGTAGATAGCTGGCAGGGTCCGTTGCAAAAGCCATTGTCGATATATGCAGTGCAACATTGCGCTGTGTGCGTGCAGAGAGCGGCACTTGCCTGGAACTCACGATACCAGGTATCGCACATCTGGACGTTGATTAGTGCTTCCCTGTGACATACAGAAAGGTCAAATTTGAAGTCAGGCAAAGTCAAGTTGAGGTTTGACAGTGTAAAAGCCTCCTCCAGTCCAGGCCAGACCCAATCAAGACTTGGCTGATAGATTGCTTGAGGGCCATGACCTTGCGAGAGGAGCAGCTGTAGACGCTGCTAGCCACAAGGCCCTGCATCGCACCGAGTAGGGCATGGAGGTGCACTGGAAGACACGAGAGAGTGGTTCTCAGAGACCACTGCTAGGCCATGGCTCTGCTGTGCCATTGCACTGCATTGGCGCTGACTTTGCAACTCCTTATGTAAGGCCTTGAACGCGAGTGCAATTTCTACGGGAAACACAACATGAACAGTAAAAGACAACTAGCCTCAGCAACCTATAAAATGATTTGTCTTTATAGGAGCAGATAGCGAGGGTCAGGGATAGGTGGTTCAGTGCAGGTCCCTCGGAGGAGAATACGGCACAGGCGTCGGAGCGGCGCAGGAGCGGGAGCGCGAGCCTTGCTAGTGAAATCACTGTTTTAAGCATTAACAAGGAATCTTCAACTTGAACCAGGCACGTCACATCACACGCCCTTTGCTTTGCAGTTTGCAATCGCATTGGTAAGCAGGTGGGGGTCATTATCAGTGATGATAAACTTGACACAAGAAAAGGAGGCGTGTTTGCCACTCCTCCCGACGGTTGTGGCATCACAACTTGACGCGCAAGAAGACGGCTCCTGCGGCAGCGGAAGCGCAGGCAAACTGCAACTGTGGGAGCGTCACACGCGATGCGTCGATTGCGCTTACGTGGTCTGCGCCCATTTGAAGCACTCCACCATGGGCTCCTGGAACTCACAGTAGACGACAAAGGCGCCTGACGGGGCCAGGTGCGGCAGTAGCGCCTGCAAGCTCGAGAGAGGGTCGCACCTGCAGCCACGGGTGGTGCAGTGCAGCACGCAGTTTGGAATCAGTACACTTGCAGTGCAGTGCAGTGCGCGCTCGTGGTACAGCATTCTCTGACACAGTGTCAAGCAGTGATGGTGCGGTGCTTCAGATGGAGGGTCCAAAGTGCTTGTCTTACTATCACTACATTTTTGCACACACAAATTACATTTTTTTTTCACGTCATTGTGCTGCAAACGAAAATTGCAAGAAACTGAGAGCGGAAATACTTCTGTGATGTGATGCAACAATCATTACAGTACAGGTCTGTTGGAGTAGTCGAGATATGCGAGACCTGCAGCTCTCTCAACATGGCAAACACAAAAGCGTGCTGTGCCTGCTTTCAGGCAATGGAGACAGACGATCGCAATGTTCAGCGCGCTGACCAAGGCGAGAACGGCAACGCAGCACTGATCAGCAACCGTGAGGCGCGTACAACGGTGGCGCCGCAGCGACAATGATGCCAACGAACGACCCGCGAGCCAGCGACTGCTGATACACCATACCCATACCACAATGACCATTCCGTGCATTCATGAGTTCATCAATTGATTGCGTGCCGCTGTCACGACCGCGTGCCGTGCGCCTGCCACGGCGCGTCACCTCCAACTTCAACTTCACAAGCACTGCGCTGCATGCTGAACAAGCAGGAAAAGTGCGCATACTTGGCGTTGGAGATCCACCGCTCGAGGCGCAGCTGCTGTCTATCAAGAACTGCACCGTCAATGGCCCATCAATCAGTACTGCTCTAGTGCACGTACTTGGCGGCGATGATGAGGCAGTCTGCCTTGTGGCGCAGCCTGTCGCGCGTCTGGCGCGGCGTGAGGCGCAGCTGCCACCGCTCGAGGTGCTTTATTGCAAGCACTGCGTTGTCATTAGCCCATCAGTTAGTTCTTTGTATTAATTCTCGCTGAGGGCGCGAACAAGCCCAGATGGTGGATGTCCAGCCTGTGACCAGAACATACTTGTGAACACCTTACAAGTGTTTCGATGCAGTCAGTGCTACTGTAGTGCACGTACTTGGCGGCAATGATGAGGCAATCGGCCTTGTGGCGCAGCCTGTCGCGCGTCTGCCGCGGCGTGAGGCGCAGCTGCCACCGCTCCAGGCGCAGCCGCCGCTTCACGGCGCGCTTCTCAATCTCCTCCGGGGGGTGCCCCTGCGACAACGCGCCACGATTCACGAGTGAACATTTGAGCGGACAAGGCATCAGTTAGCATGAACGCTAGCTTTCGCTCAGGCCATTCTGCGTCAGGACGTGCGTGGTGCCTGGTGGCGCATTGTGCGTGCACAGCACACATGAGGTGGGTATGTATTCAAATCTTCAGTGCTACAGTACCTGATGTTGATGAGTTAGAGTTGGGATTAGTTTAGGTCTATGTAGGTTGATTCGTGCACCGCTTGGCGTTTACACTCTGAAAGTCAGGGTAAGGGTTAGGGTTAGGGTTGGCGCCTGAATGTCTCACGGCCGCACGCTGCCAGCCTCTGAGTTCATATGCCTCGCTTCTGCGGCGCAGGCAACATATCTTCCCATGGACAACGCTGCTTACCCAGTCAAGGTCGTGCGCTTTCTGGAGGACCCATCAATTATTCTGGAGTATCCCGACCGGTTTGCGCCATTACATGTGTTCGGCAAGACATACAATGAACACTACCCGGTACGGTCTTCCGTTTCCCGCTTCCGTTTCCCGCTTCGCAAGCAGGCACAGACAGGCAACCTTTCTCAGGCCACACACAACCCCACCTGCCATCCACGACCAAGGAACGCATCACGGAGTGCACTGCAATGATGCCATTCCTGAAGGCAAGTTGGCTCGATGCAGCTTCATAATGCGTCTGGACACTGCACTCCGTGAGAACTCCTTCAGAAGGTCGTGAGGTGGATGGCAGAGGGTGTGTGTGTGGCATGGGACAGTTGCTTGTCTCTGCCTGCTCGTCGGCACGAAGCGGGAAACGGAAGACCGTACCCGGCGGGTCGTGTTCGGTGTAGGTGTTGCCGAACACTCGCCAAGACGCAAACTTGGTTGGGATATTGCAGAATCGTTGTTGGGTCATCCAGAAAATGCTCGACCTTGACGGGGTTGGCAGCATCATGAATGGAAATTTATGATGCCTGTACCGCAGAAGCAGTGCGGGACAGCGTGTTGCGCACACGATTTTCGCTGCACTTAGAAGTACTTCAAGTACAACTAAACTTACATACTTGCCAACGCACACACTTCAAAACACACGTATCTTGAAGTTTGGCACTGTTGAAGTGTCACAGGCTTTGACGTTTATCGTGCGCCGCTCAGCGCCCGAGTCTAATCGTTTAGGTGTGCTTCTGGCAACTTGAAACACTCCAACCACTTGAAACATGTCACACGCACCATGCATTTGAAACCTCTTACGCACAGCTCAGCCCCTTAGCGATGCCACAACTACTAACCTGTGCCGCCAGCAGCTCCCTAAAAGCGGCAAGCGCCAAGTCCAGCCCCTCAGGGTCTATAACCCCCCCTGGCACCCCCAGCGACTTCCCTTCGTCCAGCAGCGCCAGAGCATCCGCGCCAGTGATCCCCCCATTCGACGCCCCATGTGCAGAACCCCCTTTATCAGCTGAATTCGGGTCTGCGCCTGGTCCCCCGTTGCTCGCTGCTGCGGGGGGGTCGCTGGTCGCTGCCACAGGGGGCTTGCTGAGCGCTGCTGCAGCGGGCTCTTCTGCTTCCGGCTCGTCGAGGCGGCCGAACTCTGACGTGGGGAACTGGACCAGGGTGCGGAAGCGCAGGTGCTCGCTGTCACGAGTGGCACGGGGGGAGGGGGGGGGGGGGGGGGGTTATTTGCTGAGCCATGCAACACACTTGGCAGCTTGGTTGTAAACAAATGGCGAGGAGCAGCTGTGCGTAAGTCTGGCCGCCAACGCGATGTAGAACAGACAAAGATGAATGTGAGGCGCACAGCGTGGAAGATGTGGCTGCTGAGCCATGCAGGCGACGTAGCGGCAGGTGTTTCGGCTCAGCGTTTAGGGACGGTGAGCAGCGGCTGAGGACATGGCACACTCTGCAAGGGGGTCTCCGCTGCTGTAGACAACCAAAAATCAAAGAGGAGCACTTGCAGGAGGTGAGCGGAGTAAGGCGAATGCAGGCATGTCAACTTCAACCACCGGCAATTGCAACAAAGCTGCGCGAACTGCTACGCAGCTGCCGTCGCACTTGACCGCGAACCTCCAAGCGCAACTGGCTCAGGGCCTCAACTGTCAAAATAAAGGTTCAGTTGACATTCGGATGTGCGCACTCTCCTGATGCTGCATACGCCACAGTGAGCCTCGTAAACACTAGCCACGAGCAGCAACTGCTCAGGGGGGGCGCATCGCCGCAGACAAACATCACACGATGAAATTGAAGTTGAAAAACAGAGCAAAATCGAAGGTGCACCTGAAGTTGAAGCGCTTCATGGCGTCCGCGTTGAACGCCTCACGATGGTACGGCGCGAGCACCCAGCCCGCCTCGCCCACACGTTCGAGCACTGCTGCAGCCACCACGCCCATGAGCGTGTCAAACACGAGCGCGCTCTTGCCGTAGCTGACGTTGGCATGGCTCAGCAGCAGCGCCAGCACGTCGCCGCGCAGCCCCGCGCATTTGAGAGCGTTGCGCTCCGTGTAGATGGTGCAGAGGCCGTGCGCCGTCACGCGCTCGAGGCGCACGCGTGGGCGGTACTTGCGCGCCTTGCGCGCGAGCCACTTGGCCTGGCTGAACTCTGTCTTGGACTGCGTCGCGTGAGGGGGGGGGGGGGGGGGTGAGGGCATTGGCGGCAGGGGGGGGGGGGGGGGCAGGGGGGGAATTCTTTGTTTAGTTTGGCATCACTCCAGGCCAGGGCAGGTGGAAAGTGGCTGGCATGTATGTTATCATGTGCCATTTGCGCTATTGCAAGAGCGCGATCGAAGAAGGGAGGCCAGGGGGGGGTCTGGTGTTGCATACTTCTTGAAGTATACGTTAGGGCCTAACTCACGTGTGGCACGCACAATGAGGAGTCGGGCGCAGTGATGGTACCAGTGCTGACAGGGGTGCTTCAGACCGATTGGTGTAGCAACTTTCTGGATGAGTGCAAGCGGGAACCGGGGGCTGACTGCAGAAAGACGGTTCCACAGCTGCATCGCTGCCGCCAGCGTCTGGACGCTGTTGACAAACTTCTACTCTCGCTTCGACGCCGCCAGGCACTTCCCTGAGAGGTCTTGCCGTTGGTGACGCGCCTCCGCACGATGCATACATGAGTATCATAATACTACACATATGTCATCATTATAAGAAGTATTGAACATACTGATGACAGAATCATGCTCGCCTCAAGCATCTTGCTGGTACCCTCAAGGCTCAAAAATCGCACTTTACTGTGAAATTGCACCTGGAGCGTATGCCCCCCACCCCACCCACCCCGCCTAGCGCACTCACCTCAAACGTCTCGCTGTTATTGACGAGGCTCTGTATGATCTCCCTGCCGCTCGTGCCGGCCGCCTTCATACGCTCAATGTCCTGGTGCGTGAGCGACTGCGCCGTCTGCGAGTCCACCAGGTTCCTGTTGTCCGCCACCATGTCGCCTGCCCGACGGGCAATGAGGTGATGCGAGAGGGCGGCACTTTCATGTTAAACTTCAAGTAAACAAAAGCTTTTGCGGGCTTCACTTCAAACTCAAGTGTCAGAGCTTCAAATGCGCGGATCAACATTTTCCTAAGAAGCAGGCAGAATAACATCAACATGCAAGCTCGTTTTGGTTGTGGTGTGGACCGCATGCACTGCAGCCACACAATATGCGACCTTGACATTGATGGACGGTGCAAAATGTATGGTTGGACTGTTGACCGCCAATTGCTTTGTGAAAGAGATTTTACAGGGAAATGCAGCAGCTTGTGGCTGGTGCCACTACTGCGGATCGCTGCAGCTTTTGTACGCCATAATTTGCAACAATTCATCGTTGCAACTCCGACGGTTCATAGTGGAACCGCCGCTGGCTGATCTCCAGGCGAGGTCTCATGACGCACATGGGAACATCGCGATCAGCGGTTACGATTACCAAAGGCTGATAAGTTAGCCGATGGAGCAGCCACCATATTGTCAGATGAGCTACTCCGACGTTAAATCCTCGCCTCCTCTCACCTTCTACGGGACCGTCGTCAGCGTAGGGCGTCAACCCACCCTCCACAGGCACCAGGGTGCTCCTGTCCACCTCGAACACTGTGCCATACGGCGCTCCAACCAGAGGGTCCAGCGCAACAGGGCCTCGACCCACCCTCGCTATCTTGCCTGGCCCGACATCGACAAATATTCGCCTATCGTCGCTGCTCTGCAGGATTGCAGTGTCGCCTGCTCGAGCACACAGAGGTTGCGGCTGGGGACTCAGGTCTGCTGCAGCTGCTGCTGATACCGCCGCTGCCATGCTTGCGAAGGATGGCAGGGCGAAGCCGTCTTACGGCCCAGCGCACTTCACAATCAACTTCAATATTTAACTTCAAACTTCAAAAGCAACTTCAATCTACACGTTGAAGTTGTGATGAATCTGAGTTCACGCTTGCTGTGTAGCTGCTGCTGCCGGGGGAAGATGCACATAAAATCAGCGTCTGCAGAGCGATGAACGTGGCCCGTCCAAAGCGGAAGCCCAACATGTGTCACACAGCTGCGGATACTCTGCCGGAAATTGACATTGCGGATATAGCTTCTGCTGCAACCTAGAAGGAAGACACGCTTGGAAACCTGGAAAGTCTACTCAGTATGGCATCGGCGGCCACGGCAAAGGAGCAGAAAGTCGCAGCTAGCCCCGAAAGCAGCAGCAACAGCGTGGTGCCCGTGCTGCTCTGCCTGACGTTAGTCGGCGCTGCAGCTGCTAATGTGTTCATGGCAAAGCGCATACGGTACATGATGCCTCCGCCCAAGCAAGCGAGGTGGCAGCCTGCTGACGATCTGAGAGCTGCACAAAGAGCAGCGGCAAAGAGGAAGTACGACATGGCTTGGGCAGAGCGGGAGGAGCAGGAACGCGCAGCCGCTGCAGCACAAAAAGCTGCGCAGGAAGTGAGTGAAAATATCCTTAGCACATGGCGACCTGCCGATTTGTAGGGAAACTCAAAACTGATTTGTGTTCAGTCCCCGCATTGAATTCAATTAAAATGAGTTGATCAAATAGCATTTGACCCCAACGCTCCAATTGCAACATTCGACAGTCTGTGCTGCGTGTGTACAAGGTGGCTCGCGCCGAAAGCTGCATGTGCGCATGGTTGGCCCAGCAGTGGTGCGAGTAGCGTATAAAGAGCATCTGGTACCACGGCTTTCTGTTATCGAAAGCATACGTCCAGTCAAGCAGGTGCTCATGTACCGTCGGACGACATGCAGCCAGGGTCTGGCGCCGACTCACAGTTTGTGGCATCGGTATTGATACAGCATTCTAGGTGGTCGGTGCCGGTACCGGTTTTGCGTGAATCAATGTCATCAGTGGGCATGAGTAACACACCGGCATCAGGCAATGTGCTCACCCCACAAACCATTTTCAGTGGCGATGAAATGAATGCGCTCATTCACCGTAGCCTATGCTGCATGCACAGAGCTCTGTTGACCGTGCGCCCAGCCAAATGTGAGTCACAATGTGACAGCTACGAGGAATCTCACCGCTTTGAGTGACCTCTTTCACAGCACGTGAAGCTCCAACAGGCAACTTTGAGAACTGCTGTTTTTGCGGAACGAGTCGGCATGAGTACAAGTGACAACGCGCCGTGCGCATACTCAGACCACGGTCAGCTTCACTGCCGCGTGCCTCGCACTCCTTCCGCGACGCGCGCAGGCGCAGCTGCGGCGCGAGCGCGAGTACCGCGCGCTGCGCGACGAGATGGAGCGCATCCGGCGCACCGCCACGCACAGGCGGCAGGGCCTCGCCACCAGCGAGGCGCGCCGCCGCGGCAGCGCTCCGCCGCACGGCATCGCGCTGCTGCCGCCGAGCGTCGCGCTGGCGCTGCGCGCGCTGGGGTTCGAGAGCCTGAGCGGCGTGACGGAGGCGAGCGTGAAGAGGGCGTACCTGGCCAAGGCGCAGGAGCTGCATCCGGATAAGCACAGGCACTGTGTGGAGTCGGAGGCGGCGCGGCGGCGCAGCGAGGAGCGCTTCAAGGAGGTCGCCGAGGCGTACCAGCACCTGCTGGAGCACTACTTCAATGTGAAGTAGGAGGCTGCAGCACTACTTCAGTGTGAAGTAGGCGGAGGCTACTTCAGCCGTCAACTGGCAGCGGGGACGCATTGGGGGGGGCGGGCGATGGTGTCTGCGTGCAGACAGCGCCCGCTGTGGTCACTGGTTTCATGAAGGAGTGGTCTAGCAATGCCGTGAGGCCTGCTAAACAAGGCCGGTGAGGCAGTTTGCACTTGCGTCGTTCAGGCGGCGCCAAGTACAAGCGAGCCGTTGCATGTGTGCCGAGGCACAATGCGGAGCGCAGCTTGCTGTGCACAAGCGGCTCCACCAACAAATATGCATGCGGCATGCCACGTGTGTCATGCGCGCCTATGAGTCAGCACTCAACTAGGCAAAAGTTGGGTCTGGATACAACCATGACGGCAGTGTCAGGTGCAACAGAGGTGTCATGGCTAGAGCGGCTAGCGCATCATCCTTGCAACGAGACGAAAAAGTTGAATGACATGGACTTGGACAGTTTCGGAAGTGACCAATGCGCTTGCTGTGCAGGCCATAAGCTGCTCCAATGACAGCCTGCACTCTCAGGTTAGATGTTATTAGTGTGACACTGCAATGAGACTCCTCTTTGTGTGTATCGCGTCTCGAGCTTCTGCATCCTGATGTGCACGGTACGTTGGCTGTTTCACGGCAATATTATGGCACCTGTGCATCTGATGGCCATGTTGTGGTCAGCAAGCCCCAAGATACCTACAAAAAACAGGGGTGCAAGTATATGCACATGCACGTACGATTTGAATCAACGTTGAGCGATGTCATTTAGACTCAGCGCGCATTGATGTGCTTTGTCACAAGGATACATGTGGACTATAGTAAAGCTCATCAATCACAATCATCAAGGATCTTACACCTTTTGCAAGTTCAACTGTCCCTTCGGCGTCAACTGCAAGTTGAATCGGCGAGCGATCTTTTGCATTGCCGGTGGCAAACCAGGTCGGTCTGCCCCTCCTAGGATCCTGACCTAGGCCGCTGTGGACGCTGCAAATTTCCGGCGGCTGGTTCTGGTCTTGATCCACCAAGCATCCACCCATCCACCCAACGGAGAACCTCAGGCCACGCAAATGCCGCCGTATACGACCACGGAGAGTACGGCCAACGGGGCTCTGCAGCAGTTGCCTGCCCAGATAAAGTTGCAGAGGTGCGAATAACTAACCTCGTTGCACAGTTGCCATCAATCTCCTGTCCGCTACATGGGAGGTTTGCAAATATCACTGATCAACTGCAACGTGGCGATGCAGGCTGCATTTTTTCTTGAGCTAGTCGTGTTCTTGAAGGCGATCCTTCAATCTGTACGCCTACTTCTTCCTGTCGTTTCGAAATCTGTGTTGGCGTATTTGACACGTCGCAAGCACCGTTGTGTTGTTTCGGCTCAAACGATCCTGCACGCCGCTGTACCGCAGCACCACCGCCGCCACCACCACCGCCACCAGCGCCACCAACTCAGCAGCCGCCGCCGCAACCACCGGCAACCAGTGGTGGTCTCTGCGCACCCACCCCCCTCCCCCCACCGGCACCGCCGCCACCCTCTGCTCCCTCGCCTGGCTGGCCTGGGCCGTCGCAGTCATCGGCGGCTGCGCGCTGCTCTTTCACCTGCCGCCATGGCAGTACGCGGCCTTTGTGACCGCGGCCTTCGCGCTGAGCGCCGCCATCCCCGACCCCGGCACCGCCCCCTGGCCCACCTACGCGCACCTGTGCCTCCCGATCATCGCTGCCAAAGGGCTGCACGCGGGGGGGGCATGGGCATGCTCCCTCATATACTGGGCCTTCGTGCTGCTGCCGGTGCTGGATGCGCTAGTTGGCGTCGATACGTTCAACCACGCGCGCGCCGTGTACGCGACGCTGGCGGAGCGGCGCGCGTTCCGCGTCACCACTTGCATTTTCCCGCTTGTTGAAGTGGCGCTGCTGCTGTGGTCATTCAGGGAGGTGGCGACGCGTGAGCTCACTGTGGCGGAGGCGGTGGGATACAGTGTCAGCGTCGGCGTGTACGCAGGCGGCTTCGGCATACTGATTGCCCATGAGGTGAGTCTCTTCTTGAAGTACAGTAGTTGTATACTTCAATTCACAAGGACGCCGGACGCGAGGGGTGGCTTTGGCATCCTGAATGCCCGTAAAAGACATCTCCTCCTGGAATACCATCTTGGCTACTTGATTGAGGACACTGGACGCTTTATTCTGTTGTTAGCTCCAAGGCCCATGCAATAAGCACAGGAGACCCTTTTTCTTCTTGCTGTGCCAAAGACTGTCCAGCCCCCCCTGTTCATGTGTGCGCCGGTATCCTGCCACCCGCCCACAAGGTGAGTCTGGTCTTGAAGTACTGTGGCTGGTTGAAGTGGCCGGTTGCGCAGTTGACACGCATTGACTTTGCTGTCGAGCAACGCTGGCAACAACACGGCTGGCGATGGTGGCGGTACAGCGAGGCGCGCAGCCTGCCTGGGCTGTTGCGGTTTCTGAGCATCCACTGCTCCCTAGGAAATTTGGACGAGCCCTGTTTAGCTGCAGAATAGCGCGTTGACTGATGCATCAGCACAATCATCAGATGTGAAGGTAGAGCGCCACAACTCAGGCAACCGATGCCGAGGCTGGCATGAAGGCTACCACTCCTGCTGTCTTGTATCGCGCAAGCTGCAATCGCCAGGCTTGTCATGACAGCCGCTGGATGTGCCGCTGTTGCGTTGCGCGCACGCTCGTGCCGTCGCATCCGCTGCACCGAAACACATCAACCGTGACAGGCCTGACCCAGCACCACGATAGCGCCGACGTATTACGGCCACCTCCAACTCTCACTTTCCCACCGGTGTGCAATCACATGCCTAGTCTGTGCCCACACACAATGTACTGAACCTCCCCCGTCTCCCCCCCTCCCCTCCCCCACACCCATTGTCACCCCTCCTGTCAGCTGCTGCACCGCAACACTAAGTTCGAGCGCCTCCTGGGCCGCATCATCATAGCGCTCATGTGCTACGGTCACTTCAACGTCGAGCACAATCACGGCCACCACCGCACCGTCGCCACCCCCGAAGACCCCGCAACGGCGCGCTTCGGCGAGTCCTTCTGGTCGTTTCTGCCGCGCTGCGTGGTCAACTCGTTTCGGAGCGCTGTGACGATTGAGAATGCGCGGCTCAGGGCGGAGGGGCTGCCGTGGCACCACAACGAGGTGTACAGGTGTGTACTGTGCCTGTCCTGGCGTGTACTGCGTGACTGCGTATGACGCTGCGTTTTTTGACGATGCTGTTTGTATGCACGGGAGTGTGTGTGGGGGGGGGGGCACGATTGTCGCCTCCTCACGCTGCGTGTTCCCAGATAATGGGCAGAATCTGTCAGGAATTCTTCTGCTTTTTCCAGGAGTCAAGCTGACTTCTTGCTGGCGATGTTTTGCTGCGCAGGTATGGCGTTGTGTCGGCAACGGTGGCAGTGCTCGTTGCAGCGCTGTTCGGGCGCGCGGCGCTGTACATGTTCCTGGGACAAAGCCTCATGGGTGAGTTTCGTCTGGTGTTGTGTATCGATCTGTACAGGCAGGGCACGCTGCATTTTTCTCGCTTTCACCGGACACAGTTGGCAAATGATCATGGAAAGGCTGCCTCGCTGTGCTTCAATGTGAGCCGAGTGGTTGAGGCATGAGCAAGCATGCATCCGCACAACGGTTTGAACTTCTGCACTCAAGAAGACGGAGAAGAAGAAGAAGCAATGTGGCAGCAAAAGTGGCACATCAAGCACGGCTTCACACGGCTGATACAGCCCACCATTACCACCTGGCCCTGTCTCTTGCCTGCATGTGACTGTACTACCTCATGTAAAAACGACGTACTTCAAAGTATATGGACACAATTTTTCTTCTTCTTGCATGCATGTATCTGTATGGGACAGGCATTGAAAGGAGCTGGTTCACTGTGCAGAGTTAGAGTTACAAGCCGCATCTGCCTTTTTCCGTCCACACACTAGTTGAGCATTGCCACTGAAGCAGTGCACATTGGCTGCTACTTCACTTCAGTTTGTTTATTTGTGTTTTGCAGGCATCATTCTCTTTGAGAGCGTCAACTACCTGGAGCATTATGGGTTGGAGCGGAGGGAGGTGAGAACGAGACCTACATTATTCTGCTAATGCTAGCTCTAACCCCTAACACAAACCCTGCCAAGCAGTTCTTGCATTGGGAGAGCTTCTTAGCTAGCCTTGAAAGTGTGCTAGGGGTTGATTCAGACACTGTGCTTGGCATGCGTAAGCCACCTGAGGTGCCACCGCACATGCGCCTTGTCCGTTGTTGAATTTAAGGAGCACTGCCACCTTTCATTGCTTACTATCAACAAACAGGGCCCTCACGCATAGAACTAGCGATGAAGCAATAACAACGGGAACACGGAACGTGAGTATGCATGCGGAAGGCGCGTCAGTCACCCGCTTAGTCAGCAACAACTTGGGCGGCGCGCTGCGGTCACAGCATCCATGGGGATACCCACAATGCTGACATCCAGCGCGAAACACAAGTGATTGAGCTGCGCATGCTGCATGTGTGCTGCGCACGAGCAGGTATCGCCGGGCAAGTACGAGAGCGTAGGTGTGGAGCACTCGTGGGACTCCCCCTTTCGGCTCAGCAACATGTGTCTATTCAAGCTGCAGCGCCACGCTGACCACCACATCGCAGCTGGCAAGCGCTACCAGGTGGGGTCGCGGTTCATGAATTTGATATCAGAGTTCATGAATTTGATTCGTTTTTCTTCCGAATGGACAGCGTACGCCCTGCCATAGGGTGAAGCATTTGGCGAGTGAAGTGTCTGTTGACTACGCGTAGCAACGGATTCTGTGCCGAATTGACGTCCACACTAGACCAGTCCACATGTTGAAGTTACAGAGCCGGCATGCGCCCACGTTTCTCACTTGTTTCCCCAAAGCATTGCGCTGCGCGCAAGCTAAGACCGTTGCTGGGGCCACTGCGTTTGCTGTCAAAGTTCTGTAGCTGCTCATGCCCCAGAACCCCCCATTGCTGCTGCGCACCACCATTTTGTTTCCTATCAGCGCCCTCACAAACATGCGCGTCGATTTGACCGACAACTGCCCGCATCACCACCATGCCTCCTGCACCACTCTCATCGCTGCTGCGCATTCACCCATGCGAGCGTCCCCCCCCCCCTACCCTAACCCTACCCCTACCCTACCCCTGACCCTACCCCTACCCCCCCCCCTTTATCGCGCAGCTGCTGTTGGCCCAGAAGGACGCCCCCCAGCTGCCGTGCGGATACCCCGGCTCCATACTGCTGGCGTTCGTCCCCCCCGCGTGGTTCCGTGTCATGGACCCCCGCATTCACGCACTGCGCGCGCGCCACCCGGGACGCGTGTGGCGCTTCGGCCCCGCTTGCGACGGCGTTTCTGCCGCTGGTAGTTCTGCCGCCGGCGATTCTGCCGCTGGCGGTTATGCCGCCGGCGCTCCTGTGCAAAAGTCCAAGGATGCGTGAGTCGAGCGCTGCTGTGCAGTGACCACCACGTTTCAGTCAGCGGGGCGGACGGGCTAGCCCTGATCCCAGGGTTTTCGTTTCCGTTACTTCAACTGACGTCTCGCCTCCGCACACGCCACGGCCCTCAGCGAGGTTTTCCTCAAGCTGAGCATTGCTGATTGGCGCGCAGGAGTCGCAGCTGGCACCTGTGACAGCGCTCATTGTGAGCACCACGCGGCGCCGCGGCACTAGCAGCGAGTGCTGCCGCCGCCGCCGCCGCTGCTTGTAGGCAACCATTTCTCTGTACATGATCAGATCTGCTAAGTACCCACCTCTGCTCAGTACGCGCAGATGCACCGCAGGTAGCGTAGCGAGTGTGTGTAGCTTGGTGCGTGCTTTGACGTGCGCATAGGCGCCCATTCTGGGCCATCATAGCCCCCCTGTGTACAAGAGTTTTCAAAAGGTGGTCTGTCCCTGTGAGGTAGGGTTAGCATCTGGCTGGGTGTTTCTGGAACGCTCTCTTCCACGCTTTCCGAGGGACGTGCAGGTTTGCTGCCATTGGCGGCCTTTGTGCGTTCCCAAGCACCTGCAGTAGCTGATATCGCGTTGTGTCAGTGGGGAGTGCCATCCCCACAGGCTTGCTGCCCCGACCAACTGCGTGTGCGCTCTTGCAGCACCGCATGCAATGTAAAATCATCTGATCCCGTTTTTTTGTTGAGCACGGGAACTGTCACATGCAATGTACTGCTTCATGCGAGGTACCTGCTTGTTAACTGTACTGTGCGAATAGATCAGAGCTGCATTGTGGTTTGTATTATGATGGTGCAACGCTGCACAAGGGGAACCACAATGCGAGGGCTGCATGCTTCACACTGACAGTGTAACGTGTATATGACACGCGTACTTATGTTCTACCATGACACACACTGCACCAGTGCTGTACGTACGTCACACAGGCATTGATCATGTATATCTTGCACAAGCGTGGCACACAGGGGACACCAGATGCTCAGTCAAGTCCAGCTTCTTGCGTTGCGGGGTTCTGTATTTAGTGAGGCACTTGGTGACAGTTGAGCCGTTGGCCTGGCCAACTGCAGTGCACATGCAAGACACATGGCTGACTTGACCAGAAAAAAATGCACAACTATTGAGATGCATCGCTACCATGAAATTGTCTGCAAGGACTGCATCCCCCGAATGTAATACTAACAACGACTCCAGTGCACGACCGCTGCTAAATGGCAGGTCATGTCCCCTAGCCCCCCCCCACTGCCTGTTACTAAATTAAATGAAAACGAATCAAAAGATCACAACCAACGTACAAAACAGCAGCAGGCTGGATCCTCCATAGCATGAGCAGCAGCAGCCCTCTCCACTCGTGTTACTGGCTTCTTCTATCTTGAGCAGCCCGAGTGGACGGGGTTGAAGTTGAAGTCAGGAACAAAGAGATACACCGGGGCGCGGGCGCACCGCAAACCTGGCGTACAGTAAAATGTGCATGCAGAGTCACAGCGGCGCCGATGGACAAGGGAGCAGACAGGCACGAGGCATCTGGCACCGCCGTATCGTGTATGCATTGCAACATGCGATTTCACATGCACAGTGAAGTTGACACGGTGTTTTGTCTTCAAGGTCTCCGTAATTCAACCACACAACACTAACGGCCCAGACGGAGGAACTCTGTGGTTATGTAAGTGACGCACACTCGACAAAGGTGAGGAACACAGCTAAATACACCACGAAAATCTCGAGACTGCATGGACTGTCACAGCATGTGCGCCCCAGAGTCAAGGTTAACTCAACAGCGGGGCACTGGATGTCGCCTTAAGAGTAGGGTGCACATACAAGAGTAGGCGTCATGATGTCAGTAGGACAACACTGAGGTTCAAGTTGTTCTGAGCCACACCTTTCTAACATGCCTGCGTGCGCTACATGATGCTGATGCAAGACCTGCAAGTCAAGGCCGAAGTCAGGTGGTTGGCCTTCTGCATCGCGTGACGTGGTCGTGCTGCTGGGACCTGCATAGTTCATTTCACGTCAATCACATCTGATTAAAGTATACACGTCCGGAGACGCCTACTAGTACAGAAACATTGCAGTTCCACGGTCTGTACACATTGATGAATTCAGATACGGAAGCCTCTCGCAGCAAATAGACCAAAGAAAAAACTGCTATTGCTGCACTCATGTGCAGGCACCAGTACTGCATGGTATGAGTGCAAGCACCAACACTGTTGAACAGACACTGTCAGCCATGGATAGGGCTGCACGCATAGGGCTGAGCACTATATGATGGTCTGAAATAAACAAACGAGATTTGCTGTACACGAACACTGCACCACTGGTGGCACATATCTTGCCTCCCTGCTGAGCTGAGGTTACGGCGCTTGTTATGGGTGTTGACTCCATGGACTGCTTGGCCACGCTACAAAGTGCAGAAGTCACATGCGAAGCAGCATCAAGGAGTTGCAAAATTGTGTCAATATTGTGAACATCCATAATGATTGATCCCTCAGTGGAAATAGCTTTCAGGTTACCTCATGCTTCAGTGTCAAACGCAACAGCGCCGCACAGGCAATGCCAAGTGTGGAGAATAGATGCTGACGCGAAACTTTGAAGATTTTGGAGGACGCTGCGCTACAAGCGAGTGCAGCGCCAGGCTGCTGGATCTTACTGCAGATATGCCATGTATGACAGCTGCAGCAAGTTTGTCAGTTACAGAGGATGACAACTTGCAAAAGCTGCAGATCAGGCATTCGGTGCAAATGCTCGCAGCCACTATGCTACACGCCATACGACACAACAGCAGCAGCGGTGGATGGCTGCTTTGCTAAATTAGATGCACTCACATGTCTGCATGCGTGGCCAGGCCTCAAGCTCCCGTGGCGCTGCTCCTGCAGCTACTGTCCTCAAGCAGTGCATGGCAGCACCCTACTAGGCATGTCTCCGACGGACGCCTTGCACGGCGTGCAAGGCGTCTCCAGCACAGGGACTTGCTGGTGGCGCCGTCCGCTGCTGCCTCTGCTTCAGAATCAGATTCTGCAAAGTGACACTGTGCTGTGTTGATGCTGCTCAGGATGCTGGCGCTGCTGCCTCGCCGTCTTGCCAACATCCTGTCGCTGGCGTGATGGGCTGCACGCCGATAGCACATGTGCTGCAATGCTGCGGCGCTGATGCTGCTCCCGCCGCTGCTGCTGGCACGCATGAAGGGCCGAAGAACGTTTACTGCTCAGGCTGAATCTTGGCGACGGCGGCTGGCGAGCATGGCGGCAGAGATGAAGTGGGCACTCACACCTGGACGGTCTTGGCGGTGTCTACAGGCATGCCAGGGCCGTTGCGCTCGTGCCTTTTTCAAGCGGGACCTGGTCCGGCCTGTGCTCGTCGCAGTGCGTAAACGCACGAGGCACGCCCTTGTCACCCCACTAAGCCATTTTCCTGCAGCCTTTCTGCGTGCACACGTTTCTAAAGTTGACGGCGGTGCCAATGATGTTATTGGCGTAGTGGTCTTTGCGATGCGCGGGGCTCATTCGAGAGGCGCCGTAAGTTGCCGCCTTCTCGCAGCCGTCAGTGCTGCAGCGAGTTCTTCCCTTGCGGGGCATCTCGCTTTTAAGGATAGCCATTCCAACCCCCTTGTGGCCACCACAGAAACGCTTCTTGCCAACGCTGGCATGGCCATAATGCGCATACTTGTCGCAGTCTTGAAACTCGCACCCGCCAAACAGCAGCTTTGCGTCATGGGGCGCGTGCGGCCTGCAAAATCTTGCTTTGACCTTCCTCCCCTCCCTGATGCCAAAGCAGCCTCGCTTCTTGCAGCCGTCGGCGTGCTGGCATAGGTCAACGCGCTTGTGCCTTGGCCGCGATTGACAACGCGGTTTCCGCACATGTCGCCCTTTTTCCCGATGGTGGCACGCGCGCGCCTCTTCTTCTTCTGAGCAGGCAGTTCTGGCCCGCAACGGCTCTCCTCACAGGCGGCACCATCCGCCGTGATTTCAGCATTGAAAGCTTCGACAGCTACTAACTCGTCGGTCCCAGCAGCCTCATGTGCATTTTTCTGCAAGCTAGCGAGGTGGTCGGATTTACTCGTCATTTGAAGAGATGATGACTGTAGCGCAGCTGCGCTACGATGAACACGGTGACGGGAGGTTCCGCTGCTGGATCAGATGCAGAGGCCACGTTCCGCAGGATTCAATGACAGGAGGTGGGCTTTCTGGAAGACCTCTGGCGTTTGCGGCAGCAGGATGATCACCCAATTCTTCAGTTTTGAAGTTTCCGCCTCCCGGGGCCCCTTTTTTTCCCCCTATTTGACCCCTTGTCCGGACCTGGGCCTTCCCCCCCCATTTGGGAGGGTATGTAGGGAGTCCAGGGGAGGTCGCTTGACTCTGAGTGGTGGTGCATTTGGGAACGGTTTTATCTGCGATGAGCCATGGTGCAGCAGGCGCGTGGCGCTCCTAGGCGGGACTAGCTACACTTCCAGCCATGATGATGGTGCCAGCAGTTAACTTATTGAATGTCATGTTCGGTCCTGTGCTGTGTGTATGACCGTTGTGCGAGCCACTGTGGTCGACGAGGTATTGCGCTATCTTGGAGGAGAAGCAGCAGGCCCTGGGTAAGGATGAAGGAGGCTCGAGGAGGTCATGCAGAGTGCACTGATGCAACTGAAGTGGACCTCTGAGTCAGCATAATCCTCATTCAACTTAGGCAGCACTGTGCATGTTCGGTTCGGCTTCATGCAGAGCAACCACCCCAGTGCCACTGCAGTGCGCTCAGTGCACTGCAGTGCGCTCAGTGCACTGCAGTGCACAGCAGCTGCTGCTGGTAGTGAACTGCAGTGCCATGCCTTCACGCTGCCTCTGGCATGGCTGTACCATGAAACAAGCAGCACTGCGGCACCAGGTGCTGCTCAAGCATGCCGTGCAATGCAGATCTGGCTGGCTGGTGGGTTTGTACTGCCAGTGTGACCGGGTATAACCATAACCATCTCATGCGTCTGTGTATGCAAACATACTGTCATGGGCAGTAGACAAAGCAGGACTTGAACGTACGTGTAGTGCAGCACCAGGCATAATGATTCTGTCAGTGAGTCTACGGGGCACCAGCTGGACTGTTGCGTTATCTCAACTGGGGAAATCAAACACTTTATCCGTCAAGACTCTGTCAAACTATAGTGTTTGAGTATCTATAGGTGGTTGCTGTATCACTTATCATTCAATGAAGTAGCAAATAAAATACAATCCACCAAGACTTCATTCTGTAACACACAGCTTCAACATCAGAGCAGGATTAACAGGAGGTTATGGGCTGGCACTGATCACGTCAGCTTCGCTCGCATGCCCATAGGCTTTGCCTACAAGTATTATAAGCACCTAGGCTGATGTACATTGCACACACATTCGCTAGTGACTGCTTTGGTTCGGAGGAGCAGCGAACCAAAAATTTCTGCCACCTGGCGCATTGACATACACTGCAATGCGTAGGCTTCCTAATCTCAAGAAACTATATTGCTTGCGGAGGCATCTGGTGTGTGATTGCAGAGTAGTGAGGCCTCGACCTGAAGCGGGAAGCTGGGTGATCTCATAGCTGCCATTCACCACACATTGCTGCGCAGATTTGTAGTATGGCGGGGTGGCAATTTCAGAAGTAAGGGGGGGCGGTACATGACTGAAAATCGGACATCTGGGTACCCAGGGACAAGAGGGGGGACTCCGAGGGGCTTCTCTCTGGGCAGCCCAAGGCCGTCCACGGGGAAAAAGAAAACAAGGTTCGTACCAAAAAAAAGCTTGCTGATGTTCGCCCGCTGTACCTATACGACAGGTACAGAGATGCGTTGTGTCGAAAACACGTGGGCGCACACAACTTTTACTTTCTGATCAGCGAACCCCGCAGCGAGCGTACGTTTCTTGCATCTAGGGGCTTGAGGAGGGGGGAATTACGACTCAATTGCGACTCAAGATACGTGTGGGGAATCTGCGACATTGCCTTGGCGCGGCCCCAAATGCTAACTGCAGGCCATACTGCAGTACCTACAACAACGCATGTTTATCCTGTCAGGCCAGCAGCCCGCGGCCCCTTCAACCCCTCCTGAGCCCTAGAGGCCCGAGCTGATGCGCACCTCTACAGGCAAACTCCGCGGTACGAACGGCGAACCACCAGCAACGCCTCGAGTGATGTGCAGGGAGAGCTTCAGTGCACGATGACCAACAGCACAGACGGCAGCCAAGCACGAAGCACGCGCACACCGACGGCACAGCAGAACCAAGTGCATTTACCGGCGCGCAGCAGCACCCCCCACTAACAAGCCCGCCCCCGTGCGCACGCAGACGACCAAGGGGGGCGCTTGAACGCGCTCGCTCAAGCGCTCTTCTTGGCGCGGCGGCCCTTGGTGACCATGGGCTTGGCGAGGCCGCGCTTTGCGCGCGTGGCGCGGTTCACGATGCAGAAGCGCGCGAGCGCGTCCTGCGTGAGGTCCTCGCGGTAGAAGGTGCCGGCGGTGATGGCCTTGACAGCGCGCGCGGAGGAGCGGTTGTTCTTCTTGAGGAGCGTCTGCGCGACCGCCTTGGCGGGCTGGTTCACCTTCTTGCTGGACTGCGGTGTCAGCACGCGGGGGGTTGGGGGGGGGGGGGGGGGGGGGTCAGTCCTCCATGACTCTCTAGAAAAGCAACTGTCAGCTTGAGGGGGGGGTGAAGGGGGGCAGGGAGGGGGGGAGGGGTCAGTCCTACATGACTCTGTACAAAAGCATGAAGCGGGGGAGGGGGGGGGAGGGCGTTGAGGGGTTCTGTGCCAGGTACTCATCAGCCAACTCTCTGAATCAGATACTCTGATTGAGCACCTGTTTGTCAGGAGGGGGGTGGGGAGACGGGAAAAGGGGGGAGGCAGCACCAGTCTCATCACTTGTTAACCGAGCACTCCTCAAGTACTTCAAGTATGATACTTCAAATGTGAAGGGGACTGTGGCGGTTAGCGCTGGTCATGACATGTGGACTATAAGTCACACAGAGGCCAACGCACTCAGCAGGCATGCGCGTTCCCAGCTGCAAAGTATCGGTTGCTCATGTGAGAATATGAGTCATGTATGCAGCGTCGTGCCACCAAAACCCATCTCGTATGTGATGCGATAATTCCTGTATTGTTGTGCGGCCCATGCTCTCTACAGTACTGCAGAACACAAGCCTTCATGCGCTCGGAACAGCCAGCGCCGTGCAGTGCAACAAGAGGCCAGTGTCATGTGGGGGGGTTGCCTAGATGTGGCTGGTGCTGCGGCACGCAGGAAGAGCACTTGAAGTTGGACGCTGGTGCGCCATCTTGTGTACTTCAACAGGGCCCGGCAAATACTGCATGGATTTGGCAGGCGCACACCATGGGCAGCCGCATTGACACCCTCAGCATGCTCAATACCTACTTGTAGTACTTCAAGTCACCTCACTTGAAGTATGTACTTAGCAGGCACCTGCGCGCGCGCGCGTACACACGCTACCATGGCAGTACTCAACACGGGTACGTGCCATGCAAGCATTGACATGGCAGCACGGTGGCAAATGCTACGTCTACACACTGCACAGTCCTAGGGCTTACCCTTGCCCTGACCCTACTGCTTGCCATGCCCTACACTCATTGCGCTGACAAAGTGCGCTTCAATCCCAATCCTGCCGAATATTGCGATGACTTTTTGCGTAGGCTCGAGCTTCATGCATAAATAATAGTGTCACGACATGAAGAGTCTCCCTTTTTGTTGTCACTTTGGCACTATGAATGCGTTCAGTCAAACAGCGCCTTGATCATACGCTTGCAAAGTCTCAATTGCAACATGAGTACTGCCAAGTGCGTTCTGACGCAGCGCTTTTGCCGTATGCGCACAGCAAGCATGCTGGCGCTACCGCAGCGCCGCACTAGCCTTACTCTCGACAAATGGCGGTCCTCACTGCTACAGGGCGAGCTGCGTGTCAACCTCTTGCACCCTGCAAACCGCGCAATTTAAGAATGCCATCGCCACACATCACAAGTCATGAGTCTTAGTCATGAGCCGTGAGAGCAGAGCACGTGACCCCGTGCCCTCATGCGCCGCACGCGTGTTTCACAGACCGGCCAACATCAACAGTTACGTCACAGTTACAGCAATTTGTAACAGCAAAAGCGGCGGCCTCGTGCGCTCCGTCCTCCAACTGCGGCACTTTCGCTGTCTTCAGTGCCGACTGCCTCAACGACGCGCAACATGCTGTAGGTGCTGCTCACAGCCGTGCTTTTCGGTCCGCATACTGACAAACAGCTAGGGCGGGCAAGCCAGCTGCCAAGGTGCAATGCAAACAGCGGCTGCCACTTCCTTTGCCACTCCGGTGCACTGAAAGGAGTGAGTCAGAATCAGGCATGCCTGGTCCACGCCTTTCATGAAGCGCACACGTCTTGCGCATGTCAGTGATTCTGTCTATAACTGGCACTCTTGCAGAGCATGTCTTCGGAGACCGCTGATGCAGGAGAAAACCACAAGCCCTGTCGGGATAACGCCGACGTTGGATAGCACACTTCTTATAGTGTCAAGAAGGCAGCATCGGGGAGCAGGGGCGGAAGCTGCTGGAGGCTGTGGCGACGGAGTATGCCAGCAGGATGTCAGTGCCCGGAGGAGCGCGCCCTAAAGCTCTCAAGGGCATCGCCCTGGCGCGCTTACGCTCGGCACTGTCGGCAGCGCTCCACATGGCGTACTCTGGCCGTGTCATGACACACATGGCAGAATCCAGGGGGGGGGGGCACATGGAGGAGGACGTAGGGGAGGACCCCGAGATGCCATTTGGCGGCGGCGGCGTTTGAGTGGTTGTCGTTGCGACACTTTCAGACTGTCATACGACATGTAGATTCCTTACAGCTAGATGCCAATAATCTGGGCTTTTTCGCGCCCTGAGCGAGAATTAATAAAAAGTACAACTGTTTCTCGCTCTCCTCACCTTCTGGGTCAGGACAACGCACGGCCTGCCCTTGTCATCCGCCCCCTCAGCAATCCCCACCGCCTTAGAGTTAGCAAGGCCGCTGTATTTGAATGAGTGCACATTCTTCAGGTTCATCGGCTCTCCAGACAGCACCACACGGCCAGACCTGCATCGCGCATGGCAGTGATCAACAAGCACATGGTCACACACACCGCAGCAGCGATTGAACGAGCGCAGGTGATGCAACAGAGCGAGTGCCGGTGGTCCACTGAAACAAGGAAAAAAGAGTTTCAGCAGCACATCAACGAGGACATCCAGGTCACGCATACACTAAGCCGCACACTGCAAAGCACACGGCTTCGCCAACTTGCCATGGCATGCCGTGGAAGGCTGGTTGAAGCCTACCAGAGCAGCTGCTGCCGCAGCGCTTACCTTATCAACAAGTGACTCGTTCCAGCAAAAGACTTGTAACAGCAAATGCAAGACGCAGAGCATCACTGACACTCCCTTTACCGAGTAAATTTGCCAACGCCAACGCCAAGCCAACTCGTCAAATCGCGCAGCTCTGGAAGCCAACTAAGTGCTGAGTCGACTGTGCTCCATAACGCCCCATAACAATTGCATGCATGTGCCTGCGCCGACAACATGCACTGCCTGAAACAGCGTGATACCCTCGTAGTCCAGCAGAGCTCCAACACAAAAAAAAACTTGATTTCTGGTGCGCGAGGACGCCATACCCCAACGCGCCACACCCACTTGCTGCATCGGCCACGCGCCAGCAGACAAATGACCAGCTGGCAGCACAGAGCTAAAATATCATTCGCACAGCGCGCAGGACGCAGGTGGCGACACAGCCAATTTCACGACGCCAATTTCTTGGTCTGGCTCACCTCCTTGTGTTGCCATTCCGCTTCTGCATGAAGCAGTTGTTCTGGCGAACCAGAGACCACACCAGGCTGTCTGGGATGATGGACATGGTGCCGTTCCTGCTGCTGCTGCGCCTGCCGGATTTGCCTCCCCACCCAGAACCGCAGGCCAAAAGCGTACTTCAAGTACTGTCGATGGACTCCGCGTGAACGCTTGAAGTTTTAGCCCTCGCCCTGAGAGAGAGAAAGAGAAGTGGCACACATTTATTTTCTCTCCCTAAAGCCATTTTTCGCCAGGCAAAACTGGCAATTTGGGGGCTGTTTTGCCTCACATGTTGGGTCTCCAACACAAAAGCGAACAACATGTACGAACATGAAGGCCTCAGTGGCAAATGTGACACCCCTGACTTTATATGACCAGTGGCTTCTCCGCCACCCACCAGATGAAGTGACAATGGCAGGAGTGCAGCACTCACCTCATGGCAGCAGCCAGTTCCCATTCAATGCACAATGTACACAGTGGCTGATAAGCCACCACTCAGCACACATGATGGTTGTGGTAAACCAGCACCATGTCGCCATCAGCAGGCAGTGCATGTGGCATGTAAGGTCAGCTGCCTGCATCCATCAGCTGGGCACAGCAAAGCCTAAACACCACTACCAAGACTGTGTATCGTGTGCGAAGGGCACTAATGCTGCGACTGTTGATGCATGGCAGTGCAACGCAACCACCGCCCACAACAGCAAACCAAAGTCAGCGCGGCAACCAAAACCATTGCAGCATGCAAAGTTGTCCGCAAAGCCAGCAAGTCTGCAACATCAGCAGGAGGGCAGGTGGACAGCATGTATATCTCGTTCAGAAACCGTGCGTCAGATTATCATAGCTGTGCTGTAACTGTGGCGGAGTGCGTGTTCGCAGCGTCCGCTGACCGCTTGCGCAGAAGCGTACAACGCCAGCCCTCGCCGCACCTTGTCCACCTCACCCCCCCAGCGGCTGCAAGTCCTCAAATCTCCTGGTACGCGAATGCGCATGCCACGCCCGCCGCGGCCAGCGCGGCAACCCGCGCCATCAGCCATGCCTCCAACATGTCGGCCTCCAGAAACCTTCCACCACCGAGGAACTCGCCGATGCAGCGCACGTGCTCCACTGCCAAAAACTTCACGCGCTGATTTGGCAGGGCAGCGGCGGCGTTGACCTTGACTTGCGCAGGCAAGTCCGTAGGGCAGTTCGCCACCTGCGAAAAGCGGCAGCGAAGGCATCGAGGACAAGCATCAGTGCCCTGCTCACCTAACATAGTTGTTGACAATGTGTCTCAACGCGTTGCATGTCACGAGTGTGGGCATACCTCACCGTAATCAGGTATGGCAGCTCGGCGATGGCCTTCGCACCGTTGTGGTAGCCGTGTATCCTCCCTGTTAGAGGAGCGTTGTGCTACGCCATCAGCGTTGGGATAGCCGGTGTCGCCCAGGGCACCGAGTTTGGGGGAGGGTTCGGCAGCTGCGTGGCGAGGAGCAGCAGAGCCTCCATTCTCTTGCATTCATTGACGATACGCTGATTGCCGGGGATCCTAGCCACAGGCATAGGCATGATTAAGCTGCCGGCTGTTCTGCTGCTGCTGCTGCTGCTGCTGCTGATGGTTGTGGTGCCTGCTGTTTTGAGGAAGCAAATCGCCGCACCTACTCGTGCTGTTGCCCTGGTTTGGCACACAGACATGAACAGTCATGTCGCCGCCCGCCGACCATCAGGTCGCTGCTGGCAAGTTGCTGCTGGCAAGTTGCTGCTGCTGGCGTTGTTTGCTGCTCACTGTTCTTGAAGTTACAGATCATTCCGCGGAACCAGGAAAGTTCCAGCAGAATAATGTGAGAGAGGCGTGAGTGACAGGACTTGACAGGCCCGTGAGCGAGAACGGGCCGAGGCAGCAGCAGCAGTGCGGCAGCAGCACCGTCAACAGCAGCAGCAGCTGCAGCGGCGACAGGAGGGGTGAAAGCGGCAGCTGCACAGCAGCAGCAGCAGCAGCAGCAGCCATCATCCCTGAGCAGGTGAGCGTCAAATGTTCTCAAATATACTGCGATGTTCTCGGCGATGGCACAGCCATGCCGCACCTCACACATTGCCTCCTTGCACGCACCTGCTCTGACAGCAGTTGGCGCCAAGCTTAGCATGGAAGCCATGGGCCGGGTGATGTCTCTATGTCCCCAGCAGCTCCAATCCATGCCTGCAGGGACGCCCCTCGCTGCACTGCGAGATGGCACAGCCATGCGTGCCCTTCCAAGCTTTGTGAGCGTCCCACCAGCCGCCACAAATGCGCTGCTGTCGGAATTTGTGGACAAACAGGATGGGGAGGGGAAACCCACGGCCCGCAAGATGGACAGCAAGGGCAAGCCCAATCGGTAAGTCAGCAGTGCATGCATGTGACATGTCAGATGAAGCCACAGTCTGATGTGAGCCACAACACTGACAGGGGATAGCACGGCAACTGCATTATGTGACAAGGGTGGTGTGCGCCAGTATTAAGCAACAATCTCTGAGTAGCTGTGATCGAAGTCTACTGTGCGTGTCTCCTGCCTGCGTGAAATGCCTTCGACTGCGAGGCTGTCCACAGCAGACCTGGCCGTATGTTGTGACCCTGCTAGGGTTGTTGCGTAACAGAGCGGCACGGTAGTGTGCAAAAGGCAGACCAATAGAAGAACACAAGCACCTAACAAGCCCGACAGTGAAGTATTGTTTCGTCGCCGCCGTTGCTCAACAGCGAGCTCTAGCACGCGCAAAACACGTGTTCTCTGCAAACTACTGTTCAACTTGAGCAGGGATGTGTAATGCGACCGAGTCACCACCGCTGATGGAAGGCGCTTGCGCTTTCAAGGCGCTGATCGATGAGAACAGCGTAACATATTCGCATCTATGCTGCCGCTGCTGCTTTGCCAATATGTTTTAAAGCGGAAAGTGAAAAAGCCCATGTTCGAGTCAACAAACTGACTGCTGGTTGAAATCATTCAGGCTTATGATAGACAAGTATGGTAGCTTGCGGTCATCAATTGATATTTCTGCGCTGTGTGCAGCAGCTGCATAAATAGTGCATGACTGTACAAGCCCCGTGCGGTCATCGATTGACATCTATGCGCTGTGTGCAGCAGCTGTATATATTGTGCATGCCTGTCTAAGCAAACCTTGACAGTGCTGTATTGAACAAGACAACCTCCATGCACACACTGTGCGGCCTAGAAGTTGCGAATCAATGCCGTGTACGGTTGATCGATTTGACGCACCCCTGCTCGGTGATGACACCACTGGCCAGCACTGCACACTACTGCGCGCTAGCTCAAGGTCACGTTGCATGGACTCGCCTGTTGATAAACTTGCCACACCAGCATATGATTGCGGTGTTTTTGCAGACCCACTGACGCTGTGACCAGGCGGATCAGCAGTTTTCTCCAGCGCTGAAGGCGACATGCATGCGACGCATCATTGATCAGAGGTTTAAATTCAGATTTGTCGTGTGTTCACAGCATGGTCGGACAGTTTTGCAAGCAAGCACTTTCTCCTTTTACGAAGGTCGTCGCTTGCTGTCAGATATCATGCACCATCGCCTGTTGCTGCCGCTGCTGCTGCTGGCGCGTTTCTTCTCCGTGAGCCTTGTAGGCAGAATTTCATCTCGGCCTGCGCTCCTGATCTGCCCCGCCGCCGCTGTGGCAACTGCATTTTCCATCCATCAGCTGTGCTGCCGCTGATCGCTGTTGCGGCAGCTGCCAGGTGCTCCTTCTCATCCCGTCTGCCGCCGCTGCGCCACCAGGCAGCCATTTGATCCGCCTCCTCCTCCTGCTGTCTGCTGCTACTGCTGCTGCTGCTGTGCAGCTGCCGCTGCTGCTGTGCTCCTGCCGCTGCTGCCACTGCTGCTGCCGCGCTGCTGCTGCTGCGGCGCTGCTGCTTGCTGTGCTGTCTGCCTGCTATTGAACCAACTTCACCTTCTCAGAATGTGAAGTTCGTGCACCGAACACCATATTCTGCTATTCTGCTGCTGCGCTTGCCGTCATGCCTGTCGCTTACCAGGTACGTCGTGGTACAGGGCCATCAGCTCGACATGCTATTGGCAGGCACGTCCGTAGACGGCACAGCTTCGGACCCGGTGGCAGTTGCTACCCTTCGCCATGTGAAAGGACGCTGTGCCGCCCTCGCAGCCGCCGTCGGCATGCAGGTAAACAACTGGTACCTGATGATACGCGGTAAGGGGGACAGCATGCATTTCCACATGGACGGTGGCGGCAGAGACGACTTTGTCATCCGGGTGAGTGTCCAGATCGGCGATGGCGGCAGCATCACCTTCCGCGCCGGTCATGGTCAGGACAGCAGTGTCACTGTTCCCCTGCAGGCCAACGAGGCCTACATGATGAACGGACACGCAGCAGGCAAGGGCGACAGCAACATACATCACGGCGCGCCTCCCACCACCAGCGCTCGCACCTCCGTGGTAATCGTGGCAGACCTCGTGCTTGCTGCTCATCGCCCCGCTCAACACATGGCTCTGGAAGATCCCTACGCCTTCGACCTTGTCCGGGTACCAGCCCTCCCACCTGCGACGATGGAGCTGCTCAGCATGTGCGCTGCCAATCCAGCGGAGCGAGTGGTTTTCAACCCCTATGGCCACGATATTCCGTACAGCGCACTTGTGGAGAACGGCAAGAGGGTCATGAATGCTATGGTGCTGGTACATGAAGATGATCCCAGCGCAGGCAGGGTGAAGCGAGCTTGCAAGATTGGTAAGTTGATCGCTGCAATTTTCATGAGGCAGTGACGAATGACGCTCATGTTGTTGGCAGTTGATCACGCGCAGATACTCATCTCACCACTTGCACCCTGCTGCACATCGTGATCACAGGTGCCATATGGTACGAGCTAGCCGGGGAGGTAGTGCCCACCGGAACCCCGGATGCTGTCAGACACATCAATGGTGGGCTCAGTATCAAAGGTATGTACACCAAAGTATGATCCGCTCCCGGGCCCTATGTGTTCCACCATTGCGCGTGGCTTGCATTGTGCTGCAGACATCAGGGTGGACGACATCGTGGTGTGAACAGCAGCATCTCTCTGACATACTGCTGGTGCTGTTTACATGCACTGCGTACGTGTTCAATGCAAGCATGCTGGCGGACGATGATTAATCAATCTGGTGCTACGCTCAGCCAATGCAACTGCAAGCAACGAAGTCGATGCTTACACCTGTGTCATTGCGCCTGCAGGTGCCCTGAGCCCGTTCGGCCTCACAGCGGGAGTCATTGTCCAGGAGGAGACTGCAGCCTTAGCTGACATCCAGCAGGCTGTTGGGGAGCTGCAACTGGCTGCTGGCGCTGTGACGCGCCAGCGGACGGCCGCCATTCACGTGGGTCAGTTTGTGGCGCAGCAACAGACGCAGCTAGTGGCGCTGACAGAACAAGCCCGCAAGGACCAGAGCAAAGGAGGTGAGCTGCACCATTGGTATTTTGCTGTGCTAGAGTGCCGCCTTCCCAGTGCAGCAACACTGGGCGCCTCACCATGCGTCCATCGGACTCCATCATGACTGCCCTGCAGTCTCGCCAGCTGAACAGACTCAACAAGTCAGGCCATGCATTCTATGTTGCCAGGTGCGCAGCACGTAGTCATTCACCTCGTTGCTTCATGCGCAGGCATCATTCCTTGCGCCCAATTGATTGCTGCTGCGTCTGTTGCCGCAGTGGGTCCACACTCCCCGCCTGCGCCTGCTGGTGCAGCAGCGGTGCACACTGGTTCGCCTGGCTCTGCTGCATCTTTTGTTTTCACGTCATGCACTGCTTCATCAGCCATCTGTAGAGACAGTTGCCCCTCACCACGCACTGTTGTCAGGTGTCAGCATTTGATGTGCTCTTTGCAATGCACCTGGCTATGTGGCAGTATATGCGCACCGCGTTAAGGCTGACCCTCATCCCTGAAGCCTGAGGCCATCGCTGCTGCGTGTGCGCCGGCTCCGTGTGCGCTGTCCCAGCAACTGTTCTGTTGTGTCTCGTGTTGCAGCAGGGGCATACATGAAGTAACAGAACGAGCTGAGCATCACCAATTTCACTGCCATATTGTTAGTTGGCTGCTGACCGCGGTTCCGCTGCTCCGTGTCTCTCACAGCCAACAGCTGCGGTGTGAAGGGCTGCACCTGCACCACCGACGTGATTGGCAAGTGCACCTGTGGCAGCAGCCACACCCACATCAAGAATGCCAGCTTGGCAGGTAAGCCCCTGGCGCCATCATGATCCATACACATGCCATACTGAGTTGCATGAACAGACGAGTCAACACAAGACAGGTGCGTGCATATAGGACAAAATTCGTGCAAATGCAGTTGCAGGACGTGCTTTTGTGTTATTGCAAACTTGCCTTTTTTGAATTGACACTAACAGCCCAGTTGAGGACAGGCGGTAATTGTGTGCCTCTAGCTCTTGACCTCTGCTGCTGCTAATCATACCACCACTGCGCAGCTGGTGCGCGTGCTGCCATTGCTGCTACCCCCCCACATGCCACTTCACCAAATGAAACGCTATCATGGCGTGATACATTCATTTACCTCAGTACTGCACTGAAGAATGACCCCCTGATTACCACACAGGTCGTGCAAATTCAGGCAGGGGGCAGCTTGGCGTCCTGCTGGCTGGTTGCGAGAGCTTGCACTGGCGCTGCGGCGCCTGCGGCATGACCGACGCTGATGAACCGGAGGGCTGTTCTGGCAGAGCGTGGTACTTGATGGACGCAGCGGGGGAGGCAGAGAGGGGGAAGCTCATTTGCCCCAGGCACCGCCCGAGCAAGCAGGGGGAGAAGTACACAAAGCCTGCATGGGCCATGTCCAGCCGTCAGACACCAATCAGCTGCCCGAGAACCTGCGCGACAAGACCGCATGGCTCAACGAGAGAGAGCAAGGCTGCTTCTTTGAAGAGCACCTATGATCTGATCCAGCAGCGTGCCAGTGCGCAAAGCTCGTAGTGATGAGGCGCTTGATACACATTGCGCACCACCACCAATTGCAACCACTCTCAAACACATTGCTCGCCCGTGTCATGTGCTCACCTGTGTCAAGTGCCATTCAAATGCTCAAAAACTTCTTGTATCTCGCAGCAAGGATGCTGTGCAAGCGTCTGCGCTTCAACAACAAGGGCGCTCGCAGATGGTACACATTTGCTGGTCGTTGTATTCAGCATACTACAGGCACCCTGCGTGAAGTTTATGCAGCAGCAATGATTTCGATAGCGGCGATGCCTATGCTGCGCTCCAGCTGCTTAATAATATGGCGCTGTCGTAAGTTTGAGCGATGCTGTAGACTTTGAGATTATTGCTTGCAGTGTCGCCTTCATGTGCATCCGGTAAGATGCCTATGTGCTTTGTACCTCTGTCAGCAGCGCGTAAGTGGCTGTAGTAACCTTTGCCAGAAAATGTGCACTGTCGGCAATGTGTGCGTTGGGCATGCACTTATGCACATGGTTTTTGAGCTGCAACTGTTGCAGTTGCGCTGGAGAGTGCTGGTATGTTGACAATTGGCTGCTGCTGCTGCATTCGCTGAATGTGATGGCAGCATAGGCGGCCCTGACGTCAGTAAAAGTTTACTGCACCCCCCCCCAATAGCACCTTTGCTGCCGTGTTGGAGGTTTTACAGTGGCTGTTGTTGATTTCCTTGCACGACATCGATGCAACAGCTGCTGCTGCAGGCATCGCCCTCAACGTTGATAAGCCAGCCATGAAGATCTCAGACTGGCAAAGGAGGGGAATCTCATGCCGTTCCCTGCTAGTGCGAACTTTGAATGAGAGCATGCGCTGCCCGGTGAGTGAAATCCTGAAATCTCCAGTGCACAAGACCTCTGGCATGCTCCTTAGCATTTCGGCTTGCAGTGCGTGCAGGCAGGGTCACCCAGGAGACAATAGTGCGCCATGTTGTACCATCAGCGGAAGAGACAATGTAATTGCCTCTGCCACCGCCCTCCACATCGACAAAGGCAAACCTCCACGCTGCCTGATCGCCTTCGTGGACCAGCCCCCGCTCGAGGGTGCGCCGCGCCCAGGTCATGAAGTCGGGAAGCGTTAAATCGCCGCCTGGAGCCACACTGTTGAACCAGCGGGTGCCGTGGGTGCCAAGAGCATTGCATGCGGAGCTGTAGGTGCTGCACAGGGCCAGCGTTCTCACTCGCAGACCTGTCTCGAAAGCAGATTGGCGGCGATAGGAATGACCATCAGGGCCCCGACATCTCCAAGCGGTTCTCCTGTTGGAGGACTGCTGTGCCTGCTCCACCTGCACCACTCTCACCAGGCTGTAAGCTTCCTGGCCACACCACGGCATGATGGCAGATCTGCCAGCGAGCAGGTGGTGTGCAGTGAAAGCCTGAACTGCTGGCCATTGCACGTGATGATTGCCATCGCTGCTGCGATCGCCAGTGGTGCTACTGATGGAAGAGGTGCTGGCCATACTGCCAACTGGTCTGACCAGCACCAAGATTTAATTTCTGTCGGAGTGGGCGCACGTTCGTCCAGGATCTCACACCCTCAGGCAGGAAATCCCCAAAATTGCCAGCTTTGCCTGGCGAAAAGTGGCTTTAAAGGAGACAAATTAAATGGGTGCCACTTTCCTTTCTCTCTCTCTGTACGGTACATGTTGACCAAGAGTCGCCCCGCACCGCCCGCATACATTTTTTTTGCCTACTTCAGTGTCGTCATGATTTACCACTGGTGCCATCCTGACGCCCTGCATTGCAGTGCTGGTACGTTGTGGCTCTGAGCGAGCACGGCTGCAGGCTTGCCAGGGGCTATACATGCACAGTAGCTGATTAGGTCTGGTGTCATATGAGTGGTGTCTCAAGAGGCATCACGGTGATCTGGTGCCTGAGCTGTAGCTGTACCTGAGCCGTAGCTGTAAACTCTTGAAGCATTGCAGTCACGTTGGGTGTGAGCACTGTCACCATATTAGTGGTTTCAAGCGAACCAGCAGGAACCATCGGGTTTTGATCATCTGCATCTCTCCTGTCCCCCCTTAAAGAGAAAATTACAGATCAAGCCTCACAGTACTCTGCAGCACCACCCTAGCGCAGGAGGAATCGCCAAACGGGCCGCAGCTGCGGCGAAAATTGCCGCTCGAAGTTAGATTTTTATCAGGCTCCCAGCTGCTGACCCTCGCCCATGGCAGATGTCTCGACTATTACATTTGAGCCCTACGCCATACCCCAATGCCAGCTGCAATCATCACTTCCAATGGTTCTCGCCAAGTGTGTGCGCCCAGGTTTTGTCGAGACAATGCATCCCGGTACCTGTACGGCACTTGCGTTGTATCTGTGGTACCTGATTGTTGCTACACATGTGATACTTCGTTACAAACCTTGCAGTGCACGCACGGTTGCAAACTAGCATCATTGAAGCCCTGGCATAACAGCCCTGATTCGGCGACAGTACTAGTCTAGGTACTTTTTTATTAATTCTCGCTCAGGGCGCGAAAAAGCCCAGATGATTGGTACTTTTATTGATTTCGCTTCGCAAGGGGCGCGAAAAGCCCTCTCTTTGGATGTGCACTCAATGCAACATTCCTTCTCCAAAGAGAGACTCAACCGCAAACAGGCTTCCCCCTCTTCACACTACCACCAACACCCCACAACCAAACCCTACTTAGGGTTGGTACTTTTTATTAATTCTCGCTCAGGGCGCGAAAAAGCCCAGATGATTGGTCTAGGTACTTTTTATTAATTCTCGCTCACTACTACACATCGTGTTGGTGCAAAATTGTCAAGCATCAAAGCAGCGAACCCTGAGCAGTCTTTTGAATGTGCCACCGCCATCAAACATTGCGCAGTGGAGTGGTGCCATGATGCATGTGCCACTAGAGCTTCAACTTCTCAAGCAACGCGTGGCATGCAGCACATGAATTGTATGGTAGAATAGAAGTAAACGCCGGCAACAGACAGCCCATGGACTGTGCTTCGAAATTTGTAGACATTACAAGATTCATTCAAGACACCATCACTTTCTGCTCAGCCCAGCACTATGCTGCTGGCCCACGTAGGGGACAGTACCGACGCCATCGGCGCGGGGGCCACCAGCGTCGCTTCCGGCGCCTGCAGACCAGCATCAGAAAACACTCCATGGCCCTTGCCAGTGGTCGTCACGCCGGCGGCGCCCGGCACGTTGCGTGGCGTGATGTGCCGCCGCCCGCAGAAGCGGCGCACCGACTCCGCATCCGGTCCCGCCTGTGAGATCGTATCGTCATGGTGCTGCCGCGATGGCCATGACTGCTGCTGCTGCTGCTGCTGCTGCTGGCGCTGCTGCGCCGCCGCGGCCAGCAGCGCCGCCTCAGCGGTGGCAGCGGCGGCAGCGGCCTCCGCCAGCGGCTGCACATCGCCCGCCGCAACTGCCGCCTGCCGCCACTTGCCGCCGCCCTGCCGCTGCTGCCGCTGCTGCTGGCCCGCCTCCTGCAGCAGCTCCCGCTGCTCGCCCCACAGGTGGTCGGCGAAGGGGTGCGCGTGCGGAGCGCTGACGTGCGCGCGCTCCGTCCCCCTGCCCCCGTCCCCCTCGCACTCCACCTTGGCGCCCGTGAGGTGCGCCGCCATCGCACGCGTCGACAGCCGCCGACCCGGCCTGTGCTCCAGCGGCAGCGGCACGGCAAAGTCGATGTGCGACCCTGCCAGCGCCTTGAGCCGCTGCCGCCGCGCCTCCAAGTTCACGGCGGCGGCGGCGCCAGCGGCGGCAGCGGCAGCGGCGGCGGCGGAGACGTGCGGCTGGATGAGCGATGCGCTCTGCGGCCGCGCCGCCGCCGCCGCGTCGCGCGCCGCGAACCGCGTCACCATCGGCGGCGGCGGCGGCGGCGGCAGCAGCGGCGGCGGAGCGGACGGCGGCAGATGCGAGTCCGCGCCGGCATCGCCAGCAGCAGGTTCGATCGCGTCAAGGAAGTCATCCACGTCAACATACGCCGGCTCGTGCTGAGCACTGCTGCTCGCTGCGCGCACTGCAAAGTGGTCAAAGAGGCACTGGCGGTCGGTCTGCGTCAGCGCCAGCGCCGGCGCCGCCAGCGCCCTTGAGAAGTCGTTCCAGGCAACCAGTCCGACATACTGGTCTGCCGCCACTGCAAGAGTTCTGCGCAGCGCTGTGAATGCGCCCGGCTGCGCAGCCAGGGCATCCCTCAGCCGCCGCGTCAGCCACGCGCCATTGCCGCAGGGCCCGGCAGCATCGGCATTATTACACCAGCGCTCGCCACGCGGCAGCGGCGGCGGCGGCAGCGGCTGTGTATCCGGCGGCGGCAGCGGCGGCGGCGGCGGCAGCAGCCGCGACGCCAGCCGCTCCGTGACCGCCAGCGGCGTCGGGTCGCTTCCGGCGAGCGGCGCGGCAGCGCGCGGTGCGTGACGCCGGCGCACTGGGCTGGTCGGCAGTGCCCCCTCCGCCAGTCCCCAGCAGCCGCGCAGCAGCAGCTCAAAGTAACCGTCGCTCGCGATGCCGCCGCCGAGCGCGGCGTAGTACGCCTCAAAGTCGGCGAGCGTCACGGCGTCGCCGCCGCCGCCGCTGCCATGTGCACGCAGCGCCGAGATGCCGTCTCTGAAGTCGCGGCGCACATCGGCAGCGGCGGCGCGCGCGGCGATTACCTCCGGGTGATGCGCGGCATTGAACGCGCCCAGTAGCGCCTCCAGCGGCACTGCCGCAGCCGCCGCCGCAGGCTCGCTGTCGCAGAGCACAGCGACAACGCGCGCGAACGCGGCGCGTACGCACACGCGCCGCCACGGCGACAGCGGCGGCCGCAGCGCCGCGGCGGCGCGGCGCACGGGCACGAAACCCGTGGTGTGCTCATCGAGGTACGCGAACACCGTGCGCAGCTCGCCGTCATCCAGGCCCGCCTCCGCGTCCGCCAGCGCGCGCCTGAACTCGCGCAGCGTCAGCAGGCCGTCGCCGTCGCCGTCCGCCGCGCTCAGCGCGCGCGCAGCCGCTGCCGCGCCGGCGACGCCGGCCAGCCGCGCGCGCGCCGCGCTCAACGCCACCTGCACGCCCACATCTGGCTCCGCGCCGTCGCCGCCGCCGCTTGTTACTGGCGCAGCGGCGGCGGCAGCGGCGGCCTGCCGCGCATGCGCAGCGCGGCCCGCCGCCGTCTCCTTGGCCGCTGCCATCGCCGCAGCCTTGCGCTGACTGGTGGTGCCGGGCAGCACCCCCGGCGCAGCGGACGGGCGCGAGTGCCTGTACACGTGCGCCTTTGCGCGCGGCGCGTCTTCGGGCCCCTGCGCCGCTGCCGCCGCCGCCGCCGCTGCCTCCGGCGCCGCCGCCGCAATGTCCCCGGCGCCCAGCCCCCAGCAACCCCGCATGACGCGCTCGTAGCGGGCGTCGCTGAGCTCTGCTGCGGACACGCACGCGGCGTACTCGAGGAAGTCTGCGCGCGTGACGCCGCCCGCGGCAGCGCTCGCCTCGAGCGCCTCCAGCATCTCGCCCAGCACGGCGTGCGCAGGGCGCACGCCGCAGGCCACGTCGGGGTGCTGCGCCGCGTCAAAGCGCGCCGCCGCCTGCTCCGGCGCGATGGCAGCGCTCAAAGAGGCTGCTGGTGCAGCGGCGGCGGCGGCTGCGCACATGGCGGCGAACGCGGCCTTGGCGAGCGCGGCGCGGCGCGGCGGCAGCGGCGGCCGCAGCGCCGCCACCACGTCCGCGAGCGCCACCGTGGCGCCACGCCCTAGGGGCTGCTGATCATTGTGGACCGCGGCGAGGTGCGCGTGCAGCATGCGCGCCTCCGCGTCGCCGACGTCCGCCGCCACCGCCTCCAGCGCGCCCTTCAGCTGCCCCAGCGTCAGCCGTGCACCGCCGCCGCCGCCGCCGCCTGCCGCCGTGCGCAGCGCGCGGCGCAGCCCCACAAAGCCCGCGGGCCCCCGCTCGCGCAGCTGCGCCGTAATGGAGTTCATCACGCTGAGCAACCCCGCATCAGGGCCGCGGGGCAGCACAGGCGCCTCGATCCTGCCGCCGCGCAGCTTCACGGCGCGCTGCGGTGACGCGGGGCCGGGGCGCCGCGGCGGCGCGGCAGTGCCGCCGCCGGCGCCGCCGAGGCACTGCGTGACGCCGTGCGAGCCTGCATGGTACAGGCGCCTGACGCCGCCCCTGTCAATGCTGTTGTACTCGTGGTGGTGCTGCGCTTCAGTTTCGAGCGCAGACCTTGGAGAGCTGCTGCCGTCAGAGGCAGCGGCGGCGTGCGGCAGCCCCCAGCAGCCGCGGATCAGCTCCTCCAGCGCCGCCGCCGCCGCAGCATCACCGCCACTGCCGCCGCCGCCGCTGTGACGCAGGCACAGCGCGGCGCCGGCGTGATACTCCTCGAACTCCGCGTCGGACACGTGGCCCTCCGTCGCCGCGCCGCACTCGAATGTGTCCAGAAACTCGCGCAGCACTGCCTCCGCCGTCGCGCGCCCGGCGCGCACATCGGGGTGCGCCGCCGCGTTGAAACAGCGCACGAGCTCGCGCGCGTCCACGAGGCCGCGGCCCGCGAGCCGCGCCGCGCCGCGCCCGCCGGAGTTCTTGAGGAGGTTCTGGAAGGCGGCGGCGGCGAGGGCGCGCGCGCGCGGCGGCAGCGCGCCGCGCACGAGGTCTATTGCGCGCGCCGGCGGCACGCGCCCCGTGCCGGCGGCGTCGAGGTACGCGAAGAGCATGCGCGCCTCCGCCTCCGTGAGCACTGCCGCTGCCGCCGCTGCTGCGCTGCTGCTGCTGCTGCTGCCGCTGGAGCGCCTGCCCTGGCCGGCGCACAGCACGTGCTTGAACTCGCGCAGGCCCAGCGTGCCGCAGTGCTGCGCGGCGGCGGCGCGCAGCTCGCGCGACAGCGCCGCGACGCCGCGCATCCCCCCGCGCGCCGCTGCGCGTTGCAGCCGCGCCAGCACCGCTCGCAGTCCATGCGGCACCTCTGCTTCCGCCGCTGCCGCCGCCGTTGCAGCAGCAGCATTCGAAGCTGCTGCTGCCGCCGCTGTCGCCCCATTGGCGGCAGTAGCACGAGCGGTACCGGTACTTGAGACTGCAGTAGCAGCAGCACCACCACCTTCACTCGGTGCAGTATGATACATTGCGCCCGCTCCTGCGCGCGCTACAGCGGCGTCCTCAGATGTCACCGACGGCGGCGCCGGCGGCACCGCTGTGCATTTTCCCAGCGTGAGCCGCCTGCCGCAGCCGCCGCTGCCGCGCACGCCTTCGTGTGCACTCTGCAGTGAAGACCCCTGCAAGCTCTCCTCAGATCCCGCTGACGCTTCTGATGGCGTTTCTTCGTGTGCAAAGCCACGTTCACCGTCACCGCCGCCGCCGCCGCGTGCCCAATCGGCATCGATGGCGGCAGTTACACCATGACTGAGCGCTGCTGCTGCTGCCGTTGGTGGCAGCCGCCACGTGCCGCGGACGATGGCTTCAAAGGCGTCGTCGCTCGCGATAGTCGCGCTGAGGCTGGTGTAGTAGTCTACAAAGTCGGCGCGCGTCGCACAGCCGGGGGCATCGCCGCTGACGTCCACCGTCTCGAGCCACTCTGTGAGCACCTGATACGCGCGGGGCAGGGGGAGCGGTGCATCAAAGACTCTGGGTCAAAGAGTCTGAGTAATTGAGTGCAGGTTGTTGAATTTCACTTCACAACCAGGCACACACATTACGGTCCACTGGGGGGTTGGAAACTCTGTATGCCTGTCTTCTGCGCACTATGTAGCAGTATTGCCAATTGCAATGGCGTTGCAAGAAGGGTAACAGCTGACAGTCGACCCTGCTTCGGCTGCCTTTGACAAGGGGCGTCTCATGCTGTACTTCATATGCATACCTCGCATGTTAGCCCGTACCTTGTTCAACTCGAACTACATTACCTAGTTCAACTTGAAAGTCATGTGATTCAACTTCAACTATGTACATACCTCAGCAGCATCCCGCGCGCGCGTGACGACGTCAGGGTGCCCCTCTGCAGCGAACCGCTGCAGGAGCGTCTCCACCTAGTTCCATTGAAATCTGTAATCTACTTCAACTTGAACTACATACACACCTCAGCGGCGTCCCGCGCGCGCGCGACGACGTCAGGGTGCCCCTCCGCAGCGAAACGCTGTAGGAGCGTCTCCACCGGCACCGCGCCACAGCACGCCTCATCTAGCAACCGAAACGCTTCTTCAACAACTGCCAGGCGACGCCCCTCCAGCTCTCCGCGAACTGCCGCGAGCAGCGCTGCCGTCTCTAGAGTCTTGATGACACCACCCGGTCCGGGATCACCCAAAACGCTGAAGAGTCTGTTTGTGGGGGCGGTGCATGGGGGTGAAGGTGAGTGTCATGTGTTGAACTTTGAACAGCGGACGCAACGCAGTGAATGCGTCTCCATCTCATAAAAGAGTAGCCTATAAATCAAGCGGCCGCAGCCAAACGAGGCGGAAACAGTGTTGTGATCACAGACTCACGTGGACTGCAGACACGCACAGGAAGGTTGAACTTGAAGAAAGCTGGTGAGCATCAGCCAAAGCTGCCACACACGGCAGCGCTCCGCGCGGCCTCGCATTGTGGGGCCAGTCGCTTTGTGGGGCCAGACTTCGTGGCAGAAGCACCTGCCGGCTTTGCTATCCTGGCATCGACTCTCACACCCTGATCCTAACCCTAGTTGCTGGTGCTAACCTTGCTTCAGGTGAGCGGCGAGCCTTCGCGTGCAGCAAGGACTTGACTCGCATACGCACTGCTGCAGCTCTGCTGGAGAGCTTGAAGGCACACATGCGTACCACACACACCTCCTCTTCTATTTCAACACTTCGACACCGTCATTCCCGCACTCACTCCTCCACGTCAATGTCCCCCACACCCAGCGCCAGCACCACGCTCACACAACCAGCCACTCCTCACACTTCCACTCCATTACTGCCACTTCAACACCGCCACCCCGCACAGACTCACTCCTCCACGTCGATGTCGCTCAGGCCCAGCGCCAGTACCATGCTCACACACCATGTCCCTCTCCACACTTCAACTTCGTTACTGCCACTTCAACACCGCACTCACTCCTCCACGTCAATGTCGCCAAGGCCCAGCGCCAGCGCCGCGCTCACGCGCCGCAGCTCGCCGCGCGCCACGCGCCCGTCGCCGTCGCCGTCCGCCTCGCGCAGCGCGCGCCGCAGCGCCGCCAGCCCGCGCACCCCGCGCGCCCGACCCGCATGCCGCAGACGCGTCAGCGCGTGCGTCGCGGCGCGCGCGGCGGCGGCGCGCGAGTCGCCGTCCTCCGCACCTGCTGCGCGTGACAACAATGATAAAGGTACTTCTTATTCATAAGGTTGCAGCGAGTCGCCGTCCTCTGCAACTGCTACGCGCGATGACGGCGATAAGAGAGGTTTGGTACAAGGTTGTGGCGAGTGTCGCAGCCGTGACAGCATGCTGCGGGCGGCGCGAGAGTCGCTGTGTTTCCCAAAGCTGCGTGCATGCCGCCGGCGCGGCGGCAAAAGAATTGCCGCCTTCCCTCCGCCGATGCCGCTCACAATAGGCATTGATCAAAACATAAGGTTGCATGGCGAGCACAGCAGCGTTGTCAGCGCGTGCACCACGCCACCGTGCACTCTCCTGCCACTACACGGCGGCGAGTGCAACGCGACCGACACAACACTCAGGCCGGCGCGCAGCAGCTCACCTGAGCGCTGCTGCTGCTGCTGCGGCGCGTGCCAGCACGCCTCCAGCGCCGCCGCCGCCGCCCCATCCTCCGCGCGCGCCGCCAGCACCGCGTGCGCGTCCGCGAACGCCTCGAACGTCGCCGCCGCCGCGCCGCCGCGCGCGCAGCAGCGCAGCGCGCGCACCAGGTCCTGCTTGATGCTGAGCGCTGATGCACGGCCGGCGCGCACGTCGGGGTGCAGCGCCGGCGCGAAGCACGTGAGCGCCTGCTGCGGGGTGATGGCGCCCTGCCGGTGGGTGTCGATGGCGTTGAAGATGTGGCGGAGCGCTGCCGTGCGCTGGGGGCTCGCGGGGCCCAGGACAGCCCTGCATGGCGGCAAGGAGGGGGGGGGGAGGGGTGCCTGTGTCAGTGGCAGCAGTGCTTGGGGGGGGCGTCAGTGGCTGTGGCAGCGTTGACGAGCTCAATGTGTTTGGCCACGACACGTTGCACATCATTTGTCGAGTTTGAATGTGTGAAGGATTGCTGCCTTGCGTGCAGCAACGTACAGCTAGGGTATCACACTTTTTGGCCATTGTCACCAAGGCAGGAGGTGGTCAACCAAGCTCAATGCCGCGTGGCATGCGGATTCAGCAACTGAGTTAATTCTTTAATTGAACGATGTTCAATACTTCCATGTAGCGGAGCGCTGCTGCGTGCCGCAGGTGTCTCGAGCAGCGGCAAAGCTGCCGAAAACGGCGTGTTGGGCCGGGCATGCAGTGCACTGACCACGGCGCTGGCACTGTATGAAGCACTCGTGTTATCAAGGGCGCATAGGTGGTGCACATGGCGTGTGTGAACAGAGCTTAATGGAGCGCTCGTGAGATGCTTACGACAAGCTCGTCATTGCGCGCTTATGGCGAGAACAGCCTGCTCGCTAGCAGCTGCCGTGAGCCACTTCTGAAAGTGAGTATGAGCCACAAAGAATGATTGCCCAGTGCACTTGATTACTGTGGCCAATCAGTATTGTGGCCCATCGCGGCGACATGCAGAGACCAAGATACTGCACGTCCCTGACTGCAACTTCCGTAGCCGGCGGCCGGTGTGTCTGTGGCCTGAGTATCAAGTCATGCACAATGCTCGTCAATTGACGTTCGTCATTCTAGATGCTGCTTGTGCAGCCCACCCCGAACACATGGCAGTCGCAGCCTGCTGTCAATTTCTATCTGCGTTTGTGTATCTTCGGAACGCAACTTGCCTGAGCGCCTGCACGCTGTCGACATAGCCCTCATCGTCCACCTCTAGAGAGGCAACGAGAGCTTCAGCATCTCCCGTCGACACAGACAGCCCACTCGATCTGAGGCTGCTCACAAATTCCTCCAAGGTGACACACTCTCGTTGTAGCAGGTTCTCAGCAAGCGCCAACGTGCACCTAGGGCCTCCTAACCGCACCACCGCCGACATGCGGGCGGACGCCATATCTAGCATCTTCACTGGTGGCGGCGTCCCCTTACCCCCACCTTGCTGCTGCTCCTACTGCCTTGATCCACCATCTTCCTCAAACCTTGTCGGTTACATTTTGGGGGCAGGTGTTCCCCCCTTCTTAGATCAGAGCAAGGCGTCAGACGCATCACGAATGCAGCATTACATACTGCGCATGTTGCGAAACGCAACGCGCATTGCTGGATTTCAATACACCCATGGATGTGATATTACCAGCTGCATCTGTATGTCATCTCAGTGATGAGTTGTGCATTCGTGAAGGAGAGGGCGGGTGTATCCAGTGCGTCGTGTTGCTGATTGCCGGCTGTGATAGTGCTGATTTTTGCATTTGCACCTGTAATGATCACAAGTATCGGTAATGTAGCCAAAACCGCCAGACTGCGCATAATGCTCCGTCCATGAAACACTCCGTCAAGTTCACAAACATCCAAGCAAGCGGTCATGTGCTGCCTTGCACGATAACCACAAGAGCACATGCAGAATGCAACAAAATATGGCACGAGCGGAAATGAAGCAGCATCAAATCCCCACTGTCAGGACCTATTGTAATTACTTCGCTGGCACACGCAGGGGCATGTAACCCCCAGCATGACGTGTCATGTGTTTCCTGCTCTAACCCGCTACCTAGTGTGCATTGTGGTCGCATAATGCACACCCCATCTATACCCATACCCTACCTACCCTATTCTTGGCTCCGTGTCAAGCTCAGCAGCCTCGGCTGCCACTAGTATGTCCACCATCTCTTTATGCGCGCGCCCGTTGCTGCCCAGAATGCTGCGCGTTGTCAGCGAGTAGGGCGTCCCGTTGCAATGCGTCATCAGCCCCCCCGCTTCCTGGATCAGCAGCGCTCCGGCGGCCACGTCTGTCGCTCACGCACGAAGAAAGAAGTGGTGCAGTCAGAGAGCATTGCGGGACAGCAGGACACAGTGGAACACCGTGATTGTCATCAGAGAGGTGCAGATGAACTCCTTGGAGTGCAACAACTTGCAGTAATTAGTGACATGCTGATACGAGAGAAACGTCAGCACTCACGTCGTCCGACATGTGTCGAACCACCTTCACTCACTTTTACTCACTCTTACTCATTCACTCATTTACTCACTCACTCACTCACTGCGTCAGCTTACTCGAGCACTCACCCCACGCATTCAGGTCGGGTTCAAAGTACGCCGTCAGCCGCCCGCACGCCACCCACGCCAACATGATGGCAGCGCTCCCCAGCATGCGGAAGCTGCGCACGTGCGGCGACATGGCAACCATGCCGCGCATGCAGGGCCCCAGTGCCAGCAGGCCAGGGGGCGCTCCGCCGGCTACCAGGGCCTCCCCGAGCGTCGCCTGTTGCAGTACAAAAGACGTGGATGAGCAATATGTACCGTATACTGACAAGCATGTGCAATGCAGCAGATTGTGGCTAGTTGAAGCCTCTCCAAGCGGCACCGGGTGCAGTACACAAAGAGTTTGACACAATGTGCGTGTTTTGATTGCATCCCTCTTGCTGTACAGAGGCACGCATAAACTCGCCTGAGGCCCCACGACAACCTTCTTGCCGTTGAGGAACGCGCCGCCGCCAGCGGTCGCCGTAAACAGCTCGTCCGCGTATGGGTCGTACACGCAGCCGGCGACGAGGGTGCCGCGGTACGCCACGCCAATGCTCACAGCGCTCAGCGGCATGGCATGACAGAAGTTCGTGGTGCCATCAATGGGGTCGACGATCTGGGGAGAGGCGGGGGCGAAAGACGCAGCCAGAGAGGAGAGGTGATAAGGCAGCCATGGAGAAAGAGTTGGTGGTGCCGTCAATGGGGTCGACAATCAGGGGTGAGGCGGGGGCAAAAAGTTTGGGACAGGGTTTGGAGAGCTGCTGTTGTGTGCGCGCATGTGCCCGGCATGGAGTCATGAGTCATGAGTCATGAATGGAGGTGTGCGTTGAGTCAAGCGATGGTGGGTTCACGCCGATTGCATTGTGCTGACAGTGCTCTACGTTGCGGCATGACAGGACTTGGCGATGCCAGATCTGTGCTTCATTTACTAACGTGATAAACGCAAAATTGGCCAGGCATTGTGCGGGCACTGGGCCGATTCAGGGTAATGAAGGCCAAATGCAGGATTTGGATCGTATTTGAGGTCTGGCCAAGCAAGAGAGTGTTCGCGTGCTTGAACTAATGTCAGCACTGACGGTACAGGTAACTAAAGTTGATGCCTGCACCGTTACCCGGAGTCTCACCCTGCATCTGCTTTCTCAAGTGCAGCAGTCGTTCTGTTGAAGGGAAGAAAAGGCGTCCAGGAACCGGGCGGCTGGAATATGAGTATACCCTTAGGGTTAGGGTTAGGGTAACCCTAAGTGCAGCAGTCGTTCTGTTGAAGGGAAGAAAAGGCGTCCAGGAACCGGGCGGCTGGAATATGAGTATACCCCCCCCCCCCGCAGAAGAAATATGAGTATACGCCCCCCCCCCCCCCCCCCCTTGCTGTTGCTGTGACCTGACGTACCAGCTGTGCGTTACTGAAGTTGGGTGATGATGTGCACTGGTAGGTATAGGTACTTCCAACGCCGTGTGTTGCACCACTGAGCATGCCGACATGACACACTGTGCAAATCTATGGCCACAACAGCTATGCCACTCACCCACAGATAATCACTACTGTCCACGGCTTCCTTCAGAGCAGCAATGGATGCCTCAGGCCCAGGTGCCACGTTCTCCTCCCCCAAAAACGCATGCTGCTCCCCTTCAAACTCAGCGTCGACCTCCGCCTTGATGGCATCTTGGCACATGCCATCCACCTTGGTGAGCAGATCCTTTGGGTTCGTCTTTGTCTTGATGATTTCTGCGCCCGCCTCGCGTATCATGAGCTCCCCAGCTTTCTTGGCTGCCCTCGTCGCGGTGGCTAAGATTCGTTCGATAGTTGTAGGGTCGGCGCCGGCCACTGCTGCTGTAGCTGCAGGTGCCAGTCTCACGTGGGCTGAATGATGCGAGACTTGAGGCGGTATGAAAGCATGGGCTGAAGATAACGCAGATGCAACTAGCAACAAGAATGATCGCTGGATCATGTTTACTGCCTTGTGCTGACAACTGCACGTGGACAATGCCAACTTGAGCTGAGCGCGAGAGTGAACTCTTGCAACGATCCTCGTCACGCGCGGCGCCCACCGCCACGATCAACCGACCCCGTGCCCTTTCTAAGCGAACTGGAACCAGGATCTACAAACTTCCTGACACTTCAAGAGGTGGCGAGTCCACCACATCTAGAACCTTGATTGCGACCTGGCAAGAGTGCAAAGCCAGGGAAACTTGCTTGCAAAGAGGAGTCGGAGTTGCTACCGCTGCAAAATATTCTGCGCAACTCAGAGAGCAATCACGGCAGCAGCAATGACCATGCCCTTGACTTCCATTACATAATTCGTGAAGAGCATGGATCGGAGGCTGCGAGCTGTTGCTGCTGCGCTGCAACAGGCCACAGCAGGTCTGGAAGAGAAGCCGCCACAGGAGGGCTCGGAGACGGCGTTTCTGGAGGAGTATCACGATGCCCTTGTGCAGAAGCTACCAGACAACGTCAAGCCGCCAACTGCTGCTGCCGCAGGCGCAGATCCTCGCTGGCGAGCATGCTTGATCTGGACAGGACTGCTGGAGGAGCTTGAGCACTGCTTGGTAGCCATAGACGAGGAGGAAAGAGAAGCCGCGACAGCTGCGACATCAGACGCGGCAGCTGCAGCAGCAGCTGAAGCAGCAGCATCCCCGGAGCAGCACCGTCAGCAGCAGCACCCTAAGGCTCCGCGGGGGCTGCTGAGCCTGCGAGACTACTCTGCCGTCCACACAGCGCTGGAGCTGCTGGTCTACTGGGCCATCATCCCAGCGGTGGAGCCGGGCGTGGGCCCCTTTGACCCTGAAACCCGCCCCCCTGCAAAGGCGGTCAAGGTGCACAGGCGGCTGCTGCTGTGGGGACTGTCCTATGCCAGCAAGAAGGGCATGGTGACGCAGGAGGCGGTGGCGCAGCTGCTGGCCGTGCTGGGGGTCATGCAGCGCTTGCTGATGCTGGACCAGTTCGCGCCGATGCTGCTGCCGCGCTACCTGGCGGACGTGCTCGCCGGACTGCTGCAGGTCGCATACGGTTTTAACACAGGTACGCTGTCGCCGTAAGCCCGTTGTGCTTTCACCATGGCGTAATTGACAGCTTTGCAGGACCTGGCACATCATGTCACCGATACTGGATGACGTGCTTCAGGTTGCATACGGTGTCAAGTCAATCCCATGCAACAGAGCAGCATCAGACACAGGAAGTTGCTATCCGTGGGCAGTAGCAGCACGTCATCTACTGACAACCGCAATGTGCGCTGTCTTACTGCGCCCACCGCAACCAATGAGCGCTGTGTTACTGCGCCCACCGCTACAAGCCCCCCACGCCCCCCCCCCCCCCTCCCCACCCCCCATCGCACGCCAGACCTGCGCAGCACCGCTCAATCCGCCCTGGACGCCCTCACGGCAGCGCTCAACCCGCGCCTCACCATGGGCTCGCTGCGCCAGCTGCTGAGCCGCGGCGACGCGGCGCCGCGCTGGCTGCGCGCGCACGCCGGCGCGCGCACCACGGCGCTCGTCCAACGCCCCGGTGGCATCGACGCGGCGCTCGAAACCTTCTTGGGCGGCAGCGGCGGCGGCGGCGGCGGCGGCAGCGCCATGCACGACGCCAAGGCGCAGGCCATGGTGGCGGCGCTGCTCGCGCGCCTGCCCGCGCCGCCGGCGCCGCCGCGCGAGTATGTTGGCAATGTGGCGCCGCAGATCGTCGCTCTGCTGCGGCGCGGCAGCGCTGCCGGCGACGGCGGCGGCGACCCGGCAGCGGCGGCGGCGGCGCGGCTCATGGGCGCGCTTATCGCGGGCCGGCTCGCCGCCGCGGCGCCGGAGGCCACGCGCGAGCTGCTCGTGGCGCCGCTGCTGCGGCCGCTGCTGCTGCTGCTGAGCGCTGCTGCGGAGGTGCAGTCGCCGCCGCGCAGCAGCAGCAGCAGCAGCGCAGCGCAGGTGACGATCGCCACGGAGGAGGAGATCGACCGCTGCCTCGGAGACCTGTCAGCACTGCTCGTGCAGACGGTGCCGCCGCCGGCGCTGGTGGCCGCGGTGGCGGCAGAGAATGTGCTGCCGCCGCTGCTGCGGCTGCGCTGCGCGGCGCGGCGCGCGCGCTCACGCGTCGCGGGCGCCAGCGGCGAAGTGCTGCAGGTGCTGCTGCAGCGCTCAGCCACGGCGGCGGAGGATCTGCTGCGAGCGCTGCTGCCGCTGCCGGCTGGGCAGGAGTTGGAGTTTGTGCCGGGACCCACCGGCGGCACGCAGTTGGTGGCTGGTGGTGCTGACGGGGAGGGGGTTGGGGGCAACAGCGGGGGAATGCGTGCAGTGGCGGAGGAGGGGGGGCTGGGGATCGACTTCAGCACGCTCAGGGTAAGAGTGCGTTGGTAGGAAGCGCTGGTGCATCAGGATGAGGCAGGTTTTGCGCACACGCAGGCTCAGTGTGTGCGTTGTGCGCTTACATTGGCAATGCCGAAAGGAGCAGTGGTCGGTGCTGCTTCCCGCATCTGCGGATTTGAGCGTTGTGGCATGCAGGCTGCGTAATGTTGCGTCAACCAGAACTCCGTCCTCAGTGCTCAGTGCGTGAGTACTCAGCGTCGTCGCAGCACATACTTATGCAAGCCAGTATGGATGCATCAGGAATTCTTCAACTAATCATTTGTGACAGCACATACTTGTACGGCCCAGTTCCACATTATCACAGGGACAGTGTATATGAAGTTCAGCACCAGACGCAGAAAACCTTATCTTTGAATGTGCGCACCGCTGGCCGCACGTGATGTGCTGCGGGAAACGGCGCCATAACCAGCAAAGCGCAGAGGTGCTCATGTTTTGTCCTCAGATGTCAGCAGTGCTCATGCAAGTCTGCTGCACCTAACTCAAGCGCCCATGTTCGCACTTCAAAGTATGATCACTTCCGCAGCTGCAAAGCTTTGTAATGGGCCGCGAGGGCAAGTGCTGGCGGCGGCACTGGCAGACAGCGGCAGAAGCGGGCGCGCGCGCTGACACGCCATCACAACGCCGATACGACATCGTGCTGTCATCAGTGCTCAGCGCTCATCCCGCCCATACCTACCCATCTGTCTGCGCGTCTGCAGCTGCAAAGCCCTGAGGCGGATCACGCATTGAAGGCGATGGCGGCGGCCCTCGCAGAAGCGGAGGCGCTCGCGGATACGGCCGCTGAGGCACTGGGCCAACTCGGGGAGGACAGTCAGGTGGGGGGGAGGGTGTTTGGGGGTCTGTTGAGGCGCCACCTGGCGCTGCGCAGCGGCGGCGGGGGGGACGGGGAGGGGGGCGCTGTGGCGGAGCAGCATGTGATGGTGGCACTGGCGGTGCTCGGGGAGAAGGTGAGATAGTGATGTTGCGGTGAGCGGGCTATGACATGGTGCAGAGAGCGAACAACTTAAAACATGCTAGGAGGAGCTCTCTGCAGGGCACAGTCCTTTGACTGCTCAGTGCTCATAAAACAAGCGACGTTGCGGGCTGCTAACTACAGTGGTAGACACTGTTTCGGTGTGTGGCGGCGGGTTTTTGTGGTCAGTGCTCTGCCGGTCTTGGTGCACTTCACCGCAGATGCCAACTGCGGACCTTCTTTTGATGGAAGGAGATGTTATGATATCACATTGTTGGTTGACTGGCTATGCACCCTCTATTGAAAGATGTATATTTCTCATTGAGCCTGTACCATGCTGCAGTTCAGGCTAGGGCTGAGGTTGGGGCGCCCTGCCCCTCAGACCCCTCAGCACTACCTTTATGTACCAGCTTGCCTCCGTCCCTCTTGGCCGCCTTCCTGCAGCATCACTACGTGCTCCATGCCGCACACGCGACTTCCACTGTTTAGTACATATCTACAAAGCCATCATCTCGAGCATCTCACGTGCTCAATGCCCCCCTTTTTCCTCTCCCCCCTTCCCCTCCCCCCCCCCCCCCGCCCCCCAGCTTGGCCCCTCCCTGCTCACCACGGGCCTGCAGATACTGCAGTGCCTGCGCGCCGTCATTGACTTCAACGCGCAGCGCCACGCCTCGCGCGCCGCACCCTTCCTCCACGCCCCCCCCACCTCCGACGAGCCACAGACCGCGTCAGGTCAACTTGAAGTTGAAGTTGAAGATGACGATGACGGCGGCGACGGCGGCCTGCTGCTGCTTGTGCTGGGCCTGCTGAGCGCTGTGGTGGAGGCAGGCGCGGCGCGGCGCGCGGCGGAGGAGGAGGCGGAGCTGCGCGCTATGCTGCCGGCGCTGGCGGCGCTGAGCGAGCGCGGCGGCGCGGAGGCCGCGGACATGGCGGCAGCGCTCCGCGTTAGCATCCTCACCAGGTGAAGTTCTTCAGAAGTGTCGCTCGCTGTGAGAGAGTGATGCCATTTGCATGGTTGCTGTGTGCACGCACGTGTCAGATCGTATTGGCAGCGCTCAACAAGTGCGGCAGCGCGGAAGGCCGCGGACCTCCTAGCGGCAGGGCTTCGCATTAGCATCATCGCCGGGTGCGCATCAGGGGCGTTGCTTGCCCGCCATGTGTGTAGGGCGCTCTGTGGAGTGCGCGCGTGGTAAGATTTGTGCTTGCAGCGCTCAGCGACAGCGTACAAAACACCAGCGCTCCCCGCATTGGATTGTTGGCCGGCAGTAGCGGATATGTTGGCTGCCGCCAACTAGCTTGTCAATTCTGACCCTGCACGTTGCACATGCTTCCTCGGAAGGTCATGACCTCAAGGATCTGAGCTTTGTATCTTCCAGGGGAGTATTTTCCATGGGCCATGGCCCATGATGCAGCAAGGTGTCGGCTGCAGTGATTTAATTGGTCAACTCAGACTTAGCACGTTGCACAAGCGTCGTCAAGAGGTCATGATCTCAGTAAGCTGCCCTTTACTACTGAGAAGAGTGTATTCTGTCATGCAGCGCGAGGCGGTGTGCGATGTCCAGCAGGGCATGTCTCAATATGGAGCATATTGATGCTACCATTGTGACCGTTCCTCGTGCCTGAGATCACAGAACACCCCTCGCACTAGCGGCGCACCACTGGTTCTCTGACATCGCCTCCAACCCTTGTTGTTTACCCCGCCGCTGCCAGGGATCTGACACTGGAGCAGAGGTCTCAGGAGACTAGCCGTGCGCAACGTATGCGCGGCACAGCCGGTGGAGGTGACAGTGCTGCCAGCTTGGAGGAGCGCATGGCTGCGGCGCTTGTGGATGTGCAGGAGGTGAGCAACGAGCTCATGAATGACTGAATGAATTGAAAATGAATGAGTGAATTCATGAATTCATGAGTGAATGAGCTGGTGGTGCGCGCCACTACAGCCGTTGCACGACATCGACTATCGCCGGTGCACAATACACGAGCCATCGCACCAGCTTGTCACGATACAGCAATTTCAATATACCACTGTGGCTTGAACTTTGAGCTCTCTTGAACTTCGTGTGCAGGATCTCAGCAGCGCTCAGGTGCCGCTGCGCGCGCGCGGCGTGGTGACGCTGACCCGCCTCCTCCGGGAGCTGACTGCAGAATCGACGCGTGTGGCGTCGCTCGACGTGCTGGACAAGTTTGTGGACATATACGTGCTCATGGCACAGGTACTCTTCGCTTGCGCGATTCTGATGCTGTGCCGCCAGCGCTGTACGTCAAGAATGATCTTCAATAGTATCTTAATCGAGAGCGCTTTTGCGCCTTTTGTTAAGTAGTGTGTAACAGTTGCGGCGCATGCCAGTTAAGGCGCCGCACTGCGGCATCCTGAAAGAAGCAGATGACTCAGCGTAAGACTCAGCTTTTCCAAGCATTATGCTTTGATGATGATGGCCCAGCTTTGCTGGGCGCGTTGCTATGTTGACTGATGTATTTGCCAGCGCGTAGCGCAGTTGTGAGTACCAGCTGTATGTATGTATGCATGTGCTGGCAGCCGGTTGTATGTGCATGTCACTCACAAGGGAAGCAGTGCTCATCCACCTTGCACGTTTATGGCACTTATGGACTGACTGCAGCTATAGTGACGTGCTTCGACTATGAACGAGTCATTTTATCATGTGCTCAATGGATGTCTGTGCACATGTGCAGGACGAGGAGAGCTATGTGTACCTAGCAGCGGTGCAGGGCCTCTCCGTCCTTTCCGACGTGTCCCCGGGCTATGTCATACCTACTCTTGTGTCCATCTTCTGCGGCGCGCGCGCTGGCAGTGGTGAGTGATCTCAGTGGTCAGCAACGATGGCACTGCTCGACAACTGTGCAGCAATGATTGCGCTGCTGAATGAGCGACCTAGTGTTCAGCAGCAGTCGCAGAAGCGTTGCATGAGCCGGTGCAAGATGAAATGCTGCATATGGTGCATTGGTTAGAGTATGGCCGAGTCTGTGTGATCAGTGTTGCGTCAGTACTCAATCTGACCTGACTTCAACTTCAACCCCAACCACTGACCTTGAGCGCGACCAACATGCCCTTGCTGTGTTGCTGCTGCAGTGCACTGACCTCATCACAGGCGTTCAGCACGTACATGCGAGTATCACATTGAAGTATCACATTGAAGTAGTTCAGGCGCATGCAGAGAGGCAGCATCAGCATACGCAGCACACGTGGACTAAAGCCTAATGCATTGACAGTGCTGTCTGAATGCATTGACTGTGCTGTCTTGAATGGTCGGAACACCATTCACTGTCAACTATGTACCACATCACAACACACGGCATACTGACACACACTCAACGGCATGCGCTTGTGGTGGCACCACTGCAGCGGACCACTCGGCACCACCACTGACCCTCGCACAACGGCTGAAAGTGGGAGAGGCCGTCATGTTTGCAGCGCGGCGGTGCGGCGAAGCAGCGCCCAAGTACGCACAGCACTTTGTAGGGGCGTTTGTAGTGGCTGCGCGCGAGCGTGTGGGCGGCGACAGCGGCTCAGTCGAGACCAGGGAGAGGATACACTTCAGAGCGAGGTGGGTGTGATTCTGAAGTTGTAACCTGTCTTAATACTAACCCTAACCCTAAGCAGTGTCACCACAAATCCCATAATGAATCCGAGTGGTGGATACTTGTACAAAAGCGTCGGTGGCAACAGTGGCTCAATCGAGACTAGGGGGAGGGTGCACTTCGGAGCCAAGTGGGCGCACTCTTCCATGCGTGAGCATTTCACCTGGGCGATATATTCTATACTTTGAAGTACTTCAAAGTGGTAATATCAAGTGTGGCACTGAAGGCTTTGTGGCGATGGTGGTTGCGGTCGCACTTCTGAGAGTACACACAACACTTTAAGAAGGTCCGCGATGTGAATATTTGACTGCAGAAAGCTGTACTACAGCTCTGAGGTACCATAATGTGAATGCTGCTGCAGTGTACCTTTTCTGCTGCTCACATTCTGCCCCTGCTTTGCGCACTGCGTCCGCTGTTACAAACTTGTGGACAAGCATACGCGTGTGAATATGGTCTTGCATATCGAGACTGCACCGATGCTTCCCGCTTGGCCATGCTTATTGTAATCGCATCATACGCTTAGACTATGCTCATTGTAATTGCATCACCCATCGCCTTGTTGAAATCCCATGTCTCGCACCTGTACTCCAAGTTCGAGCTCAACTGACGCCCTGACACAAACGTACGCCCTCGCAACCTGGCCGCCTGCGAGAGCAGCTGCCTGTCTATTCTTGCGAAGGTCTGAACGCTGCTACTTCGCGTTCAACTTCAAATCAATTCTGACCTCGGCTGCCTGCTCTGGCAGCTGCCCATCTAAGCTTTGTGAACGTCTGCGCTTAGCACACTTCAACTGCAACTTCAACTCACTTCAGCACTGTCTGCCTGCGGCTCTCGCAGCTGCCTGTCGAACCTTGCGGAGGTCTGCGCGCTGCTGCGGTGGTCGCTGCGGCCGTATGCGCGCGACGTCGTGGACCTTGCGCTCGGAGCGCTGACCCTGGAAACGGGGGCTGGCGAGGAGGCCACCCACGTGCGCCGTGCATCGGCTTACCTGGTGCGTCATCAGTTGTCAATTTGACATTGTGAAGTTGTCAACTTCAATTTATGAAGCTGTGTCAAGGTGAAGGCATGGCGGGCTCAACAGAGCAAGACCGTGCGCCAACGTAGCCTGAGCGTAATCTCGAGCAGCGCCTGCTACAGCCAGCGCTAACCCTAAACGTAACCTCAAACAGCAGTACCCCTGATCTCGAATAACACTCGTAATTCTTTGCGTGACGTGGTGTGCCAGTTGTGGGACATCCCCATAGAGTGTGAGCGTACGCCCAGTTTCTTGCTAATTTCAGCAAGGTTACCTTAGAGGTGCATGTCAGAGCACGGATATGAGTCATGCTCACACGTTACATGCACAACAACCAGCCTCGCTACACTTCTGACCAGCAAGTGCAAAACTGCAACTGTATCATCCTCATTGTTGAAAATGAGTCTATCGAAGTTGAAGCTTTCACCCCTCGTGACCCCTGCTCGTTCACTGCTGCGAGTACGCCAGCATCATCACACCTGATCCCGGTTCTGCCATTCACTACAGCGTCTTGTGCAGCTGCCGCGCATCCATGTTCGTACAAAGCTCTCATGGACTACAGTGCAGCGACTAAAGCGCCACAACTGGTGGTGCATGTATATGGATCCGCACCTGTTAGAGTGCGGCGCACTTGGCTGGGCATACCCCATGTGATGCATGAGCTATCATGCGTCTTCTAAGCAGTCGTGTGCCACTTGCTGTACAGCACTTTCAGGGCAGCTGAACTTGGCATCACATGACGCCCGGCCCCCCTTCCCCCCCCCCCCTTTCCGCCACGCTGACACGCAGCTCTCCCGGATCCTGGCTGGCACAGGCAGCGATGCTGCCACTATCATGCCCGACCTCATCAAGCCAGTTTACCGAGCGTTGCGCATCGTTGCGTCAACGGTTAGCGATGGCGTGGCGCGCTTTCACGCCAAAGCGGGGCTCGCCGAAATAGACGCCATCATGATGCAGCAGCTAGGGGGGGGGGTGCGTTGACAGCACACTGAAGTTCAATGTCAAACATGAAAAGACCACATGCGAAGAAACAGTGGGCAACTTGGCTCTTGCATCTGGCGGGATATGAATAAGCTAGTCTGCACTGGTCCACTCAAGCGCAGCCTCGTGCTAAAATGGAAGGCCGGGGCACGCCCTGGCTACTACCGGCACGCTGCTCCAAGTTGCTGCAAGCGGGGCAAGGCATTTCAGCGAACTGCAGCAGCCATTGTGGCGCCAATTGCTGTGCGTACTCGCAATGAACGCCACTGTACAAGCCCACATCAGAAGCATCATGCAGCACTGACATTCACTGGCACAACAGTGGATCAACAAGGCGGCGCACGTGTTGCGCAACGCATGCACTGCGAATCGCGCACCGCACGCACTCCGTGGCAGCCGTTGCACAAAGCCAAGCGCACAACACGGGAAGGCATGTCTTGCACATGGGGTCGTGATCTTCCTCTTTTGTGCTATTTACCTTGAGACAGAGAGAGGGCACTAGAGAGGGACGCTCCCTCTCGCCTCATCATCGCAATGCAGGTACCGCGGACACATCACATAAAACCTACAAACAAGCGCAGTGGCTGTCGCTGCTGCTGTTTCTTCTCCCGCCACCACGTTACGCTATCATATTACGTTGCTGCTGCTGCTGCTGCTGCTGCTGCGGAACCTATGTATCTGTAGCGCGCATATAATTACGTAGCTTGCTGTGCATCGCGGCAGCGTCAACATCCACTGTGCTGTCTGAGCCATGCTGTCGCTGGCCCTTCAACTTCATGTACTCCTTGAAGTATGGGCCAAAGGCAGCCAGCTGTTCGCGCAACCTCTAACGCACCATCCTGTTGCGCATCGGAATTTCGATGCCCACGCAGGTTAGCCCCCCCCCTCCCCCCCCCCCCCCCCTCATATCACACAAGCCACAGGATTCAATGCGCACGTGTGTTCCTGCCCTCCTCCCTCAATACACACCCATTGGCTTCTTCTGCATCAGAGTGGCTCGTCGGCACTACTGCCGCTGTGAGCGTTGGCAGTTTGAGGCTCACTGAAGGTCTCAAGTTCGGATCAACGTGTGAGTGCTGGCAACTTCAGGCCTGCTCAAACTTGATGTAAGGGTGGAAGGCGGCGTCCTCATCGCTCAGTTGAAGTTTGTGCGCGGTGAGAGCACCCCACTTCTTGAGCACGAGCTGCATGGCAAATGTCGACAGAAAACGGAGAGCAGAGAAGTCTTGTGACTGGTGTTGGCACTTGCAGTTCACTTCAACAAGCCAAGTGCATCATGACTCTCTCTCACACAACTGCAACTGATGACGCCCCCTATTTGAGCGCCCCCCTGCAGGGATCTTTGTGCTGCTTTAGTCAGCAAAATGCTCACGACTGTGTGACCTGACTGTACACTTCACAGTACTCACTGTACAGCACTCACTGTACAGTGTACATTGAACTGTGTGAAGTCAGCACTGGTGACATGATGGTCTCTCCGGAGTGAATTGCCGAAATTGAATACCGCACACAACTCCACCGCACATGCTGGTGCAATAGAGGCCCCAATCTGGTCACAAGTGACAGAGATGTTGCTGTGCTTGGCATCACAAACATTGCCTACTTGTACCTGATGTAATATGACTCCTTGTCGCCTAGAGCTCTAGTCTGCAATCTTCTGATTCGTTTCCATGAATAAATTGTACATGCGAGTTCATGATGGAATTCATGTGACGAGAGCCGACATGGAATCAACGAACGATGATGAATGAACAAATGGACTCATGGCGCGCTCAGCTCTCAGCAACTTGATGCCGCAGCTGCATGTGGGTGCTTCACAAACATGGTTAAGTAATGTATGCACCACCACCACCACACACCATAGCCACTACTGAAGCGGTGCTGCTGATCAAGTGCCAGTGTATACTTGACACTGTTGTTGAAATACTAACAATTCCTGCTTTGTCTGGGGGGCAAGGGGGGGGTTCAGACCCAGCGATTTCATAACACGCATCAGGCGTTTCTCAGGGATTGTGCGTTATATACCGTATGACGGTTACATTCTGCTTCTTCTCTATCGGTAATATTCTGAATCTCGCAAGTCCAGCACCAACAGTGTGGCAATGCCTGTCAGCCGCCTCTGCTGCTGTTGCCACTGTAGTCTGCACCGGTGAAGGCACCGTATTATCCACCGTTGTGAGCTATGCATCCATAACGGCTGAGTGTTGACGCATCACAGCAGGGCATGTGTGTCTGACTGTTTATTGAGCTTGCACAATTCCTGAAGCACAGTCCACATTCCAGCATAGGCTACATCTTGTCAACTGCAGCGGTACCAAGGGAACTTCAGATGACTGTTTGTTGAAGTTGTTTGTTGTGGTTGAGGTTGAGGTCCACATTGTCAGCTCCAGTACAGTACCAAGGTAATATTGCTTCAAGGTAATATTACTTCAAGTGACAGACGCGCGCCCACATGGATGCACGTGCGTTGCTCACCTCTCCCTTGCTAGTGACGACCGCAGAGCAGTGGCGGCAGTTTGTGGCAGACTCCCAGACCTACAAAGCGCAAGGCGAAAGCAGCATATATTTATCAGACTTGCAACGCAAGTGGTGACAAAGATGCGATGAAGATGCATTTGCATTATTGGTGGCGACAGCAATCACGGTTTGACAAGAAGACCTCTGATAAACACACAACAGTCTTCCGGCACAATGCTGTTGGCATGAACAGCCGGGCAGGCAACGGGCAGGCAACAGCAGCAGACTCTTGAAGGTTGCATTGAGTATGCACTAAGCATAGAACATACCACACCGAGACGTGGCAAGCAAGCACGCATAGGAACTGATGAAAGCACGTAGGGAGTATCAACACCGAGGCACATGTGCATACCAGCAGCGCTCTGCTACGACCCATGTCCACACTTCTTGTACTGTAGTTGAACCACATAACATGTGTGTGCGTCAGGCATCAAAGCCGACTGCATCACTACAACAAAGGAGTGTTGTACATGGCAGTTGCTGAGCACTGGTGTGCAACAACAGTGCTCAACAACGCTCATCACAAAATATTACCTTTGCGGCACCTGCGAGAAGGAAAAGCCGCCATCTGAAAGGTACCACCAACTCGTTGCTGGCGGAGCACAAGGGTCAGTGCACAAGGCAGCGCAATTGCATACTTGAAGTGTTACACTCTAGAGCCTCTTCTTCTGAATGCATTTACACTGATGTTGGCACCATTGAGACAGGCCGGGTGATGAAACCCAACGAAACTTTAACTAAGTATAACCTAAGCTTTTCTCATGTTGTAGCTGCAACCCTTCACTGACTCTCGCAACAGACCAGTAGCAGAACACGAGCTCTAGAGCGCGCAACGCAACATAAGCTTCAACAATGTGCAACTTCAAGTCAGTGACGCACCACCGCCGCCTTCCCCTCAGGCCCCCCCTCCGCAACGACTAGGTTGCCGCTGTCGGTGAGCTGCAGGTAGTGTGTGGGGGAGCGCAGCGTATCCCCCGCCCTGAGCACTGTCTTAGCGGACAGTCGCACAGGCTGTGGAGCGCTGCTGTAGGGCTGCAGCGCTGCTGCCCCGGCGGAGGGGGAGGTGCGCGCGCCGTAGGCTAGGGCCAGGCTGCGCAAGAACGCAGAGAAGGGGTAGGTTTGTACATTCAGCGAAGAATAACGTAAGACATCCGGTGTTGAAGATGAATGTTGATGAACATGATAGTTGACGATCATATTGAAGTACATGGGTCGTGGAAGGTCGAAATGCGTACGGAGTGAGCGGGAGCGAGAGGAGCCGTGCAACACAGCTGTGCCAACCTGCGTTGACGAGCATATATGTCAAGTGATGCAGGCTGTGGAGCGCTGCTGCGGCGCTCAAGAGAGAGCACGTAGTGTAGATGCATATCCAGATAGTGAAGTTGATAAAATCACTTCCGAAGTGAAGATCTGTGATATGATGAAGGTGCTTTTGAGTAAACAGGCGCCACGATATGTACCAAGACATACACAGGAAGCACGCATATTTGAAGTTGAAGTTTTGGCGAGCGGCGGTGCGGGGCAGGCAAGGTGAATTTGTTATATGCACGCAACGCGATTTGGGCACGGACAGTGCTCAGCGCTCACGTCGCTAGGCAAATGTCTGCCTGCTATGTCCTGGGTTAGGGTTAGGGTTAAAGTTAGCGTCCTGCACATCAGCAAGCCAAATGCTGCAGCACGAGTGTATGCACAACCCCAGCCCTAGATATTGCTGAGGACCATCAGCAAGCCAAATGCTACAGTGCGACTGTATGCACAGCCCCAGCCCTAAATATTGCTGAGGACCGGGACACCAAACACTGACATAACCAGATGTGTGTTCCAGAGCTACTGTCGGCGTCATTCAATGGAGGAATATGAAAAAACGACTGCTGCACCGTCACCTTTGAGATGCACGTTGAGAGCATACAACTGCATCCATATACAGAGCAACCACCACAGCAGGAGAAATCCACAAGTTCAGAGCGCGCACTCACCCAGCGAGCGCTGCCACCGCAGCTGCGCCAATGGCCATCCACGGCAGCACATGCCACGCATCCACACCCTCCGCCAGCTCCGCAGCCTCCTCCTCCTGCACCTCCGCCTCCGCCGCCGCCGCCGCCGCCTCCGCCGCCGCCTCCACTGCTGCTGCTGCTGCCGCTGCTGCTGCCGTTGCTGCCGCTGCATCGTGCGGAGCGCTGCTGCGCCGCGCGTCGCTGGCCTTGGTGATGGCCTCGTCCAGCTGCGTCACCATCGCGGAGACCTCGTCGCCCGACATGGCAACGCTCAGCGTGCCCGCTGCCGCGCCTTCAACTGCTCCACTGCCGCCGCCGCTGCTGCTGCCGCCGCCGCTGCCGCTGGCGGCGCGCTCAACGCCCTCCGCAACCGCCGCGAGCGCTGCCGCAGGAGATTCTGCCGCGGCCGGTGGCGCGGCGTCAGAAGGCTCGCGGCGAGGAGATGCGGGTGCCGTCCTGTTGCCGCTGCCATCCTCCGCCGCCGCCGCCTCCGTGATGTCGACGGTTTTGAGCATGCTGAGCTCTGCTGCGTTGGTGGGGATGAGAGCGCTGCCGTCGGTGGTGTGCGTGTGCTGCGCGCCGCTGCCGCTGCTGCTGCTGCTGCTGTCTGCAAATGCAGCAGGCTTGTCGTCGCCGACTGTGTCAGCGGCGGTGATGTCCTCAGCAGCTGTGGCAGCGCTCGGCTGCTGGTCGCCGACGTCGGGCACAGCATCGGCGGCAGGAACATCAACAATAATGGCGGCCGGCTCCTGCGCAGTGCCGCCAAGGGCTTCGTCAGCCTCCGCAACGGCCGCAGCAGCGCTCAAGCCGCCGCCGTCCGCCGCCGCCGCCGCAGCAGGCTGCGTGCTGCCCTCCGCTGCGGCCGCCGCTGCAGGTGCGCCATCGCCCTCCGCCTCCGTCACGATCACCGCAACAGGCTCCGCTTCCACGGTGGCCGCGGTCGCAACGGCGTCGACATCAACTGGTGCCCCCAGCTCGATTGCCGGGCTCGACTCCGCATCCGGCACGGCCGCAGCGGCGGTGGCGGCGGCTGCCTCAAAGGCGGGCTTCAGGCGCGCGTAGCACGCCTCAACCGTCGGCGCCTCGGCGGCCAAATCTGCGTGCACGTTGGTGTCGAGCGCTGCTGGGAAGATGCTGCTGTTGAAGTGCGGCGTGGACGCAGCGAGAACGTCGGCGGCAGCGGCGCTTGCAGGCTCTGTAGTGTCCTCGGCGGCTGCAGCAGGTTCATCAGCGTCGGATTCGAGCTCCAAGCTGGCTGCTACGTCAGCACCAGCTGCTGGCACAGACTCAGACTCAGACTGCGACTCAGGCTCTGTAGCCACAGCAGACGCCTCCGCTGCGGGCTGTTCGACAATAGGTATGGCGGATGTGGCTTCGGTGTTGAGCACTGAGGCAGCGGAGCTGTTGATGCTGCGGGCGGCATCCACGTCAGCGCCCGTGAGCAAGTCGCGCGTGACCTCCTCAACAGCAGCCGCGTCGGGGTCACCAGCAGCCGACGCAGGCGGCGCGCTGCCCGCGGCAGCAGTGGACGAACCTGCAGACTCAACAGCTGCGGCGAGCAACTCTACGCCAGGCTCCTTGGCAGCAGCTACGCTTGGCGCAGCGACATCATCGACCGCTGGCGACGGTGCGCCACTGATGGCATCGCTAGCTTCGCGTATGCAGGCCTCCGGCGCCTCGACAACAGCCGCGTCAGCCTTAGCAGGAGGCACGGACTGCACGCCACCGGCAGCGTCATCGGCAGCGACAGACGCCTGCATAGACTCCGGCTCCGTGCCCGCAGCGGGCACCTCCGCCGCGCTGTGCTCCTGCTCGACGGCAGTTACACCGGGCGTAACCGCTTCGACGAACGCCAGCGAGAGCGGGCTGTCGATGCCCGCCGTGACGTCCGTGGAGTCGCTCGCAAACGACGCCGGCAGCACCAGCTCCACGGCGGTGATGGCAGCGGGGGGGGGCTGCCACGTCCACGTGTCCTGCTGAGCATCATCGCCCAATAGCTCCTCAGTGCTCAGGTCATCCGCGGCCTCCGCTGAAAGTGCGTCGTCGAAATAGCTCGCCTCACGAGCGGTGGAACTGTCCGTTGTCACGGTGGCTGCCGCCGCGTCAGTTGCAGCGGTTTCGAAGGATGTAACTGTGGTGGTGGGTGACAGCGTGTCGGGGGTGTTGATGTCAGCGGCGGTGGCGTTGCTGCTGGCGTCTCGGGGGGGGGGTGAGGGCGTGGGGGGCCTCATGGTGGCCTTGCTGCGTCTTCCCTGGGGGTCACGACACATGGGAGCGTTTTGCGAGGCGTGAGTAGTAAATAACGAGTCATTTGACTCAATATGCGGCAGGACGGAGTACCCGACATGCAGCCCTGTGTTGATGTAGGCAGAGAGCTGGTAGCGCCTGTTGCATTCAATGCATATATTGATGAATGGCGATGACTGAATGCTACACGCCGACATGGAGCCATGTAGCCAGAAGTGCTGACATGGTCGTAGCATGCGAAAAAGAGCTGCAATGGACATGCCGAGCACGTAGACCGAAGAGTACACTAAGATAGAGTATATCACAGGTATGTAACAATTGAAGCATGACTGATCTCTTCAGTCATTCATTGTACCTGTAAGGTTGTAATTGAACGTATCACAGGCATCAATTGAAGCATGACTTATCTCTTCAGTTATTCATTGTGCCCGTACAGCTGCAATCGCCTCACCATGGTGCACGTGCATTTCACTCGAAAGACCCACTGGCAGATCCAGTACACCTCCTTTTGATTTTACGTGAACACCTGCAGTGAGCAGCAGGTGAACAGCCATCGACAAGCGCCACAAAAGATGCTACAAGCACCTCATGTGGCACATTTACTGCGCTACAGCGTTAAAAAGAAACCATGTGCAGATCCAGGTCAATTGAACTTACCCTCGGACTGGTATCCCTCTTGCCGCCCTTGCTGGGCTTCTTCGGCTTCCGGCTGCTGCTGTCCGACAGCTCTTGCTGCTTGTTCTGCTGCTCCGTTGAACGCTCTTTGAGTAGAGCAGCTACATGTATGATGGCAGGTTCTGCGGCAACCTCGTCCTCCGAAAACTCGCCAAAGATGGCGTCGTAGTCCGCTTGCATGTCGCCGCCGCTCAACGCTCTAGCAAGATGTGTTGCCTGTCGCAAATGTTACTGTGCGACTCGCTCACAAAAATCACAATCTAGCTTCACACTCTTGCATCGAGCTGCTGGAATTGCCACGCGGCGAGCGGCGGCCCAGGCGTTTTTGTGAGAGTCACTCCTGCACCAACTTCAACATTATCCCAAAATCACCGGAGCCCCATAGTGGGTGCAACAAAGAACATGTCTTTTCAAATTACATACTCATTCCATTGTTATCGTTCACGAACAAGCTGTTCATCAGTGGACATCGAGCATAATGACTGCTGCAGTCCTTCATGCGCAGACTCTGGTTGGCTGCAAAATTCTGTCACTTGGTTCAGTGAGTCAAGCGCTTTGCCACTTGGAGTATGGTAATGATCAAAGCACACGCAAGCAGAGTTGCTTGTGTCGCAAGCATTTCATGAGAGCCTCCAGCTTGAAGTTGGTCCTGTTTTTGGAATGGCGACATCTTCAAAGAGCGGGCCTACCATGTGAGTTCTACACAGTCTCAGCATGGCTAGGAACGAGTGCATTCCTTCCAGATTATGTCTGGTCTGCTAAGTATGGTCGCAGGGCGACCTTCGCAAGCTTAGAAATGCGCTGTACCACAACTGACAGTGTAGTGTGCGTTCGTCATGCCTGCCCTCAAGCTCACCGGTGCAACAATGCAGCCCAATAGCAAGAGCCATCGTGCAGCAAATTGCCAGAAATACACTGCGGCGTGCGAGTCTCTGGCACTGCGGCACACAACAAAGAGCGATTCTTCATACAGACTGCATCTGACAGTGGCTTGCATTGAAACACCAAGGACATTGCCCTTCAAAGCTCGGCCATGGTCTGCTCCAGCACAGGGGGTGCCCCTGCTGAGCACATTGACTCAAAACACTGTCGCGCCGGCAAATGTCATTGTAAACTACCAGGTTACACCACAGTGGCACACCTTGCCGGTCAAGCTGAGTTCTGCGCACGAGTCGCTGCTGCTCTGCGCCTCTACTTGAACATGAAGTACTTTTGAAGTACAAGATCGCCAACCGCTCGCAATGTACTGCTACGCATCCTGTAGTATTCTGATGGCCATCCATCATGACAGGGTGCGATTCCAGACTACCACACGCTCGCCAATACTCTTGACAGTGTCCCCTGCAGCAGCAAAGAGCGCACGCAGCAATAACCACCCTCCCCCCTTCCCTCCCCTCTCCAGATTGCATGCGAGCCATCATAGCTCTGCGGCGCTGGGACAAGGCCCCATTCACTGCCGCCCTACTCCGGCTTGGCAGCGTCAGCAGCGGGCGTATTGGTCATCCCCATCCTCTCGCCAACGTCGCTGATGCCTGACGCGGCGCTGCCCCCGTACTTGCGGAACACTGTGCCGATGATGAGGAGGCCCTTGGCGCGGGCGGTGCGCGCATCCTCGCTCACGGCGCGGTCGCGCAGCAGCTGCAGCAGCAGCGATCAGCAAAACCAAGATGCGTTGAGTTCCATGCCACATGCATTTTAAGTACTATCCGTATTTGCAAGCAAGAGTTCAGTAGATGTTGGCGTTGTAGGTGCATGCCGTTCTAACCCAACTCACGTATCACCATCGTTGTCAGCTTGCGCTTTGCGGGGCCGTCTACTCTAGAGCAAGGACATTAACAGGACGGATATATCTGCAACGCAGTTGGCTGCGTCGTTTGCTGAGTGCATGAGCAGAAGCGCGCGTGCTTTTGCAGTCCAAATCATCGGCAGGTACGGACTTCAACTGCTTGAACTTCATATGCAAGCATCACTGCGCAGGGCATCATCAGCTGACGAGCCTGGCTTGACGTTGCAGGGTGACTCGAGACGTTGCACGACAGATGGGGTATGTATTCAGTCCATGAGTGCGGCATACATACCTTCTTGCAAGCGCTGTTGAGCGTTGCCTCAATTTCCAGCACGCTCATGCGCCACACCATCTCCAGCATGCGCTCTGCAGCCTGTGATCGTGGCGGGGGGGTAAGATCCAGAGTAGCGGTTAGGATCGAAAAGCAACAATGAGACAATACGATGTAATGAGAATGAGACGATGGATGAGCAACGAGATACGTTTTTCATAGCACATGACCATGGACGTTGAAACATTGAGAGTTGCACAATGTGAGGCATAAATTGAAGGTCAACTTTCACAACCAGCAGTGAGATGCAGTTTACCTGACACAAAGAATTACGCGGACCTCCAGCCATGCCACAGAGAATGAGAAAGCTGCACGCCATTTCTCAGCGAAAACAGGCGCAGGTACGCAGCGCTCATACAAGGCAGCCACAACCTCTGCTTGGCGCATTGGCAGACATATGCGCGTCTTATAAACGTGCAGGGATGTCGTCAGGGCAATGTGACATAAAATCTGCATTACAAGGTCCTCATTCTTGATGTACTGTCAGAGGAGCTGCTGAATCAGATCAAGACATTCATTGAAGTACAATCAAAGAGCTGTTTGGCTGTCATTTTCTGAAGCACAAGTTGTTCAAAGTTGACTGTCATGAGCACTGCAAGCGAGGCACCGGCGCCCGCGCTGATCCAGCAATGCGCAGCACCTAACTTGACAGCACATTGCAGCCGCTCTGGTGGGCCGAAGACCTGCATGTTGTCCTAACTGCTGAGCATACACTTCACATCCTAGTTCGAACCTAACCCTGTCCCTAATTCAAACGCATCATGACATCCCAGACAACCACACTGATGTTCTCCTGCTGCAAAGGTGATGCCGCAGGCTCCATGTAATAATAAACACTCTTTCAAAGAACAAAACGGCGTACCGCTGTGAAAGAAAAACATGACACCTCTGCCACACGAGCAGTTGAGCGCTTTGACTGCCTGGTCACTGACCTGCTTGATGAGCTCCGGGTCAAGAGCAGCTCGGGAGGCCCCCTCTGCGATCCCCATCTTCTGCAGATGCTGCGTTGCCGCCTGGATTTTGGCCTGGGGGAGGGAGGGGGGTCGGGATAAGGGGTAGGTGGAATGGTCAGCAGCACCTTCAGCCAGTGCTACCAAGAGTTCAGACAAGTGCTCAGTACAACAAAAAGAGGCATGGTTCAACCAAGCAGCGCTCGCACCCTGCCATCAGACACCTAGTGGTTTGCAGCCCGCACGTGCAGTCGCACCAGAATTCATCCCTTCCTGGCAGTGCCACCACATGTTTGAACTGCCATGTAACTGTCGCTGCGCGGGGTGCCCACCTGGCTCTTGGCGACGCCGTAGACAGAGCGCGTGCCCATGTTGTGGCCCTTGGCCTTAAGCGCACATAAATGTAACTGCCATGTGCCTGCCACCGTACGGGGGTGCCTACCTGGCTCTTGGCGACGCCGAAGACCGAGCGCGTGACGTGGTAGCGCGTGCACATGTTGTGGCCGCTGGCCTTGATCGTACATAACTGTAACTGCCATGTAACTGCCGCCATACAGGGGTGCCTACCTGGCTCTTGGCGACGCCGTAGACTGAGCGCGTGACGCGGTAGCGCGTGCCCATGTTGTGGCCACTGGCCTTGAGCGCCCCCACTATGGCACCCACACCGCCAAGTTCGCCCTTGGCCTGAGCAATGTAGACGTAGCCTATGGTGGCCAGAAGCGTGCAGCCGAATGGCGTGCCCGCGAGCTCCTGTTGCAAGTGAACAACAGAGGCATAATTGGGCGTTGGCCTTGCAATGACCCTGTGTAAGGAGGCTTGTTGCGCGATGCATGCATGCAGCAGATGCCGGTGAGCTACCGTTGCTGGCATGCTGCCCGTCCTCGAAATGAGAAGTTCCGCAGCCTGAACCCACACGCAGGTCTATCATAGTAGTGCACATGATAGACAGTTTGATTGACAGCAGCCACGTGCAATCTCAACTCGCCGGTCAAAGACCAGACGTCAACAACAGTTGCTGGCGTTGCCAACCTGTGTGACTGTGTATGTACCGTTGTGTGCCTGACAACGGTATCTCGCGACCAGGTGACGCATTGGCCGCCAGAAATACAAACAACGGCGCATTATCCATCTGTACTAGTGTCCCAAATGTGCGTTCCCGACAATGACGTAGGTCAGCAGCTGCCATCCCCAACTGCTCCAGCAAGCGCCCCACTTCTCATAATCAAATATAACTGCAACATTGAAGTCGCACCTTGGCGGCCTCGTCCATCTGCGCCTCGAACGCGGCGTCATCGATCTCCTTGGCGACATAGGGAGCCAGCAGCACGGCCAGGTTCTTGGCCAGCTGCACCTCGCGCTTCCACTGCTTTAGCACCTCCGCAGCGCGCGCCAGCTGGGGCGTGCCGGCCTCCGCAGCCTCCTCCTTGCCGCGCATCGCTGCTGCCATCTGTCAGCGTATCACAGCAGTGCAACTGTGCACTCAGTAACGTTCTTGTGTACTTGCGTGTGTATGAAGGCCACATTGGCAAGCATCGCAACGGTCATCTGCAAGCGCCAGTGAGTGCACCGGAGCAGTGCAGCTGTGTACTTGGCAGGTGTACAGGTGTGGTTGCGTTTGTAGTACAGGGCGTCCTCCTTTGCCGCGCATTGCTGCCTCTGTCTGCAGACGTCAGCGCACCTCAGCAGTGCAGCTGTCTAGTTCAATGTTACTAGGCACTGGTGAATTGCTTGTCGCCAACAACAGATGCACGCGCTGCACAGCCTTCACCACATGATTGCGCACTGCAGTAAACCATCACCGCTCAGAAGACATGGGCTGTGTTCACTGCAGTGTGACGTTGCCCATCATGTGCATATATCCAAGTTCTGCAGATACTGATCTACTTACTGGGCACAAGTGACTCAATGCTGTTCTTCCATTAAAGTGTTCAGACTACCTGGGGGTTCAAGTAGGCTGACCCGAAGTCTAACACATCGCACAGGTAATATGAAGCAGCGCACATGTAGTGCGTGCTGGACGTGTTTGCTAGCTGCAGTATCTCGCCAGCAAACTCGTCACTGCTGAAAGCTTAGTAAATGATGTGGCGGCTGTCATCATGGGCATTGCTTGTGATGGACTCCCCCCCGCTGCCAATACCATGGCAAATTCCGCGGTACTTGTCAACATGAGCGTAGCCTAGAATGGACTTGTGAACGGGCCCAATGACCACCAACGCTGCCAATGACCACCAACGCTCTCACAATAGTGCGGTTTCTTCCTCCTACTAGATTGCTATGCTTGTGCAGCTTGTGTACTTGTATGTCACATTTTCAGGAAAGAAGTCCACTTCAAGCCTTGCACAATCAGGTGGCAGCTTTCCCCAAAAATCAACAACACAAGACAGATGACACACAACTTCAAGCGACAGATGTAACGCACCTTCATCCCCCCCCCCATCAACAACACACGACTTCAAGGAACACACAACTTCAAGTTGTGGATGTGACGCACCTTCATCTCGCCGACCAGCGCCTCAAACTTCTCGCTTCCAAAGACCATGGCAAAGAACGCGGTGCTCTCCATCATGGGCGCTGCCTCCATGCCCGCGCGCCCAAACTTGTCGTACTGCTCCCGCAGCTGCTCGTCGCTCAGCGTCTGCACAGAAAGGATGATTGACATATTGCTGAGCACTGTGCCATGCATTCTTCGATTATACAAGGCGGCATGTGAACACACAATGATTACTGTGCCATTCATACATTGAGGACACACGGCCTTCCCTGGGGCCTTCATAAGTACAAGTTCACATGTACAACGCCGCCTACATCAGCTCTGGGGAGAGCTGTCGTGCTGTCCTACTTCAACTAGTTGAAGTACCTGATAGGCCTCGCCGACCACCTGAAAGCGCTGCGCAGCCTCCACATCTCCCGCATTCTTGTCTGGGTGCAGCTGCAGCGCCATCTTGTAGTAGGCCTTCTTGATCTCACCCTGCGACGCCCCTGGTGCCACGCCGAGGGCATCGTAGAACTCTGTCTCAAAGACCTGCAGCGGCGGGGGGCATGTGTGCTCTGTGCTTCAGAGTTGAAGTTGAAGAGGGGCGGGAAGCAGGGGCACTGCACTGATGCTGGCCACTTGAAGTTTCAGCATGCAGTCTTGCCGCATCACACACAGATTTCGACATGATGACTATAAGCCAGTGCACACACTGTGCTTGCGGGTGCTGTTCAGCAGTAATCGGTAATCAGCAGTGCTCAGCACGCAACTGCTGCCTCACGTTTCCCTCTGCTGCTGCTGCTGCAGTTCGTATCAACACCTCTAATGACAAAACCGCAAAGGAACATGCCGTACAATAATAGCATCTGCACTAGCATCTTTCCGTACTTGCCGTACTTGATGAATGGGCGATGGCTGATCAGCAGTGTGCAGAGTGCACCAACTTTCTACTGAAGAATTACAAAGGGTCATCAGCAGGCCTCTTGATGTTAACAGTGCTTCAAGCTCGGGGTGTACTCCAGGATTAAATGCGTGTTTGTAGGTACTTCAAGTACAAGTACGGTACTTCAAGTGGCAGGGGCTCATGAGTAGCAGGGCAGATAAGGTCGGCCGGAGCGGGGCCCAAGCGCCCCTCCTAAAGTCTGTTCACGAGGTAGTTTGAGAAATTAATAGAAAGAACTTCAAGTATGCACTTCAGAGTCTGTACCAAAGGGGGGAGGCGGCTGACCAGCACCAGGCGAAGCGCTGCCCCCCAAGCAAACTCATTTCAATTCATTGGCCTTCAAGTGTTTCATACTGCCACAACAGTGGACTCAAGAGCTTTGAGCCAGGGCATCGACTCGACCACAAACTCAAACAAAAGTGAGCCAGTGTATGCACCTCCTTGGGGGGCGACGGGGGAACGGCAGCAGTCGTAGCACTGCCTGGCTCCGCTGGTGCTGCCGCTGCTGCCGCCTTGGCTTCCTCCTCTTGCTTGGCGGTCTCTGCTGCCGCTGCGATAACGGCCGGGTGTGACTTGAGCTTTGCCTGCCTGAGGTACTCCAGGTAGCCAGCCTGCGAACATGTTACAAGACAGCAGCACAGGGGGCAGCATGAATCAGCGAGTCATCAATGAGTCAGCAAGTCATCAATGAGTCAGCGAGTCACTGACAGGTCAGCAGGCCTATGAGTCCTTGATGAGTCAACGAGTCCTTAATGAGTCAGCGAGTCATGGACAAGCCAGCAATCCTTGACAGGTCATCGAGGCGTTGGTGGGATGTAGAACCATTGTCAGCCATCAGTGGGTGTGACCAGTGTCACGACGGCCGCAGAGTGACGTGAGCTTGGTAGTGTAAGTGAGGTATCGCAAAAGCTAAAATGCAGCACAGGGGCAGGAGAGTGGATTGTACTGTAGTGTTCTAACTGGATGTGATGGCAAGTATGCAAAAGTGCCCTGAACGATGCTCCGGTAAACTGCAAGCAATGTCTGCCGGCGCTGCTCCTTGACATTTGTTCAACCGCGTCACAAGTGAACTTCAAGTTGAAGTAAAGACGCACCGCATCCATGTCAGCCACAATGGCCGCCTCCTCGTCCAGGTTGTACACGATCCAGCGCCCAGTGGCCTCATCCCACTCCTTGCCGTCAATGGTGCCCGCTATCGCGCCGCCTGTTGTCAGAAAAGTGCAGGCCGTCGTCAGAGAGTATGTTCTGCAGTCAGATAGCATATTCCGCTGTGCTGAGTTGCGCGTCTGGCAGTACAAAGTTGCATGGCGGTTGACTGACAGCTTGTTTCAATCATCAAACTGAAGTTGGCTGTCGACTCAGGCACCGCGACCTGATGCAGAAAGGGCACACAGGGGTCTGGCGTTTTACGTTTCACACATATACAGTAGTGTGTTGTCAGGTCAGTCGAGTCACGCCTGTCTGTCCATATCAAACGTGTCAGCACACCAGCCCGGGCCATGAAGTGCGCACTGGATGCTTATTACCTTGATTGAACTCAAGAGTTCACTCTACGAGGGAAAGGTTGCCAATACACAACACTGTGCCATGCAATGACGAAAATGAGCTAGCGATGCACATCAGCGCCTCCACAGCCACAGTTGGTGCAGGAGAGTGACAAACAGTGACAACAGCACCCTGAAATTGCAGCCTGCACAGCTACACATTTCTTGCAACTGTAGTGCTGATAAGTTGACTGTGCGCAACGCGACTATCAGTAAAACCATCTTCGTTTAGCCGTGGCACCGTAACAGTCATGCTGAGTGCGCATTCGCGAGCCAAAACCACCTGCTCACGAGTTCGCATCCGATGCTCATTAACTTCAAGTTCGCAACTTGTTGAACCTGCATCCACATGTCGCGAAGGACTTATAGTAGCTCCAGCGATGCCTGCAAGTGCCACCCCCACGCCTGCAGCCACCGCTCAAAATAGGTACAAGCCACCACCTGAAGAGCTGTAGCTAAATCTACAGCCATTTTGGCCCGCCAGCCACAGATTTACGTCGTGTGCATGTGAAAAAGCAGTCGGTTACCTGTGTTCCACACGCCGCGCAGGATCTGAGCGCTGCCAATTGCAACACCCGTAACTGCCAGCCCCGCTCCTGCCACCACACCCCCCACGGCTCCCAGCAGAAGCCCCCCAATACCACCATGCTTAACGCCGGCTATTGGGGCCGCCACCACCACTGCCGCGCCGCCGCCGACGCCCTTCAGGATGGAGCCGATGCCGCTTTGCAGGCCCTGCAGTGATTGAGTTGTATGAATGTGTGACACCGAACAAGCGAGCACACATCGCGTCAAAGTGCCGATGTCATATCGGATTTGTCACATGTACCAGTAAGAGGTAATTCTGGAGTATTGTAAATAAAAATCTGCTCACCGCTGAAGCGAAGCTTCAAGTGGTTTTTCCCATTTTGAGACATGGTGTCTATGAGTGTGAGCCTAGGAGCATATGGCAAAATCAGAACACGCCAACAACACGCGTTAAACCTCTAGTTCAACACGCTGAAAGCGGGACTCACAATAACTTCAAGTCATTGACGTGCGCTTCAGAGGTGCCGTTCATGAAGTTTGGCGTAAGTTCAATCCGTTCTCTGCCGTTGGCTGAGTGGGAAGAAATCTGCACTAAGTAACAGGTGTACAAGCATGCGCCATGAATGTGATGCATCGGCGTGGTGCTCGAAAGTTGAAAGATTCAAATAATGCACTTCAGCAGCAGGCTTCAATAAGTTTTATATCAAGGAGCAGATTGAAATAAAGCGGCGGCTGTGCGGCAGCGCGCGTACGCGGAACTTACAAAGTTTGCGGGCTCGGTAGGAGTGCCTCACTCCCATACTTCGTGTCTCTGAGATCTAGAAACCCAAATGCACACCGGTACCGCACCACAGAGCATCACCATTCACGAAGGTGACGGCAGCTGGCAGAGACTTCAGGAGTATTTTTCCGAACAAAGAAGCCACGTCCATGTCAACGCATCGCAAACACTCGCCTTTCCAACATGTTTGGGCCGACTCGTGTCAAAGATTTCTCCTTGAAATTGTTGCACTGCCGGGCCTGACTGTGGCTGCTGCTGCTGCTGCCCAGATGAAGCCCCGCTCGGCGCGCCATTGCCGCCTCCATCACTCATGATGCCAGCGTCGTCAGATGGTGTAGATGTGAAGTGTTTGTGGAAGATCTCGGCGGCGTGAATTTTCGCAGGTCAACTTGAAGTGGACAGTTCAAGTGGAGAATAAAGACTTTTTAAAAAAGACAATGAATGTGACTTTGTATTGGATACATGTATCACTGTCAAATAGAGTTATTGGGCAGGTGCAAACACACATTTTCAACACGTCAGCCAATTTTTTCAGGTGTTGGTCCATCCGCTTGGCTGACACTCGTGTCCACTGGAAACAAAGGGTCTGCCTCATGGAGAACTTCCGCGGTGAAGCGAAGCAGATGTTAATTTCATTATGTGATAGCGGCAGAATGTACTGAGGCGAGGCGGGGGTCCTTTTGGGGGGGTTCAGAGCTTACATACCTCATCTGCTGGGGCTTTTTCGCCGGACAATTCAAGTGGGCAGTGCAGTAAGGTACGGCGACGCAGCCGATGCTGCGGGCACAGCACTGCGAGATGCAGAAAATGCACTTTGCACAGCGGCCGCATTGGAGCTGCGACGCTCCTCGCGAACGGCGGCGCATCCGACGGCACCATCATGAGCCCGGCCGGTGTGGACCTACCCGGCCTACCTCATGTCACACGCAGACCGCCTCGGGGTCATGAGACAGTATAACAGTCGCACACACACATAAATAGCGCTTGAGCTCAACAGGGCCACGTGTAGGCAAGCTCTTGTCACGACGTGTGCAAGCTACATGCGCAATCAGGAAGCATTCAGGCGTGTGTGCAACCAGCAAGGTAAACACAACAGGTGCGTGGCATGCGCAGCTGGATTTGTATCATTCACATCTCGTGTGAAGAGGGTGTCACACACCTTGAGCCAGCCTACACTGTCTTGCTGGTGCTCGGTCCATGAAGGTGACAATTGATTGAGTGGCAGTGCCCGGCAGGTAGTGCTCTGAGCCTGCCACTCGTTCAAGACAGCATTACTTTCCAATGCCATGGCCGGACAGAGGCAAAGCAGCCGTTGCACAACTTGCCAATCTGGGCGCCCTTAAGGTGTCAAATGTCATGCGCTGTGAGCGGCAAAGCCGGCATTCCACCATCTCGTGACCCTCAGGCAGCCTTGCTGTAAGGAGAGACCAGGCATTGTCAATGGTCACGTAATTTGACAGCGCAGCGCAGCTTGCACGCTGCTGAAATGAGTGAGCTGCAGCTCGAGCACTTGTGCTCTGAGACTGGGCAGCAGGGCACCTGATTGCCTGTGCTGTGCAAAAGGCGCGCGCCGCCGACAGTTGAGCGGCAACCTTTTGCCGCTCCAACAGTTGACGCTCATATTTGAGCTGCTGTGCTTACATAATGAAACACTAGGTGTGGGGTCACTAGACTATACTTGGGAAAACAGCGCAACATGCACGCGCAGTCAGCTCATGAAGGCGGGCTGACCGTCAGCCGGCGCAGCAGCGGCGGGAGGCGCTGTGCGCCAGAACGGCTTGACATGCCACCAGCGCGCGTGCGCCGGCGCCTGTTGTGCCGGCTTGAAGTCCTCAGAGCCGCTGCCACCGCCATTGCGAGAGAGCGGCGACAGGGCGGCAGCAGCGGAGACGTCAAGCCCCAGCTTGGCGCACTCCTCTTGAAGCGTGCGGCGCAATAGCAGCGTGAAGATCATGGCCGTTGCGGCGAGGAAGATGCCTACCAGGAGCGCGCCGACCCACGCCGTGAGGATGTAGGGCGTCGCGTCGGTACAGATGGCGTCTTCAAAGGCGACGTAGACAGGGTTGATGGTGGCGCATCTGGTGTCGCTGAGCAGGCTGCCGACGCCGCTGGCGAGGCCGTCGAGGCCGCGCAGCGCCTGTTTGCGTTCGCAGCGGAAAGCGACGGCAGTGTGGAAACCATGAGGAAGTCGCGACGGATGCTTGCCACCGCAGAGGAGGTAGTGTAGGCTGCATGACGTCTGACCGTACATACGTGGAATAGAATGTCGCAAAGCGTGCGAAGGCTGCCAATGCCGAGCGTGAGATTGTCAAGCACGTACTTACCATTGACTGCATCTGTTTCACCTCTGCTTCTTGCAAGGACCAACCAGTCAAAGCGAATACATCATGCGGCATGATTCACGCCCTTCGTTGCTGCATTTGTCATGATGCTTCACAAGTGCATGCGAGACTGATGAGCTCATACTTCATTGGAGTACTGCGTATAACCATAACTCTGCAGTTCCAGCGCCCCTGTGGGCGAACTCACTCACTTGATTACCACTTCATCTCACTCGTGGTGCACACATTGCTCGTTGCGAGTAACTGGCAGCATCCCATTTGGTGCAAATTCATCATCACATGACTGGTGGTCAGGCGTGCGGTTCTCTCATAAACCTCCATAGTACAGGCTCAAGCAAGGGCAGCCATTTGCAAAGGGTACTGTACCTCTGCCTTGGCCGGCACCGGACAGTCGAAGCGCGTGAGCACCTCTTCTGCCGTGCGCAGCACCAGGTACCCCTGCATCACACGCTGCAGCTCCGGGGTCGGGCCGTCGCACTCCATGTAGTGCGCAGCGATGGTGCCAACGGTGCGCGGCAGCGCATTGGCGATGCTCTGCGGGCAGCAGCATGCATGTACACCAACGTCAGCCTGAGGGTAAAGATTGGTGCAATGCGGTGTGCCGCAATGGTGCTCATTCTGCGCGTGCGCATTGGCGATGGGCTGCATGCAGCAATGAGCAGATGTAGTGAGGTAGCGACACATCAAACTGATATGTACAAACCAGCGGCGCACCAACACCTGCCAGCATGATCATCGCAGACTGTGCAGGCTTGACGTCAGGCACTACGCCCTGATGTATAAAACACAAACTAACCACAAAAAGATCAAGATCAACAGAATGGGGAGAGTTGCTTCACCTGGCAAGTGGCGGCTATGGTGCCTGAGCCTAACTTGAAATCTTGACCATTGCCCAAATTAATCTTGAATCAACCCAAAACCTAAGTTGCAATGAAGTTCCAGCAGCACAGTCTTACCTGGCGTGGGTTCACGCAGAGGTCGGACACTATGAAGCCGCCAGCAGCGTAGCCGCCGGCCATAATCCAGGCCAGCATGACGAGCGGTGCTGCAAGCGGCAGCATCAGGCGTCGGTTCAGGCGCAGCGCATAGCGCGCCTGCATACGGGCAAGCAGCATTGAGCAGCGCAAGCAGCGTCAGCGGCAGGGTGCAGAGCGGCAAGCACCGTCATTGGTTGCAATTTTGGCTTAGATAAGAGCTAGTGCCAGAAAAACAGCTCGGAAGCACATGGCAGCAGCGGGGCAACCATGCAGTCAGCAGTGCTTACGGCTGCACTTGCGCCTGACTCTCCTGAACTTGCCAGTACCTCAAAAGCACACAGCCACAGCGGCATAGGCACGGCAGATTGCACCTGGGCGTCTGCGCTGGCATGACAAAGCGTGCAGTGCGCACCTCGCATGCTTGACATTCAGCAGGAGTCACACATAGTCTATGATCATGAGCGGGATGCTTTTGCAAGTCGTTGCGCAGCCCCATGCCACCTGCTTGACGACAAAGCAGCACGAGAGCACAATGCTGCGACGGCGTCGTTAGTCATGATGCCTACTGCCGCTGCCACGTCGCACCGTGCACGCTGACAGTCCACAAGTCTCACGAGCATCACAGGCCGTCTCACCCGCTTGACGGCGAGGCGCGCGTCGCCGCCGCGCACCGCGCGCGCCACCCACGCCGACAGCACCACAAACGCAATCGCCATGGCCAGTATCGCCGCGCTGCACACGATGCCCAGCGCGATGCGCGCAATCTGAATTGAGCGCAGCACGTTGCCGTAGTGCAGCACGTCGGCGCCGAGCGCTGCCGTGTCGGCGCGGACGAAGGCCTGCAGCGCGCCGTGCGCGATGGCGGCAAGCGCGTCGACCTGGTCCAGCGCGCCGGCTTCGACGGCGGCCTGCGCGCGCGCGTCGCAAACGGCGAGCGCTGCCGCAGTGGCGAGCGTCGCGTTGAGGGCGGCGTCGAGGCCCACGGCGGTGTCGCGCGCGTCGATGAGCATGTGCGCGACCGTGTCGAGCTCGGTTTGCACTGCGTGCGCGCGTGCGAAGGGGGCACCGAAGTGTTGGAATATGGACCTCACTCATATTCTAGTGTATGATTCAGTGTCAGCACTGATCAGTTGCATGTTACGTGATGACGTACTTGCGACTACATGGTGAGAATGGTCGTAACATAACAGTTACATTTCTCTGGATTCTCCTAGTAAATACTACTGTTCGTTGTTCTGGTCTGGCGCGGCGCCTACGCTGGTGCCTGCGGGCTGCCTGCGGCAGGTCTACCTTTGTCTCCTCTCTGCACGGCCTGTGCGTCTTTCCAAGGGTTATGAGCCTGGTGCGCTTCCTCTGCGCTTGTGTTCTCGGGCAGCACGGTTATCTTGGGTTTATGCTCCTGTTGCTGTCATGACATCTGAGGATGAGGACGAGTTCGAGCTACCTCTCGAAGGCGACCTATCGAAGGTATCTCCCAAGGGTTATGAGCCTTCGGCTTCGGGAGCTTGCAAGGTTTGCTGCCAAGGGTAGCAAGACCACGACAACACCAGTGTTCGCTGCAGGCGCAGGATCGGCGGCTGTAGCAGCACTGCGGATAAACCCACACCAAATAACTGGCTCGGCTCAAGGCGCAGGTGCAGAAGGGGTGGTGGCGTTTGCGGGCCATGTGCCCAGCTTCAAGAGTTCAGCGAGCATGACGGGGTCTACGCTCGCGAACTACGGAGAAGCAGTTTGCGGTTCCAAGGGAACCCATGGGCCGATACCAAGTCTTGCTGCAGTGTCTAATGAGGACAGCTGGCGGCAGGAGAGGGTCGGACAAGCGAAGCAGGAGGATCGTCCTGTGCGTAGCTTCTTTGTTGAAAGGTTCTTTGCCAAGGTTGGCGTGCCATCAGGGGTGGCCCCACCGGCTGTAAAGCAACCTGCTTTTGTTGCCGCAGCTGCAGCATTAGCATCAACTGATAGGTCCAGAGCTCAGGACACGAGCGGCTGGTGCCTACTTGGCAGTTTCATGCAGCCTCCGACGTCGTCTGAGCCCGGCATGCCAGCGTGCATACCATCGGCTCAGCACAGGCAGCTGCTGAAGACGTGTCACACGGATACGGCTGGCGCGATCAGCATGATCACCAGCGTACGAGGCATTCTCTCAGGTTTGCCTGGCGGAGAAGTTCAGCAGGAGCACCCACTGCTGCTGGTGGTGGCGAAGCTGCTGACGATGGCGCAGCTGGCGAGGCATCATCAGTGGGGGAGGGGGATCCCCTGGACGACGAGGTCTCCAAACAGCAGTGCGGACAGCACTGGCGAGGAGCAGCACACGGCACGTGCGGCTATGGCAGGCGCCCGCCCACACATCTCCAAGCATCAGAATGCCACAGGCGGCATTGCAGCTTTGGACAGGGACCGTGGCGTGCGCGCGCGGTCGTCCCAGTCGCAGCACGAGGCGTGCAGGACCAAGGGACAGAGTGACGCAGACGTTGCACAAGCAGTGTGCACGTGGAGACGCGCAGCATTCGCGTAGTGGTACAGCGTATCATACAATGCGGCGGCGTATGGTGACTACACAATTACTGGCCTAGCCTTCACGATGGTGACAGTCAGAGCAATTGGTGTAATGAGGGCTCCCATTGTGATAGTCGTGCATGCTATCGATGCGGCAGTCCGCAATGATGACAAGAGCAGATGTTTGGACTTGTGTATGTCCCAGGGGTGTAGATCTCTCTGTGCGCAGAGTAACACACCAGGCTCTCTGTTGGTTGTCTTTCAGTCATAGCTCAATGATCATGGAGCTTGGACTGGGGGAGGGTGTTGGAATATGGACCTCACTCATATTCTAGTGTATGATTCAGTGTCAGCACTGATCAGTTGCATGTTACGTGATGACGTACTTGCGACTACATGGCGAGAATGGTCGTTACATAACGGTTACATTTCTCTGGATTCTCCTAGTAAATACTACTGTTCGTTGTTCTGGTCTGAAACGGCGACTAAGCTGGTGCCTGCGGGCTGCCTGCGAGGAGGTGGAGTTTGCGGTGTGAGGGTGACGATTTGTTTCAGACGTGGTGCTAAGTGTATGTATAGCTGCATAGGATCTGGCGGAACGCAGAGCACTGTGACAGCGAGCACGACTGCGGTACGCCGACCATCGAAAAGCACCTGCGCAACAGGCTGGGCTTGATGGTACTGTGGGCGCAAGCCATGACACACGATAAGCCATGGGCAGCGATGCTTGCCAGAGACTGTCAGATTTTGCAGAGATAAAGGCTTTGTGTGTGCATGCCGCATGTCTGGAAGGATTGATTAGGGTTGGCAATGTGCAATTAAGCAGTGTTTCGCAGCAGCATCAGAACCGTGAGAGTCGACCAGCAGGCACAACAGACAGGGCTTGGCAGCGCTGCAGCAACCTGACGCAGTGTAGCACTGACGCGCCACATAGCACGGCTTGGTAGGGCACAAAAAATCACCCAATCCATTAAACAAAATCAAATCAAGCACGGCGAAACGCCAGCATTTATGCTACTCTATGAGCTGCTACTGGACCATGCTTGCTCTTGTGTGTCAGTTCTGTCAGTGACAAGTCTAGTTCACCTGCCAATAGTCAGTGGCTTGATTCTGCATTACAAACCAGTTGACTGAGCAACAGCCTGCGTCACTTTCACACAGGGCTGAAGGTCGTCATCGACCTGCTGCAATAGATCACTGACTACTCAACCGTCACCAGGTAGTGACAGTCGCTGGGTGAGTATACAGTGTACGTCTCTTGTACGGTGCCAGGGATGCTGACCCATCATCTGATGATTACTGGTGTCGGTGACATCTGGGGTCTTGCTTGGGATAAGCTTCATGGGTCCATGCAGGCCAACAGATGGCACTAAGGCCATCCTGTTTGCAATACACTGTCCACAATTGTGCTCAACATCCATCAGCTGTTGATGCATCAAATACTTCGACATATGTATTTGCAAGCTCGAATCCATATTCACCACTTCAGCAATGAGTCCAAGGCCCAGTTTGCCGAAACAAGACAAGTAATACCTATGCAGGTTTGGACTGCGCGTCGTTGAAGCCTCAACGCCACGGCTCAACACTTGCTGGCAGGTGTTGCCCTTTGAACGAGCAGGAACTTTTACTTGAATCATAGTGATGAACACATATTATCAAGTATGTATTCATGCCAACAGTCCTGCCATGCATCCGAGCTCACCTTCAACGAGCTGGTGATTGGCCCCCGCGGAGCCCACCACCGCGACGACCGACGCGCCAAACGTCACCGCGCAGCACGCCGCAAACAGCAGCGCGGCGCGCGAACGGCGGCGCTCCTCCGCTTCAAGCCCAGCACCCGCACCACTCTTGCTAGGGCCCAAATCAGGCTTACCAAGCCCAGGGCCAGCATTAATCTTGCCAGCCTCGGCAACTGTTTTATCGGGCGCATTTACCCCTGACCCTATCCCCGGCTTGGCGGCATCGGCGGCAGCAGCGCCGCTGCCTCCGCGCGCCGCGCAGCAGCCGCCGCGGCGGCGGCAGCAGCGCCACGAGCGGTGCCACTCGACTGCCACCATGGCGACCACGACCAGTATGCCGACGCACACAAAGGGGATGGAGATGTACGCACAGCCGAGGAAGTACCACGGCTGGAGGACCCATGTGTTGCCGCCGTATACGCGTGGCCACTCGTGCATCTGCTCGGCGGCAATGGGCGCGGAGAAGGACGGCGCCGCGTAGCTGAACTCGTTCCACGGCACCTGCGCGGGGGAAGGGAGGGTGGGGGTTTGGGGGGGGGGGGGGGTGCATGAGAGGACGGAAGACCGTTGTTGGTTATGTGGGTGTGTGCGCAGCTATGTATAATGCAAGTGCGATGGGTGATGCAATTGGCGAGACGGGGTCAGAGGCTTCGCAAAGAAAATGTTTGGGGTGGGAGGTGCTTCATTGACCATAAATAGATAGCTAGAGGGCAGTTCACCCCATTTGCTGATCATACATGGCTAGCTACTTAGAGGGCAACTCATCGCCTTCGGCAGGTATGTGTAAAACTGAGCTAAGTGCCCGTCCATTTTGCCCCGTACCATGTACTTTGAAGTATGTTAGACAACCAGGTATTGTGTGCAACGCTGACCATGATTATCCAAACGAGTCACAGCAACTTTGTGTGCACGTGCAGTAATGCCGAAGAATGTCCCTTGTGAACGGCCCACTTCGACTAGACGTTGCTGATAGATGCAGAAACTGCATATCACGGATGCCAATACTGGACAGAATGCAAACGCTGAAGTAACTGTTGCGCCTGATGAACACCATGCTGGGGCAACCTGCGTTCGCATCTGTGTGTGCATGCAGCTCCTTCATGAAGAGGAACACCACCGGCATAGCCAGACTGCCAATAAAGCCACTCAGTTTCTGGCTCATTCACATGACACCATGTTCGGCAGCCCTGCAATTTATTGTAATCAGCGCAGAACTCAAGAGAACACCACTGCGGCACGGCAAGCGCAGGTTGCTTCATGACCTGCATCTACGCTAACTTGCGTCCATTAAGTGGAACAGACAAGCATGCCAATGCAAAGGTGTTTGACAGACTTAACCAGCCCACTGCATTCAAATCGTGGAAGGGTACATTGCTGAAGAATTATAGACGCTAAGAGTGCAATAAAATACATACTTTAGACATAGTTGTCTATTTTTTTTCAAATAAGTTCATCTCTGAAAAAAATGCTGGGGCTAATAATCAAAATTTTAATTCTATAAAATAATGAACAGTGTAAGGCTGGTTGAATAAATCAATACTTTTTCTGTTTCGCAGGTGTAATGGTTGCATATTCTGGTGCGTTGGTATATTCAATTTACAGAAAAATCATTTCGGTCGTTCATAACAGAAAATTATTACGTATAAGTACGTGCAAGGCAGCTACTTCTAAAGCTTCACACCCTGCGATCTCAGGCATAATAAACTTTCACTTTGATCAGCGCTGGCATGGAACTTCACATAACCATGTTCGCAAGGCAAAATTTTGGTTTATTCTGACCCCACTCCAACTCACAATCTAAGCCAGGAAAGAGCGCGCAAGCTGTGATCAAAGCCAAAATAGTGCTGCAGTTCTTGCCACAGCAGCAGTTCAACACCATAAATTGTGCACATGACCGGCGGCAAACAAATCATGAGATCATCAAAACATCAAATCGCTCACATCCAGGTTTGTGCAGACTTCGCGCTGCTGCTGCGGCACCGGCGGCGGCGCTGCGCCGCACGTGCTTTCGTCAGGAATGCTGCCGACTAGGCCATTTGCGACGCAGTAGGCACGCCCGCCTTCAGCGGCCCAGCAGCCTTGGGCATTCGTGCGGACGTTTATCCACGCCTGATCGCAAGAAGCACCGCAACGGTCATGTGAAATGTGAATGATTATCACTGGCGAGCTGTGCCACAATGCGGTCCATGCGCGCTGGCGGTCAGCCTGAGGGCTGGGGTCAAGTGCACCTGCTGCTTACCCGGTAAACAGAGCTTCCCAACACTGAAACAATAACTGAGAATCGGTAACTTGAATCGCACGTGCTCAGCAGAAATGCGACACCGTGACGGTCGCCTGCCTTGTGTTCTCGGGAGTAAGGACATCAATGTTGCAAGCTCATAACAGCACAGGCATTTAGAGCAGTGCGCAGAGCGGCACAGCCACCTGCAGCACCAATGTCGTCAGCGGCGGTCCTTGGTTAGCAAAATGAAGCCCATTTGCAAAGCGTACTGCACCATGCACTTTAATGGAGCCGATTGCAGGAGTTTAAGCCCTCTACACAGTGTTGTGGCATGCGCCATCGCCTGGGGGTGCCCTGGTGCTCCAGGGCCTCCATCCTGGCAGTGGTTTCTGCCATTGAGGTGTTGGTTGGGGGTTGGTAGTCTACTGTCTGCTCCCCCTCCTTCAAGTAAGGCAACAACACACACACATGCGCCGCAGCCGTTCGCAGCACCAGCGCCCTCTTCAGCTTGGACAACTTCGTTTGAGTACCAGTGGCAACACGCACTGCCGCAAGCAGCTCCAGCACGCGCTCTCGCGCACCAGCGAAGCGCAGCACCATCATCCGCACGCGATATTCAACTTCAAATTGCTTGGCTTCGGCTCGGGCAGCGCTGCCGGCGCTGGCTTGCTGTTGCCGGTGCGGCACCTCTCTGTCAGCTGGTGCTGCATGCGCTGCCACTGGAATGTGTACCCGTCATGCAGGCGTTGGCACTGTTGCAGATCAGCAACTTGAAGCCGACGCCCCGAAATCTGAGGTTGCGCCTGTACCATCGCAATGCTCTGAGCTCCTGTCATGCCGCCACTATGCCTGCTGCAGGATCTGAATGGCAGGGCTAGCGCCTGACCTTGGCGCAACTCATAAATGAAGGCTTCAAGTTGTGGTCCTTCTACAGCTACTATCAATGCCCATACAGCGTGCATAAGGGCTAGGGTTAGGGTCACGGTTATGACTAACCCTACGCAAGCCACTAACCCGAGGCAGGACTCGTGAGTAAACTCGTGAGTAATGAGTAAAACCTAAATGAGTAAACTTACGAGTATCGGCAGTTGGGCCACGAGTCACTTGGGCTGCCAGCTGGCGCAACTGGCGCAACTAAATGGCGCAACATGGTTGGCGCAAAGGTTTGAACTTAGGGGCTACAAACTATGAGCTGAATGCCAGTGAGTGCAGCCTGCAGCTCATCCTGCATCAGTGACTGAGTTGCCATGACCGCCTCGCGCATCAAGCGCCGGTGCTACAGTACAGGCCCACGTCCGCCAGCTGCTGCCGGTGATGCTCATGTCTTTCTGCCAGACAACGGCCCTGAGCTACATAGCTTGCATGCACCTGCAGCTGCTGAAGCACTGCTGGAGCCGCGTCCGCTCATTCACCAGCGCCGCCTCGAGGCGTCCAGCCCTCAGGGCCGTTGCGCTCACACCGCAGCAGCTGCTGTTGCCACGCATCCGCCAGCACTTTGCTGACAGCGGCGACTTGGCGTCCGCTGATGGGCCAGCGCCGACTCAAGGTTTCCAGCCCTCACGGCTGTTGCGCTCGCACTGCAGCTGTAGCGGCTAGCGTCCCCCAGCACATTGACAGCGCGGCGACTTAGTGCAGCTGATGCTGCAGCAGTGCAGCACCCAGCACCCCGACGACAGCCTGCGCCTTCTTCAGCTCATGGCAATCCATCACCAGCGCCCGCTGCGCACTGCAGCCTTCTCGTAACCGAGCTGCTGCTGGCTGATGCGCAGCAAGACTTGCACCACCGTTGCAAATACTGCGCTGGCCTCATGCACCGCATTGGCCCATAACGCGCCTCCCAGCGCTTGTGGCAGCCCCATTCATGTACAGCTCGGCAGCCCCATGCACGCTCGACACTGCTTGCGGCGCGCTGCAATACATCGCAAGTACATGCGACAACACCGTGCGGGGCGCACACTGGCATGAGTCTTCGACTGCCTTTCCTCACACTCTGGGGTACAGGGAGCGCGGCCGTAATGCTAATGACTCACCGCACACCACGATACTGCTGCCGCGGCACTTCTTATGTAGCATCAGGTGTCGCCAGAAGTCATGCCTGTACCCCCGCCGCCACGCCCTAACCCTAACCTTAACCCTAGCCCTAGCCTCACCTCCGCCACGCCCGCGTCCGCCACCGCCTGCGCCAGCGCCGCATTCTCCTGCGCGTCCCGCGGCGCGCCGAACCTCGCGCCGCCGCCGCACGCGACAGCGCGCGCATCGCCCGCACCCCCCGCCGCCGTCGCCGTCCACACCCCCCTGCCCCCGCCACCCACGCACGCGTGCAGGCGCGCCGCGCCGCCGCGGCACGGCTCATCGTGCCAGCGCCCGTCGGCGGCGGACACGTATGCGCATGTGTTGGGGGGGGGCAGGGCGGCGGCGGGGGCACCCTCCGCCCACGACCAGACGGTGGAGGCGAGGAGAGCGGCGTCTACGCGGTCAAAGGTGGGGACGAATGCGCACAGCTGCGCGGGGCGCACGAGCTCCGCCGAGAGGAAGTCCTCGGGGGGGAATGCGTACTCGAAGACGGTCTGCGGGAGGGGGGGGAGGGGGCGAGAGGGGGCACATGTGGGGGGAAAGGGGTTGTCAGATGACAGCGGCAGCAGATGTCAGGTGCTGAGAAGGGCTGCCGGCGAAGACACCGGTGCGACGACAGCAGGGGAAAAGACAGTGCTGAGCTGAGCAGTGGCGGTGTCTATGACAGGGGGGCAGCAAGCCTTGTGGCTGATTACGGTGAAAGGACGCTTGTGTAGGATCGGGCGGCAGGGCAGAGTAACGCAATAGATGGCGCATCGCATTGCATGCTGCAATCTGAGTTTCACCCTGCTCCTGTCAAAGAGATAGTTTGTGAGAGATGTCATGATTGTCCACAGGTAGCCAACATAAGACAGGCGGCAAAGGTTTGGCGCAGACTAGATAAACTGCTGACATCACGCGTGACCTATTGCAATACCTGGAGTGCCTTCATCGCCTGCAAATTCATGTCTCACTGCCCCACAGCGGCGCCACTGCAGTCCGCCGACACGTGTCATCACAAGGCGACAGGGCTTGATGCAGGGGTCTTTAGCCCCCCCGCCAGTAATCGCTTCAGCCAGTTGCAGGTGACAGCACCCCCTGCACACCCCCTCTCACCTGCCCTCCGGCGTCGAATTGCAGCGCCGTGGCGTCGCCCTGAACGCGGTACACGTCTCTGAAGCAGATGGTGTCGAGTGGCGGACCGGAGTCGCTCAGCGACAAGCCTGAGCTCGTTGAGCCTGTTGTGTTTTCCGCCTCGCGGTAGAGCGCGTCATCGCACAGGGGCCCCGATGCGGAGCAGAGGTCCACTGTTTGCGAGACAGCACAGAGGTATGTATGCGTGCATGTACTGTGAGTAGTTGAAGGCACTATGAGGTACAAGCACTCTGGCATGGTCTGAACAGGACGCTGTTGAAGTTGAGGACGTAACCGTGGAATGTAACTGCCGATGCAACAAACCTAGCAGAGGCAGCTGCAGACGCCAGCAATGAGGTTGCGGCGAGATCAGCAGTGGCATACTCTCACGCAGCTGGCAGTGAACGACACTCACAGACTGACAGTCTGTCACTTGAGGGCCTGACGCGGCGGAGACATCAAAGGCTGGCAGGCATGCACAGAAGCCAAGCACCCCAACCAGCAGCTGTTGCCAACTGCCGCTCTTTACGCGCTTGACGCGCGAGCCTCACCTATCTGCGCCGGCTTGATGGCAAACTCCGTGTACGCCAGCACCAGCGCGCCCACCTCATTCAGGCTCTGGAACAAGATTTGCTTCCCGCGTGCGACAGCGCTCGCCACCGTGGGCCACTCCCCCCCATCATCCTCAAAATCCTGCGCTGAATACACGCGGTCCGCCCCCACAACGCGCGCAATCTCCTGAGAGAGCAGCCCCGGGGGGCTGTTCATGCGCGTCTCCAGCTTGACGCTGAGGAACTCCTGAGCGTTGGCGGGATCATCGAGCCAGTCGGCGATGCCCTGGAGGACCTCGCCGAAGGTGGGGGCGTCGCTGACCAGTGATGAACAGCGGGGGGGGGGGGAGAGCAGGGCAGGTACAGTGATTAAGGACGGGCAAATGGCACATAGCTCTATGATCTGGTTCACAGCATCGCGCCTTAAGTTGACGCCTTTGCAAGTACACAAGCAGCATCGCACCGCAATCGATACATGCCCAGTTGAAGTGGCTGCTGCAAGGTCGTGTCAAGGCATGACTTGTCACTTTCAGGCTTCCTTTGCGCCAGTCTCACTCCCTGCTCAACCTCATGTGCTTCGTGAAGTTGGAATTTCAATATGAGAACACTGGTTCGCTGCTTGTTGCAGACGGGACCAATGCTGTGACACCGCGAATGGTGCCTGACGCCAGCAGACTGCTGTATTACCACAAGCAGTGTGCCGTGTCATTCGTGCCTCTGCGGTGCATACCACAGGACACTTCTTGGCGACATGACTTGTTTTGCTGCATATATGCCCTCTGGGTCTCATGCCACCTACTTACACCTACCCTGACGCGCAACATGACTGGTCTCAAGCACCGCCCTATGTCACACCCTGCACTGTGTATCTGACGCTAGTAGCCTGTCTGCCTGACAGTCGAGCTTGGGCACTTACCGTCGGCAGATGGTGGACTGCGGTCCGAAATCTTCCACGCCACACTCATTGCACTTCTTCCACTCCATCTCAGTGCAGAGCTGCAAACAAGCACAGTGTATGCGAGGGGTCACAGTGCGCTCTCACTGCACGTCAGGAAGTTCATTACATAAGGGTTGCAGCAGGGGGCGGTGCAGGTGGGCGACTATGCGCAGGAGCCAGCTATGCCCTCTTGACTAGTGACTATGTATGGTGGGAGATTGGCAGCTGAGGTCCAGCTTGAGATCTGGTTGTCTGATGCGGTGCAAAGGACATTCATTTGCTGATGCATGCTGCAGTGGCCCCGGCTGTGCCTCAGGAGCAAACGCACAACAACACTGCAAGCACACACAGTCCCCACCTGGTACGCGTAAATGGCGGCCCCTCTGCCCGCGTGGCACACCCGCAAGCCGCTGGCATCGGCATCAGAAGCAGCCTGGCTACCGAGCCAGTGGACATCGATCTCAAAGCCACGGGTTCCCAGACAACGCAGCTGGGTCGGGATGTCGAAGATTTGATTGGCCTGTACCTCAAAGTACGCGCGTGTCCTGGGATCGTAGTCGCTGCTGTAGCTGTTGTGGGTCGCAGTGAGGGGGATGGTTTGCACGGTGTGCTCATAAGTCAGATAATGCTGAAGCTGTGTTGCGCGCAGGAGCCAAGCGCTGGTGCCTGTCTGAGCTCGCGCCCTAGCCGCGAGCAAGGCTGGCGCTATTAGTGCAGCAACTATTGCGCCAGGCCACATGTCATAACTATCTGAATGAGATCCTCAATCTCAAAGTAAACCCTATGGACTAGCTATGTGTGGAGTGGACTATCAAGCCGGACGGCGACAATTCGAAAACTTCAACAGCAACTTGAAGTCTGAGAAGTGACAGTTGATAGAGAGACAAACACCACGGCAGATGGCCACTCAGCGCCACGCCATGGAAGAAGATGACCTTCGCCTGCTGCGCCATCTGGAACGCAGCCTCACACGGCTGATGGAGCTGCCATGCCTTCAGCAGTCACCGAGTGGGGTGTCAGGTACTGCACAAGCTGAGCAGAATCGTGAGCGCAGCGAAGCATCTTGGAGAGTGCTTGACCAATTTGCTGATGATATAGCATCTGCATTCATACACACCTGCTCTGATACGTGTGCTCGTACCGTTGCGGTAAAACGCCTGATGATCGCAGACCGATTCGCAGTAAAGATTGGTTCTCGCTGTATTGCAAGTCGCTGCCTTTGACGCTTCGCATACCATGGTGGCAATTCTCCTCTGCGCGTCTCTTTCTTACCCTGCAGATGTCCAGCAGCTGGACGTTGCGCGTGCGGAACTGTTGGGGCTTCAGACCGCCACACGAGAGTTGCACGAGAAAGGGGAGGTGGAGGTGGGCTTTGTGGCCTTCAAATATGCCCTGCTTTTGGTCCAAGAAAGGCTGGCGAGCGCTGACGCCGGGGTGCGTGCGCATCGCGAGCAAGTGCTGTGCGATGCGGATCCAGCTACGCAGCGCGCTCGACCCGTCCTGCCTGCAGGGGACGGGATCTTCAACAACGTCAGTACGCTGGCGCACGTGCTTCACTTCTACGGCCCTGGCCAGTGGGCGTACGTTTCGCCCGTCAGCAGGACGGTGCGCGCCGCTTACATGCACGTGACGGCTGAGCACTTTGACGTGGAGCACATGTTTGCCACTGACCCTGCCGCGCCGCCGCCTCGGAGACCACCATCGATTTCGGTTTGGCGAATGGTTTGCGGAAGCTGACCGGAGACAACTTCCACTACGCAGTGGGGGCCAATGGATCTCTGCAGGTGGTGCGACATGCCATCAGCAAGGGCATGGACTTCAACACCAAGGTCTTAGCTGGCTTGGCGGCCAACCTCAACATCAATCTCCTGCAACAGGCGCAAACCGACTTTTTCGAGCGCCCGGAAGCGCACTCGGTGTCCACATGGTTTGATGCGGGGCTCAGTGCTGCGGCTCGGGGCGATGACGGCACGGTGCTGACGTGGATAGCGCAGACAGCGCCGTTTGTGTCCAAGCATGGTGTGGCGGGAGCGCCTTGGTTTCACGGTAAGTTCCCCAATATAACGTTGATGCGTTGCATGTGGTAGGTGAAGATGATGCTTTGGGAAGTGCCGCAGAGTTTTGTTCAAGCTTTGTGAATATACATGGTATGACACCGGCATATATGTGCACATCTTTTCTTCGCCATGAGCTCCTCCACCACTCCAGCTTGTCCAGATGCCCGCATTGCCTCCCAGGCTTGCTTCTTCTTGCGCCTGCACTCTTGTTGATACAGCCTATTCTGCTCCCTCCTGCGCGCCTGCTTCTTGTTCTCATCGCCATTGAGGTTCTGGACTGAACTCTCAGCTAGCCTCATTGTCTGTTGTGATCTCACCTCTTCCGCCACTTCAAGTTCCGACGCGGCGCCTGAACCGCTCTCGACCCCCTTTTGCTGACAGACCCCCTTGCTGACAGAACATGCTGACAGAACAAACATGCTGACCGAACGGTGGGTAGGGTGTTTGAAGCCGCAAAAACACTGAGTACATGTTGTGGCGAAACCAGTAGACCAGTAGAAGGCCAGCCCATACCCAGCTGTGGGTGTAGAAGCAGGCTAGTGGACCAGAGTGCGTAAGGTCTGACTGTACTGAGCTCAGGTTGCAGTCATGACCTGCGGTGATTGTGCCAGAAACAGCAGCAGTGTGAAGCTGTGCACGGTGGTGTTCGGCGCGGTGTCCCAGACCGCTGAGCCTTGTGTTTGTCACAGACCCTTGCAACGACTGTCAAGAACATATGCCGCATGACGCACCGACACTTGTTGTGTGAAGCTCTTGTGTGAAGCTCTTGACATATCTGCAGCCATACACAATGCAACCATTTGTTCAACAAGATGTGCAGCTACTATACCCGAATTACATCCAACTGCGCTCGCTCAACAACACGCATTTCGACTGAAGGTGGGCTCAGCAGCGATTGCACCGTGCCTCGCGCAATGCGCATGAAGGTGTGAAACTCAATAAAGACAGCAATTGCTCGTGCGTGCTTGCCTGTGCAGCGGCGCTAATGGCCACAGCAGCGCTCAACGGCCGCCAGACCACGTTGCAATGGCTCATGGGCACAGGGGCAGAGCTTTACAATCCGGTTGCCTCCGGCAATTACGACCATACCAAGCCCAACAGAGTTGCCATCTTCTGGCCCGAACGGCTTCAGAAAGTAGGGCTGACGTACTTTTCATCTGCCAGTGGTACTCATGATCAGTACATGGTGGTGCCACTTGATGCGGCAGTGCTCGGCGGCCAGCGGCACATCGTCGATTGGCTGCGCGCCAACGGGCACAGCTTCTCAGAGCAGACAATGCGGCTCGCTGCCTTCGACGGCAGTCTCGACATGGTCAAGTGGCTTGTGTGCGAAGGTTGCCCATACCACGCTGGACAGGTGGAAGAAGACGTGGAGGTTAATGATCAACTCGGTGAACTGATCCAAGCTCGCATGCAGAAAGCGCAAGCCTGCAGTGCGTGCGGTTTCTGCAGGAAGCTGAGAGCCAGATGGCAGTCTAGCCTCTAGTGTTGGCACCAAGTACTTGCAGTCATGATGTACTGCGCGCTACAGCATTCATAGATGAGCCCAGCAGCGCTGGCTTGTGACCTGTCAGGAGAATGTGAACGATGGTTTTTGTTTGACAAACATGGGATCGAATGCTCATTGCCTCTGGTGCCCCCCCTCGAAGACATGTGCCATGTCTGTTTTGTTCTCGACGCTTTACCACGTGTCTTTTGCTTACATGAGTACGCGACACACACACACAGCTCATTGTCTTTGTTGAAGTTGGCTACTTCGAAGTTATATGGCACCTTGGCCCCTTTGGGTGACGCCGGCCGGCAGCTGGCGCCAAAAACTTGACCCAAGTCAATATCACTTGTTCACATTATGATTTTCCTGCAGGCATGCCTCATAACATGCAATGAGTGCGCATACCTGTGAAACGGCAAAGCAAGTGCGTGCAGCACGGTGTTGCGGCACTTGTGCTCCCTTGATTTTTACATGTTTGCTATCGCCTGTGTCGCTCTGATGCGACAATCGCAATCTCAAAGGCACACAGGTGCAGCCGTGTCACAAGAGTGCCATGAAACCAGGAACTCCAACTCTTGGTGGTGCATCAATGTCATCTTCCAGCCCGTGTTGGGCGTACTGGACGCGTCTTACGCCCCAGTGCAGGTGATGTTGTACTCTGTACAATAGTTTCACACTTCTGGCGTGAAATAAAATAGTGTGTTCGAAGTATATAAGCTGATGCGCAGGCAGAAATGATGCCTCTTGTCTCACTGATTCATATATGCAGGAAGCTCAGTGCATTCTGGTGTGAGCAAAGTTGAGGCCATCAATTGAATGCTTGACAAATGAGCAGCGCATGTCATTGCAGCAGTGCACCGCCTTAAAATCTGCATGACACACACATGTTTACACCGTACTACCATGAGCTCCTGTTGCAGCTAGCACGCATCTGCAGCTCAAAAAAAAAAAGAAAAACCTGCTGGTGAGCAGAGTCATCTTCAATTTGGCACAACATCGTGCATGACTTTGATTTAAAATGATGTATTTTAACCCTCGTATTGCGGAGATGTGATGCGCATGCCCAATGGCCCATGCACCAGACAAAATGGCACATATATAAACGGCTGAGTATCACAAGTTCCCAGCACGCAGCTGCTCCATGAATGGCTCGGGCGGGCTGACTTTGGATCTGCAAAAAAAGGTGGAGCAGACAACATTGGGAAAGCAAAACACAGGACATGAGTAGAGTGCATCACGCACGTCACACCATGACATGTGCTTTGATGGGCTTTGACTAAGCATGCAAGTACATGCTGAAAATGGTGGATTCATGTTGATGCTGCATGAATGTCATCATTATTACATGCAGGCACTCAGCTGGGCATGGAGAGGAGTTTGGCACGCGATGGTGGCTGCCCGGCAGGGCTGCTTGGCTATGGCATTGGCGCTCGACAATCAAAGCCACACTAACATCAGACATTTCTGTATTAGCTTGGCTTCGACCCCAGCAGCCAGGCTTTTGATCAATTTCTTGTCATCAACTTAACACTTCAAGCATTCATGCAACGGCTCCTGACCTGTACCGCTGGACAAAGCTGAGTGCGTCATCAGCGCTCAGTCCCTTTTCCTTCATCACCGCCGCGATGGTCACGGCGCCGCTGCGGCCGGACCCGCCGCCGCAGTGCACCAGCACCCCGCCACTGCGGCACAGAGGCAGGCGGACCAACAGGAACGTGCGTGAGATTCTTATGGTGCGCAGGTGTAACTGACATGCAGAGCAACGTGCTGTGGATATTCGGACTGGGCTGTGTCAGAGCTGGGTCGAACAAAAGGCATAATGCATACCAGCATCAGCACCTCTTGAGACGTGACGGCAGGGACACTCGCTATGTGTTCAGATCACCTAATAGAGGCAAGTGCCTTGTGAATGGTGCTCAACGCTGGCGCACCTTGAACGCTTTTGAAGGCACACAACCAAGTTAAAGAATAAGTGGTACGTTGCATGCCGCTGACTCCATTGGAAAACAGAAACTCCACTTCACTGGCAATGTGTCCACACAAAGCATGCTCCTCTGCTCAACACGCTCCTCTGATCAGCACTTCTGAAGTGTATTGAAGAACCAGAAGGGACATCAAGCTCTGAAATCATCCCTTACCTACACGCATCATATCACGCATCAAGGATTGTGATGGCCTTAAGCCGCAATCTGCAGACATTAGCTGCGAGGGTAAGACTCAGTGAAAACAGAGGCCGCCTTGTATTGATTGCCGCGGCTACTGGCGGTTCCTTTTCACAATGCAAGCACCCAGCTGCATCTAGATGATGTGTACCATACAAATGGCCCTATTGTATATAATATACATGTTGCACCTTGAGTATGTCATCAGTGCCGTATTGCAACTCGACTATGTCGGAAAAACTTCACTTGCCCCACCACTGTGCATACAGCAAGCCGACCACTTGGCTGGGAAGCTTGACACGAATACCATCTCCATCTGGATCTCCACTGCATCGAATGAACAAACGTTGAGCTGCTGATTTGTGTCCTGGTATTGATGTAGCAAACATGATCACCTGCCACCCTCCCGCGCCTTGGACACGAACTCCAGGCAGCCCGGCAGGTCGTCAGTGATAGCACAGCCACCGTCCGCAAGGTTGATCACCTGCAACAATCGCAAAGCCAGCGAGGTCCTAGATTCACGATGGAGTAGTCGTTAGCCCACTCATCTCATGGTTCACACCGTGTAGCACGCTGTACTCCAGTCAGGGCGCGCGCAAGACAGCTTGGAGCAATCTTGCGATTCGAATCCTTTCTTTGTTGTGTTGTCTCACCAGATATTCAAAGTCATCTGGAAATGGGGGCGCCATGCCTGTGGTGGTGAGCACGTGAGTGATGCCATTGCTTTGCAAAGCAGCCTTGTCTTCTGCAGCAGCTTTGGAGCCAATGAACAGCCCAGGCAGGACCTCGTTGGCCTCGTCTCCGGGAAAGCTTCTCAGGGACATGGCGCACAAGCCGCTGCTCCTGCCAAGTCTGGCAGCCTGCAGAAGCAGAGAGCAGCACAGCTTGATACTTTGTCACGTCGAGGGATGGCGGAACATGCATGTTTGAACTTCATGCATCCCACCGTCCACCTGCCTGGAGCGTAAAAGGTGCTGGAAGGAAGGCCGAGGTTGTGCTGAAGAACAGAGCTGACAGCAGCGCCAGAGTCACAGTCCACACCGCCATCGAGCTCTCTGCGAATTACACACTTCAAGTTAATGTTCAGCAAGGGAGAGAGAAACAAACAAACTCTACTCTACTACTCTACAGGCACACCACCGTCCACCTGCCTGGAGCGTAAAAGGTGCTGGAAGGAAGGCCGAGGTTGTGCTGAAGAACAGAGCTGACAGCAGCGCCAGAGTCACAGTCCACACCGCCATCGAGCTCTCTGCGAATTACACACTTCAAGTTAATGTTCAGCAAGGGAGAGAGAAACAAACAAACTCTACTCTACTACTCTACAGGCACACCGCTGCTGCGTCGCAGGCGCACCACCTATGTGACGTACAGAGCGCCGCGGATTTCAAGCCAAGCAAAAATCCAGCCACCACCAACAACAGCAACAAACACGAATCCCTAAAGTGCAGAATCTGCTGAATCTTCAGCGCATCTTGTTGGGAGAGATATCTATAGAAAGTTGATGGATCCAAGATTTGTGTATCCCATCTCCTCATCATATGTATCTCACTCATCATACCTGTATCTCACCACGTGCCAGATCTCCACCCCAACCACATTAGAAAATGAATTGACTCAATGAAGGTAGAACAGTAGAAGTATTGTCTTTGTGTGGTGTGCTTGTTTAATACGTACCCGGCACATCCTCTCACAGAACATGACATGCAGCGTGGCTCTGCAAGCAGGCAGGCAATGACCCTCCAACTTGAGCTGGCACAAACCCCTGGCGAGAGCCAACGCAAGTGAACAAAAGCAATTATTAAAACACCACACAGCAATGGCAGAGAGAGAACAACATCTTTATGCTCTTGGCAGTCGTACATGCCTCAATATTGAATAGCTCAGGCCTGCTGTGCGCAAACACTCAAGGTGCCGCCACACTTCCGGATTTGATGATCGAGCCCCTGTAATTTGATTTCAAGATGCCGCCCTTCATTACACAGGTATCTAAAATGTTCGCCGCGTTGCGCTTGGTCACAAGACCATACCAGTCGCCCTGGGGATACACGATGCACACGCCCGCATACTTGTGCCCCCCGATGTGGCTGCATCCCGCGATTGAGAGCTGCGTGTCAGTCAGGTTGAGCTTCGCCTTGTGTGCCTGCATCGCCTCGATCGCCTGGTGCAGGCACCGCACACGCATGCAGCAGCGCACGAAAACAACAACAGCAACACACTTTAGCAGCAAGAAGCACCTATATATGACAACAATGTGTATGCAATATGCACCCGGTACACCAACAGGTAACCCCGGGCATGGGTAGCGGAGTGCAAACCCTGCGCTTCGCTGTGTTGGCCAACAAGCATGCTCAGCGCTCAGCAATGTCAGCATCATGAAGCCCACACTGCCTTCCTCAGCAAAAGAACTGTTATGGTGCATTGACTACGAAGTACCTCCCCCTTTGTGCACTGCGTACTCGCCACCCCCCCCGATTCGCCGTCCCCATCAGATTGGATTGATTGAACATTTTCAGCACGCACCTGAGGCCCTGCCTTGCCGCAGCGCTTGTCCCTATTGGAGTGCACACACACCAGTACCAGCCGCTCAAATGGCGTTGGCGACACCGTCACACAAACTTGTCGTAGTGTTGCCCCCGCCGCTGCCCCCCCTGCACCCCCCTGCTCCACCCCCCCGCTGCTCACGCCATTGCTCGCTGCCACTTCAGCAGCGCCGCTCAAACCATCTGCTGGTCGTTGTGGTACTAGCGCTGCCTCCACAAACTTGTGGAGCGCCTCCATGCTAGTGCTGACGTGGCAGAGAAGGGCCTCTGGGTAAAGAATAATGCCGATAGTGTCTTCGGGGCCAGCGCTGGGCAGCTCGCAGGCTGTGATGCGCACGCGGCTCGGCGCCGCCGACTTTTCCGCCGCTGATGCTAGTGCTGGTGCTGCAGACACACAAGCACATACAGCAACGCTCACGGCGTTGGGTCTGTGGTCCTGTGTGCAAGAGGTTACATATTATATGCATGCAACAAGTATGCAAGCAGCCAGTCATATACAGCTTGGTGTCGGCGACTCTGCTGCTGCTGTTGCATTGGCGCTGCTGCCTCTGCTACTCCGAGAGCACAGCAGGCACCGCTGAGTGTGTTTCGTGCGTGTACGTACCTACTGCCGAGAGCAAGATGGACCTCAATGTAGGTTCATGTAGGTCCATGAATGGTAGTTGACCACGCATGCCTGCGATGCACACATGTCTCCGCAACAGGGGCTTGCCTCTGCTGCTGCTGCCGCAGTGCACAAATGAGGCATCGCACCTGAGCAACTAGACACCATGACCATGTGTTATTGATTCTAGCAGAACCGTGAGCAGAGACAGGAAGGATCCCATGCCTCTATACGCAACTCACCAGACTGCTGCACACCTGCTGTGCTCTCCACTGCCTCCCTGCTGGCTGGTTTCTCTTTCTCCTTCTTGGCTTTCTTGATGAGCCCCGCTTTGACACAGAGCTGATGCAGCAGGGCCGCAGGGCTCCCCTCCTCACTCTCTATTTTAGATGGCCAGTCGTTGCGCCCGCTGCTCGTGGCAATGACAAGCATAGCCAGCACAGTGAGCACTTCGCTAGTGTCAAGCCTTGAATAGGTGAACAAATTGAGCTTAAAATCACCTGCGATGGCCCTCAGTATGTAAATGCTGTGCTAAACCTTGCGCAAGTCGTGGTCGCAGGATCCCCTCGATACTCCGAGGCCTGTGCTGCTTGAACAGCGATTTATACAGATGACTCATACAGATATGCTAGTGGAATATCACTTACGAAATGTCCACAGATGTTCAGTGCATAGTATGCATTGCACTGACTACGTGTGTGAAGTTGGTGAACACGAGTTGAAGTCACTGGTCAATGTCGCGCGTTGGCTGCGGTGGCCTTACCTGCATAGTATAACATGCCGCTCATAGGGCTCCATAGTACCCTCCATAGGACCACGCTCGGCTCCGCAGTCGCATGTTCCGCATGTCTGCTGCTGCGCATCGCCGATGTCAGATGGTGGTACTGCCGATGCTTTGCCATCTTCAGACTGCTGCTGCTGTACACCCGTCTGCGACTTAATCGATCTTCGACGGCGAGAGACATGATAGCAAGCTACTGCTGCCACCACTGCCGTCGCTGTAATCACAGCGACTGCCCTGGACCGCGACGCTGAAGATGCTGCTTCGCTCATGATATATCCCCTTGAGGCTGACTAGCTCCCGCTGTCCCAGCTCGTAGATATTTGAAATGCAGCAGCAGCGTCAGACGTGGATCAGGCCCCGCACGCGTCCGGCAAGTGTTGATACATTTTTCGATCAGACCAACACGTGGCTGCCTCTCTGACCAGGCTCAACGTGATCAAACACACACACAAGCGATTCGCCCTCCAACAATGACAGCGTCAACTCTGGTGCTGGTCCTTGCAGCAGTTTTCGTGTGCAGCTGCGGCACAGTCAATGCGTTTATCAATTCACCGCACTACATCAAAACAGCAGCGCGAGGATACCAAACTGCGCAGTATCCGCTGAGGGGGAGGACAGCGCTGGCTATGGCAGGTGATGGCGGCAGCGGTGGAAAAGGCATGGGAAGCAGCAGCAAGGAAAAGAAGAGCAACGGTGGCGGCGCTCTTGATGGCGCTGAGTTCGAGAGGCAAGGTGTGTTCAATATTTGGCGATGTTGAACTTGTCGGATGAGTGTATTGCATGCGGAGTGTGTCAGCCTCACACTCTCACTGGCGGGTTGAGAGCAATGGCAAAAGCTTCAGTTGTCTCTTCCAGCATGTACTGCTTCCTGGTGCCGCACTACATGTCGTTCATGTTACACACAGCTGGTTTGTTCCGAGATAGATATGACTCGAGGCTTAGTTTTTCCACAGCACAGTGCTATGTGCTGGCAGTGTACAGCACGCTTGCTGCTGCGCCTGCATTTACAGCATGCTGCCTCTACGTCGGTTACATGTAGTGTCATTCGGCAGCAGCAATTTTGGCTATGTATTTTTTGGGGGCAGGCGCGCAGGGTGACACGTTGCATGAGTCATGAATGTTGCAGCAGGGCGGTGGTGCAGTTGATAAGTTGCTGTCAGAAACATATCTGAATGTCTATTAGAGCTTGCTGAAAATATTGTTTGCAATGAGCATAGTACATTGTGTGATGTCACCTCCATTCCAGCGACAGGTTTGGTTTTCACTTGGCAAGTTGCAATTCAGCAGTCTAGCGACAAGTAGTTTGCAATTCAGCAGTCTAGCGACAAGTAGTTGATGAAAAAGTGGACGTATCGCATGCACAATTTTCTTGTCTTTTCGGTCCTGAATGCCTGATGATGGTATTTGCTTACTCTGCAAGCTCGCTTTTGCAATGCTACACTGTTTATCCTCGTTGCGCTGCAGAATGTTTCAAGCTAATTAAGGGTGTTGTTTGCTTACAGAAATACGCGTAGAACAAGGCTGTCCACGTTGCGTTGGAAACAAAGAAAAGCACCACATCAATCAGCGCTGGCTACGATATTTTTATTGATTTACGTTTGTTGGAAGTACATACTTCAACTGTCGATTGAGACACGGAATAACAACGATGTCTGGGGCTGAATATGCATTCTAGCCTACTGAAGTTCAGTATGCACTCTACAATACCAGGTTGCTCTGATTTGCGTCACAATCCGTTTACACACAGGCACCTGCACGCCCCTACAGCATGCAGTGGCTCGAGATCGTTGCTTTCTTGAAGGAAGCATTTTTTTTGTGTGCTGTTTTCACTGCTGCAAGACCGAAGCCCAGTGTATGAACAATTTTGGAGGGCGGCATGCTCCGCAGGCACTTCAACAGCACAATCTTCCCACATGACGCTTTGCAACAAATCTTCAACATTGTCAATACGTCCGCACAGTCTTCATTCGTGTTGCTTTCAATGTTTGCTGTGCCTGGCTCTGCAGAATTGAAGGTCATATTCCGGACCATGGAGGAGAATGACATACACTTCCAGCAGCTCGGGCCGGAGCAGACGGACACAATACAGGCATACGTGGACAAGATACTGGCAGCAGGGTCCCCCATGACGCCCAAGGCAGTCGTTGCGGGCGATGGGCTGGTGGGGAAGTGGCGGCTGGAATACTCCACCGAGCAGAAGTACAAGGTACTGCAAGTATCCATGAGCAGTGATGATCAACCAGCTATTCATTGTGCACACTTGAGGTAAATGATGCACTGTGTCATTTTCTGAAGTTCTATCATGACTTGTGTGTACAGTCTGGTTGATGCCTGCATGCAACACACATGTCAGCCCTGGAAGTGGCTTGTCTGACGAAAGTTCCACATGGAAGGGCCAGTTGAGGGCTGCGTAAGCATGAAAATTTGATTGAAGGAGTGGCGTTGGCGGTGGCGACATGGACAAAGTGGCAGTGTGTGTGACTTATTTGCGGGCATGAAGCAAGTGTGCACAAAATAGGTCTTCAGACATTGGGGATGTTGGAAGAATGATTACATCACTGTACAAGTAGACCAGGCCTCTCTGTAAACAAGCAAGCACCACATGAACTTGCCAATGGTATGACGTGCACTCCACAAGCTCGTTGCAGTGCGTCACTGCAATGGCGGGCACAGTGTGGCCACATGGTAGGTCTCGCAGGTAGCGGTGCTACAAAGTGGCTCGGCTTGCGCTGCTTCTAAGAATATTTTCCTTGAAGTAGTCACATCTTATGTCATCATAGGTATATGCTTGAGTACTAGAGTACCACTCCTCATGAAACCAACAATTTACACGAGTACAATCATTTGCACGAGTAGTTGATGAGCAGTCCACAAGTTCCACCAGAAAAGAGAGTTTTTTCAAAGAATGCTCACAATGGGTTTTAAAAACAGCTCTGTTCAAGCGTTCATGTTAATTTGCTGGAGCTAGTATCCATCAGGCATGGCAAGCTACAGCACTCAAAAACGATTACCGTCAGGACGAGTAGTACTCATTCGGAACACCACAATTCTGCACGAGTACTCGAATACTATTCCCGGTAACGATGAGAAGTTCCACGAGTACTCAGTCCTGCCTGTGTGTATTTTGAACAATAACACGAGTATATTGCCACTCCTTGTTGTATCTTGAGTGATACTCCTGCTCCTTAGATTCAAAGTACGGTAGTTGAACTTATGCTGATGGTGTAGACTCTCACGCATGGGCAGGGGCATGACTGTTCGTGAATATGTGTTGACAGGTCGTTATCGTATGTGTAAGAAGCATTCCATGTTCGTGAACTATGATGCACTGCTGCTCTCCAAGCACTGCAGTAGTCTGCAGTGGATTGTCAGATGTCAGGAGGGTACTGTAACAGGCTGCACCTTCCTCCATTGAATACTTCCATGTAGCTTATAAACCTCCTTACGCAACCGTCTTTTTCGCAGTTTTTCCTCGGTCAATCTGCCTGCATGCCATGAAATCTGTTTGTTGTCTGGATTATTCATTTGCTCATTTGCAGTACCGCAGATGAGGCCTTAGACCAGTAGTATCAGTCCTACATTGACCAAGGCGACAAACACCCGTAAGCAGAAATTGTCGTTGCGCAAATTCGTGCACCTGGCAGAGACATTCAAAAACGAATGTACCTGATTGAGAGACGGCATGCAGCACAAGATTCGTTCAACAGCAATTCGCTGCAACAGTAAAAAATTTAACGTAAAACAATCACTTTGTGTGGGCATGAGTGCATTTCTTCGCTGGCACGGCGATCCTTCCGCTCAGTACTACTGTCTGTGTAGTATTTGCTCAAAGTGAGCCAACATCGCGGACCAAGCCGAACACACAAGTTCAACTTTATGACATTCTGGCAATTTTCTCGTGGTGTGCTCTTTGTCTTTGTTATCTGGTCCTCGGCAGATCCTTCCTCCCGGCAGCGATGTGTACACATATGTGTACGACCCCAAGGGCGGCAGGCTGGACACCATACTCATGTTCCCGCGCAGTCCCATAGTCAAGAGCATACAGGTCATCTGCGACTACACGGTGAGCACTGACACTTCTGGAACAACTACTGAGGTTCATTCACAAGGTCTTGTAGCTAGGCACTGTCGACGAACTGGGCCCTTCAGCCCCTAAGAGAGTCGAGCCAACTGGCCAGCCAGCAGCAATGTCACGACATGAAGGTTTCAGGGACCTGCGCATGTACGTATGCACATGTATGCAAGGACCTGGACATGTATGTATGCGCATGCATGATGCGCATGCGAGCCAACGGGGTGAAACCCGTGCATGCGCTCAATATGTAGAATATGATGCCATTGTTTGACTCGTGGCCAATTACTACAACAGCGGCGACCACGGTTATTGGTGGAAGGCACTTGTGTCTAACCATTCCTTGTCATCTAGAGCTCTACGATATTTTGATTTGTTTCCATGTAGTCCTCCTTTCATCGAAATGGAGCAGAGATTGAAGTTTGCGCCACCAGCGCCTACGCTCTGTCATTTGCTCCGTTTTTGCCATTTGTAGCCAGGCGTGAGCCTGTGCTGGCTGCCTGTATTTCCAGCAACGGAGCTGTGTGAATGAGTGACCACCTTTGTCTTGCCCTCTTGGGCACCACGGCAGCTGGTCATGCGGGCATGCATCCCTACAGTACAGGATGTGCCTTGACACATGTATTGCTGCTGGCACCACTCACATGCTTGGTGGTCCCGCAGGCGGTGATCCAATGGACATGCAGTAGTACACTACCGGAAAGTAAGGGCCCATCGGCAGGCGGCAACAGCTGTAGGCTTGACGATAGCGGTAGCGGAACACCCAGCTCTACTAGACACCTCCCGGCAGTACGTGTAGGGGCTGAAAGCGCTGGCGTCCTGTAGCGCGACGCACTTGCGTGTTCCGCCAGTGCTATCGACAAGCCTACGGCCATTGCCGCCTGCTCATTGGTCCTTACTTTCAAATAGTGTACTACAGCATGTCCGTTGGAGCGCTTGCCTGCGGAACCAGCGACAAGACAGTGCGCGTCCATGCAATTCAAGGCACTTTCATGACCCCTACATACTTGTTTTCTTCGCATCACTTTCCAACGAAGTGTACTATGAAGTGCTACTTCGCTTTGCTTGAAGTGGCAATTGCCTTTTTAAAAAAGCACAATCCCCAATGTGTTGTCCTGAAAAAAAACTGGCAGTGGCTGCGTGTTCAATGCCATTATAGTTTTGGAGCAATTGCAGGACGGTTGACACTCTACATCACCAGTTGCCTGCACGTATCGGTCAAGGTGGTATCGTGAGAGCGCATGAATCAATCATAACGAATGCAAGTTGTCACACTTCAAAAGCATTGACGCAATGTCAACTGATGCACCTCATGAGCCATTTCTTCAAGGCACCTGACTAGGTGAACTGCAATGGGGACATATATGAGGCTACTTTGTTCATGTTGTGCTACATTAACAAATATCCTCATATCGTACCTCATACATCTGCGGTACACCCTCTGCTGATGTTCAAGTGACACCATATTTTCGGAAGCATCAGTTGAAGCGGCAATCTTGTACTTTTATTGATTTCGCTTCGCAAGGGGCGCGGAAAGCCCTCTCTTTGGATGTGCACTCAATGCAACATTCCTTGTACTTGCACAACCCAGCATGATGGTATGTGACACACTGCAACCACTTTGAGACTACAAACAGCTCCACACAAACACACATCGTTATCAGCAGAACCAGTGTGCCTTTTTAACGCAATCCATCGGCTATTTTTCTCTGCGCAGATCTCCACCAATGGTGTCCTGGACTTTGTTTTCAAGAAGACGATTGTCGACATCTTTGGGTTTTCGCTCCCGGTGCCGACGTTTGGCACTCCCAACGCTTTCCTGGAGATGCAGGTAACTACTTGTAGCATTCATCGCCACCTGACGAGGTCACATACTGTATTGCAAGCAGCATCATGAGCCAGCTGCGGTGGACTCCCGGACTCGAGCCGTACCTCCGTTGTTAGTGCAGCTTCCCCCCCCTCCTGCTCCTGTGTCGCTGCCCATTGATTGTCACAGAAGTTTGTGCTACACTTTACACGTCATCAGTTCTGGAGGCAGGTAGAGGTTTTTTTGTGTGAGCATTTGCAGCATCTCCTCATTGGTCCCAGAGGCAAGTAGAGTTTTTTGTGTGAGCTTTTGCAGCATGTCCTCAAAATACTTGAGCATCATTTTTTTCATGACCTAGTTTCTAGTGCACTGAAGGTTGCAGTCCAGAGTTCATCGCACTCTTACATGGCGCTTGTTCTCAGCCCACAAAGTATGGCCCGGCCAGCACCCGGACACATTTGCTGTGCTGAAACGAAATGTACTGTACCTGGCCCGTGTTGTCGCATTTTGATGGTGCGCTTTGGGTTGAGCCAATACACTCTACACTCAGCTGTGTCTGAATGTCAGAGGCATATGCTTGTCCATCAATTACCCGAATGCTCAAGTTATGGAGGCATCAAAGGGTTGATGATGGTGCTCACTGTTGGTTTCATCGCTGTTGCTGACTACGCCCGCGTATCGCCGTCACTGTCTTTTGCTTGCGACCGATAGACATGGACAGTTTGAATGAACCTTATCTGACATGGTTCATGCACAAATCATAATAATGTCAACCGTCTGTGACTCACAATTCCGCAGCCGCGGCTGTGGCGCTGCTGCAGATCCTCACTGTGGCTAAAGCGTTGCTCTACCCGTGCTACCTGCGCTTGCATCTCTATTGCAGTACTTTGATGGCGATCTCTGGATGGAGCAGTTTGATGAACCTGCGCCCAACGGCGAGGGTGTCAAGAAGTCCGTCAACGTGTACCGGAAAATAGGCAGTCTCACGGAGGCTGACAAAGCAGCAACCATCAAGGCATATTCCAAGAATACGCTGCCGACGCTGCGACGGTGACAGTGCAGTGGAGCGGGGATCGGTTACAGCGATCAACATCACAGCAGCGCTCGGTAGAAGCTCAGCAGCAGCAGCAGCAGCACATCTGCAGATGGCAGCTCTCGTTTGAGCAGTGCTGCAATGAGGGTAGAGCGTGGTTGTGTCTAGTCTTGCGGCAGTTGCCCAGGCAGCGAAAGATAGGGGTGCCATGACTTTGTATAGCCAGGGCATCATGGTCGCACAACCGGCGTTAGCGTCAAGTGCTGCTGAGTGAAGCATCTGATGCAGATGGAAGAGCACCTGTCTGCTCAGCTGCGCTGGGCTTCAGTGCCACGCACATTGGCAATACATTGGTGCGGATTCTGTACAGCGGCAAGCAAATTCTTAGCAGCACCGGCAGCTCAGCCTTGAGGTACTCTGAGTCGCTACTCCTAGATGACAGGCTTGCATTTGCGGCAGCAGCTGCTGGTAGTCACACCACCGCAGCTGGCGTGCTGTTGCTGATGATGATATAAGCTTAAGCGTGACATTGGGCGACCAATGACACTTGCAGGCCATAAAGACACCAACTTTGTGAGCAAAGAGCTTCTTGTTATTGCAGCATCCGCACTGCTATCCTGCTTGCTCCAAGTGCCATTTTGTGCCATGGTCCTGGACAAAGTGTTCTCATTTTGACTCGTGCTTGCAGCGATCTGTGCCTTCATGTATGAGCCCGCCTGTTGGACTTGCAGTTGCGCCAGAGCGGAATGTGAAATGAACATGACATGTGATGCAAGGCCCGGGACCTCCGTGGGTCACACATAGAGTCTGTTTTTCATACTTGTGCTGCATACTGCACCCAACACTGCTAGTACTTGAAAAGGCCACACAGACTCTTGTCTCATCACCATCATCAAAACCGCTACAAAGTTGCCTCTTTGGCAATCGGGTCATAGGTACTCAGCACTTCTCACAAGAGGCCATGTACTTTTATTAATTTCGCTTCGCAAGGGCGCGAAAAGCCCTCTCTTTGGAGGCCATGTACTTTTATTAATTTTCGCTCAGGGCGCGAAAAAGCCCAGATGATTGGCATCTAGCTGTAAGGAATCTACATGTCGTATGACAGTCTGAAAGTGTCGCAACGACAACCACTCAAACGCCGCCGCCGCCAAATGGCATCTCGGGGTCCTCCCCTACGTCCTCCATGTACTTAGATTCTGACAGGAAGCTTGACATCATTTGGCATGCCCTAATAGGCGAGAACGAACCCGTCATTCGGGGTAGACAGCAATGGCGGCGACCATGATGGCGACCGCAGCGACTCTGTAAATTGATTTCTGTACGGCAGCGACTCTGTAAATTGATTCTGTACGACCGTTCACCAACTAACTTCAAGAACTGATGTGCAACCGCCGTCTTCGCCGGGGTGATCGCCGTCGTAGTGGGGTCAGCCAGGAAAACATCAGTGGCTTACACCAGAGCACCCGATGTCTGCAATGGATTTGGCGTTGGAAGTAGAAGGCGGTAGCCTGGTCTCAGCCTCGTCCTACGACATGCGGCATCCTCCAGAGAACATCATCGATGGCAAAGACAGCACTTTCTGGAGCACCACGGGTGGCTTCCCTCAAGAAGCTATCATCAAGCTCAAGGATACCGCTGGAGTGTCGATACAGACCATTACGACAGTGACCACCAATGGTGAGCTTTTTTGCGATTGAGATCACAGTGCTTGCAGGTGCTTCTCGCGGCCCAATAGTCTTTTTAAAATATGTCGTGCAGTTTGCATGCTGACGATGACGGCAGATGTGGTCTAAAGGGGCGGGCAATGAACTCTAGTGCAACGAGAGACGCTTTGACCAGGAACTGAGCTTCATTGATGTGTCATGCGCTGCCATCGTGAATATGGCTTGCGTCTATTCTCTTCTACTACGCATTTGTTGAGGTCCTTCGGAATACATCACCAGGGCCTGGGCGTTGCCCAGTCCAGTTGAGCCAGCACTGCCACTAGCACACGCACACAAAGTGGCAACGCGCAGTCATCTTCAACTCTCGTGACTCCTCCTCTCCGTGCCAGTCCGCCGCCTGGAAATCGAGAAGTCCCAGGGGCCCGGCGCCTCGCGCTGGGAGCCCGTCTACTCCACAGTGCTCGACGACACGGAGGGCGACATACAGCTGCACTCGCAGAGCGTGCGCGGCGTTGAGAGCTCGCACATTAAGATCAAGCTCACCAGCGGGTGGGGCGAGCACGCGTCGGTGCACCGCGTGTCAGTGCTCGGCAAGTTGACGGGCCCCGTCAGCACCTCCGGCCGGCCCGCAGCGTACCGAGACTAAAGACTCTGTTTCAAGTGCGACGCAGTGAGCGCTGTTGAAGCGCAGCATCAGCATCATGCGCGTGCGCTCGTGTTTGGAGCGGTCGGTGGCGACAGGCTGGGGACTGCATGGCGGCAGTGGCAATGGCGGCCACTTTAACGGCATCAGGCGAGGCATGGGCAGGAGCAGCGTATCGGGCGAGCGCAGCAGGCGGCGATGGCGGCGGTGGCGGCAGCGGCAGCCGCAGACCGCGGAATGGAGGACAGCAGGAGCAACAGCAGCAGAGGAAGAATCGGAGCAGGAGCACACCAATGTCGCAGCATGGGCAGATGCCTCGCGGCAGCACATGCACACTGTTGGCGTCGCGGACATCAAGGACGGGCTGATACAGATCAGGTTGCTCGGATAAAAGCGCAGTTGCAGCTGCTGAACGCTGAGCCAAGCCTCACACGACAGTGCGCCACAACATACTCAGCCTGCAACACAAGTTCTGGCACCTCGGTTGTGGCAGTGTCTGTGTGCGTTGGGGTGCTGACGACTTGCCCGCCGCAGTGCACCGAAGCTACACAAGCAGTGTCGCTGATCAGCGCTGTTGCAGTTGCGTAGCCGACATTTAACTGTTGGCGATACAGCTGCTGCTGTGCTACGGTTTACCACGTAAAGTTCAGGCGTCAAGTCGCGATGTCACCCAGAGCAGCAAAATATACTTTATCATCATGCGTCATTCGTGCTCAATCCTGGCTGTCTCTCTTTGCATATTGCGAACGACAAGGCCTTTGCATGAATGCTCTTGTGGGCATGGTGTGAAGAGGGTAGGTAACCATTGGTCCACAAGGCAGCTTCAAACAGCAACACGCCGACAAGAGAGCATTTTGAGCAGATGAGATGCACAACGCTTCCGCAGAAGCTGTCGGGGTCATCATGACAGTGCTTTATTGCCGTCATGCAGCGTATTATGCACACATGTATGTACACGCACACCACGGATCACTACCATAGCTCACTTTGCACACAGCTTATGTACAGTTGACCGCCACTGCAATGCCCACCAATCGCTCGTCGTTGCGTGTGCCCCAGCTTAACCTCCTGCCTTCTTCAACTTCAACTCCTCCTTCCAGCGCAGCACCGCTCAGTCACCGCTCTGCGTCAGCGCTCCATCGCCGCCGGCATCACCGCTCAACGCGTCCCCTTCCTCCATCTCCACGTGGCACTCCCTGTACGCCCTCCGCCCAAGCCGCAGCCAATAGCGCTTGTCACGCGCGCCCCCCTCTCCCTCCCCCTCCCCCCCCCCCTTGCCAGCATCCACTTCCGAGAGCCGCGCACCATTGCGGCCAGAAGACCCTTCTTCGTCAGGGGGCGGCATCGCAAACATGCCCCCCCATTGATACATACCCCTTGCGCGCGCCCGCGCCTCCTTGCGCCGCGCCCTCCCCTGCGCCCTCATCACGCGTGCCATGTTGAGAGCCACGCGCGCCGCTGGCGTGAGGTGCTCATTTCTCCTGATCACTGCCACGAGCGGTGATTTTGGCGGCGCATTGCCGCGGCGGCGCGGGCCCGGGAATCGGCGGCGCGGCTGCGGCGGCGCGGCGGCGGCGGCGGCGCCTAGCGCAGGTATCGAGGTGGCCATGGAGGTGTCCTTTGAGGTGCCCTTTGACATGCCCTTTGGTGTGTCGTCCTCTGAGCCTGCATCAGGCGTGCCCTTGGGACGCGTCTTGACTGCGAGGTCTTGGAAGAAGTCGAATGCGCTCTCGCCGATCTCCTGACACGACGGCTGACTCTCTCCCGCTGTGCATGCCTCCAGCAGCCCCTGTAGGCCCCCGTCTTGCCAGTGGCGCTTGTCGTGTGTAGCGTCGCTGCTGCCATCGCCCACCACCTCGTCTAGCGCCGCCAGTACCGCCACCGCCATGCCCTGGCATCAAAACGCAGCGCAGCAGCATCTCAGAAGCGAAACCTTCATGCATATGTTTTATAACAGCAGAGCACATCATGCTGTATGTAAAGTCAGTATGACGTTTGTGTTGGGCCCGGGCATATCGATGAGCGCTGCTAGCGCTGCTGCAGGCACGCCCTAGCGCATAGAAGTATTATAGCAGTACCACAAGGAAAGATGACCTCAAATATTTACCACGGTTTAGGATTTGATGGTTCTAAGGGGTAGGGTTAGGTATGGCACTTCTCTCAGCGCCCCCACAGCCTCAGCTTAAGGTTTAAGATAGAGCTTGAACCTGTTGCCATGCCTTTGTTCCATGGTAGCAATGCACCGTCATCTGTGTTTTGTCCATTGTGCACGCATCGCCAGCTACGCCCAAACTCAAAGCTGATGAGGTCCTCACTGCAATGACGCGGTATAAAACGGTATAGTGTTGCACAAACATAGATACTTCTTACGTTACAGCACACCAACACACTGTGGCCTGTGGCCTGCTCTCACACTCACTTCAAGTGGTTCCATCAAGCTCTATAACTTCAAGTTGAAGTCACAGTGCACTGACACTGACCTGCGTCGCCTGTTCAAAGGTGTATGCTGCCACCAGGGCGTGCAGCAGGAGGTCCTCCCGCACGTCAAAGCCGTGGAGCAGCGCTGCAGCAGACGCCAGTAGCAGGCGCGGCGCGGCCCTCATGGCCACCATGTGATGAGCCACTGCCCTGAACTCAAGTAGGGTTCGGATTAGGATTGAGTCAAGGGTAAGGGTTAGGTGCGCTCGAGTAGGTTGGAAATGAGTCAAGGGCATGAGCAGCAGGCGCGGTGCGGCCCTCGTAGCCACCATGCGATGAGCCACTGCCCTGGACTCAGGTAGGGTTAGGGCTAGGATTAGGGCTAGGGTTGAGTCAAGAAGGGGTTAAAGTGTTAGCATTCAAGAAGGGTTAGGGCTGGGGATGAGTCAAGGGCAGGGGGTAAGATGCGCACAAGTAGGGTGACGGATAGGGTTTAGCCAAGGGAAAGGGTTAGATGAGCAACTCTGCCCTGTACTGAGTGGGTGTGGGCTAGGGGGCTTCGTCAACGGTGAGGGTCAACTCAAGGCTAGGCGTCGAGGAAAGGGAGAGGGTAGAGCCCAGAGGTTGCAATGCCTGACGACGCGTCAAGTCAACACATGCTCATGCTACCAGGTCAAGGGTCTGCAATGCGTTCCCGCCTATGCTCCTTCGGAACCAAATACCTACAGCACCTACCCACCTATACTCCTTTGGCACCAGCGCGTCCATAGCTTTGGTGGCCACCATGGAGTTGAGCGCTGCATCCACATCCTCCGCCCACTCAATCAGCTCCGCCATCACCTCAGCAGCGCTCGCGCCCGCGTTGCGAGGGGCCTCCACCGTGTCGGCGACGATTTCGGCAGTTACGTTTGTCGCAACCGCCATCGCCGTGAGGGCCTTGGGCGGGATCTTTGCGTTGAGCGCTGCCGCGGCGCGCGCAGCGATGGCGTCGCTGCGGAGGTGGCAGCAATACGCCAGAGGGGGGGAGAACGATCGTGTTAAGAAGAAGCCAGAGATAATGCCTTCGCTGTTTGTTTTTGTATGCGTCACAAAGCGTACTTTTGAGGGGCCTCGTGAAGTACAGATCTTCCGGGAGTGAAGTATGCAATCCTGCAAATGCAGGGAGGTTTTCATGAGTGCACAACAATGTCACCGCATCTACAATTTGGTCTGCTCATTAAATGGCTGAACTGGGCCAACCTCGTACACCACAGTGTGGGAATGATGGTGGGTATGTGTGAAGTGTGATCGTGCGCAATACATACCCGCCCTGCTGCCAAAGGTACTATCATTGTGACACGGCTAGATGTCATGCGTGACTTGACTGCCCTTCATCCGCAGCATAGGGCACCACATGGGGCAATGCCCTGCATGATGGAGCACACCATGCACATACCCAATACATGCTTCGCAAAGCACTTCCTTGTCATCGCTGGCGTAGCAGCGGATGGATACTTCAACAAGGCACACGTGTAAGGTGGCAGCTTGCCAGCGAACAAGATGCCTTTGCGCAGCAGCAAAACACATGCATCACCCAGCCGGCACATTCTCACATTGCCGTTACAAAAGTCTGGGGGACAGAGCTCACGACACGTCAAGTACATCTTGACGTCAATGCTGCCGCTGCAAGTATGCATATGATGCACACAGTGTACGTCACAGTTGGAGTTGGGAGTTAGGCTTAGTCACACCTGAGGCCTAGATCCTTGCACAGCCGCTTGAGCCTAGCCCCCTCAGCTACCCCCCGCCAGTAGTTGTACGCGCTGAAAGTGGTCTTCAAGCCGTCATCACTGAGCCACTGGTTGAGCAGCTGCTGCACCTGAGCATCCGCGCTTTGCTTCCAGAGCTGCGTGTTTTCCATCGTCAGACAAGAAAAGGTTGTGATATGCCCATGAAAATCTGCCCAGTGCAAGTGGTATAAGTGCACTAAAGGCAAATGCAATGGTACAGTCACAGGCATTTTGGTACGTTGTCGCCACTGAGACACTGCTGACACATGATGACACAAAGGAGCGGTGATGTTGTGTGTCCAGTAGAAAATTTTCATCAGCCATGAGCATTTGTTGAAGGCCTCCGTGGTCTTGAGCAGCGGACTGCAACTGCAGCTTGAAGTTGCTTCAAACCAACTGTGCGCAACCATGCAGGCAACATGTTGGCAGGGTCGAAGTGCTTTACAGCGTGTGGCACATGTGCAATGTACTATTGTAATGTCACCATACCAGCACTGGCACAGCGAAGAAGTGAACCAAGACAATTACAGCAATAAGCAAATGTTGCCCGCCCTTGTTGACAATAGGATCAAATGCAGGGCATATATTTGGCCAGGCATCTCACCCGAGTTTGCTGTTCTGCTTGCCGCTTGGCTCTCTCCAGCTCCCCTCTGACTCCTGCCTCCACTCCATCTAGCCCCTGTTGCAGGTCTGTCCTTGTCTTGTTCCATTCTCCCTCCAAGATGCCCAGCTCAGGGCCCAGCACCACTCTGAGAGCCTTGCCGAGTGCTTCTATGGAGGGACGCTTGCTGGAGCCCGCACTGACATCTTCCCTTCCTTTCTTGCTCTTGCTGTCTCTGCCTGCTGTCGCAGGGTCATCATGCTTCGCTTTGCCTCCAGAATTTCTGCGAGGTAATGGCGCAGGCGGTGCTTTCTGACCCTTGGCCTCGTCCGCTGGCAGATACGCCAGCAGGCACGTGATCAGCAGGAGCAGGACGCACCTACTGCACAGCAGCAGCATGGCCAGAACCTGTCGAAACTCAGATTCTTCAACTTCAACAATGATTTGATTGAAGTTGAGGTTTGAAGGGGCACGTCGAGGAAGATCTGCAGGACTGCAGAGTGTGACTGTGATTCTGATGAAGCTCTCGCTTGTTACAAATTGGTTTTGCATGCAAATAATTACAATTGCTGCCAAATGGCGAAATGCAGTAGAGCCTCAAAAACAACAAAACTTGACAAGCAGTGTGAGAGCCTACCCGTGCCCGCATGTCAGGACACTGACACTGACCACTCATGCAAGCAAATCACTGTTTTTGACTAAAGCAGCATACTCCCACAGATCAAGACGCTGTAGAAGCCTACATGAATGACTAACTGCAGCCACTACACATGACGGATCCACAACACAACATTCGTGTGCGGTGCAGTCAAAGAGGCAGTCGTCAACACAGCAACACGCGCGAACAGCACGTGCAATACGCGATCAATCACTGTAGGCAAGGCGTAGTATTGTGGAAGGGAGGCTGCGCGACGCGCGACCAACACAATTCGTCTATGATAAAAACATTACTCGCACGCGCCTGCATTCGGCATGCATCTCGCACTGTTGCGCTGCCTCTGCTTGCTGCTGCTACTCCTCACTGGTTGCTTGTTTCTGCATGCGCTGCTGCTGCTGCTGCTGCCACAATCGAGGCTAGCTGTTCGTTGGGTACCCTCCCCCTTCTCTCTCCATACACATGTGCAGGGTTTGCAACCCAATGCACCACTTAGCTACAGAGACACCTCAACGTACCACCATCACACTACAGTAGTGCCGCGCGTATCCCCCCCCTGTGCCGCGCGCAAAACCGAGCTGCAGCGGGAAGGAGGGGAGCAGCATCATGTGATAGCAGCCACACATTACTTATCATCAGACACGCTCAGAATTGTGCGTCATCAGCCGCAAGCGGCTGCCAGTGGTCGCTGCCTGATGGCGACACCCCTGGGCTGCGGAAGCTGTTGAGCGCTGCCACGGCATCCATAGGTGGCGGCCCTCAGATCCTCCGCCTTCATGAGTCCAGCCCACCAGCCATGTGCTCCCTGGCTCCAGCCCATATCGTTGTCGCCTGCCGCGTGAACACGTCGCCGTCGCGGCACGTTGCGCGCAGCGGGAGGGCGCCGCTCACACATCAAATCCCAGACAAGTGCCTGCCGTCTCGCGCTGCAGGCGCATGCCCGTGTCACTGCGCCTTCGGCGAGGAAAAGAAGCCGAACTTTTTGAGAACGCTGCCTAGAAGCCCCACGCTCGCGGCCCCTTCCTTGGGCCCCGCGCCCGTGCGCGACAGTATCGCCGCGCCGCCCGGCGAATACAACGTGCCGAACCCCACATCCACAACAAATGTGCGCCGCGACGCCAGATACGCGGTCACTCGCCCCGCGCCAAACGGCGTGGTGACGGCATCGCCTACCTGCGCGGGAGCGGGGCCGCGCAGCGCCGAGGGCTGCAGGTACTGCGTCGCGTGCAGCGAACGCACCACGACCACGCCGTCCGTCTCCCTGACGGTTACGACCGTGCCTACGCCGAGCGGCGTGACGACGGAGTGCCCCGGCTCCGCGATAACGCCCAGGAAGGCGTCGCCGCGCGCGTACACCTCCGCGCACGCGCCGCGGGCAAGGCGCCAGTTGAGCAGCGCCACGCAGTACACGCCGTCGCGCGCGCGATAGCGCCGCACGAGCCCCACGCCGAACATCGTGCGCACCAGCGAGCCCGTGGGGTGCTTCTGCAGCGACGACGCCGCCGCCGCCGCCGCGGCCGCCGCCGCCACCGCCGCTGCCACCGCCGGCACCAGCTGCGGCTTGCCCGACGCTGGCGGCGATGTTCTGTCCTTGCTGCTTATGATGCCGCCGAGCGATGACAGGACGCCGCCGGCAACACCCATCATGGTACGCACACTACCGCGCGGCGCCACGGCAGCAGCGGGCTTCGGCGCCGCGTCGCGCTGCTGCCGCGCGCGCCGCTGCGCTGCGGGCGTCGGCGGCGTCTCGCCCTCCAGCCACACGGCGTCACGGTTAAGCGTTGCCTTCGCAGCGCACCCTCCCGCCAGCTGCCACGAAGTGAAGGTCACTTCGAGCATGGTGCCACTGTCGTCGGCGGCGGCGGCAGCAGCGTTGAGGCCACTGGGCGTCGTCTTGCCGCTGACCAGCGTGCTGCCGCCATCGGCAGCGGCGGCGGCGGCGGCGCTGCTGGGCGTGCCCTTGCCGCTGGTTGACCAGCGTTCCAAGATGCCTCCGCCAGCGTCTGAGGCGCTGCCGGTGGAGATGCTGCGCAGACGCCCCCCCCGGAGTTGTTTCGGTGGCGGCGGCGGCAGCTGCAGTGACGATTGCTGCTGCAGCTGCGGAGGTGGCGGCGGCTGCTGCGCTGGCGGCGGAGACAGCGGGGCGCTGCTGCTGGCGTTGACGGCAGCACTGCCGCTGCCGCCTTCATAGCTGCTGCTGGTGATAGCACCGATGCCAGCGCCGCTGATGGTGCCAGTGCCAGCAGCTGCATCGGCACCGCTGTCACTGCCGCCGCCAACCATGCTGCCACCGCCACCATCAATGCCGCTGCCGCGGCTGCTGCTCTCCACGCTGCTGCGCTCCTCCACCACTGTGAGAGGGGCAGCCTTATCCACGCCAGCAGCAGGCGCGGCCGCAGCTCCTTCCTCCGCCGCCGCCGCTGCCTTGGCAGCCTTCGCATCCGCCGCCGCCGACGCGAGCGCCGCCGCTGCAGCGGTGACGGCGGCCTTCACCGCGCGCGGCGAGGGCGACTGCGAGGCGCCAGCGCTCAGCGCCGGGGGGTGCACGCGCGTCACCACCGCCGGCCCGAACTGCGTCAAGACCCGGTCGCCCTCCTTCGGGCACGGCCGCGCCGCACGCGGCGCCGCCGCGGCCGCAGCGCCGCCCCCTGACCCTGCGCCCTTCCGCAGCGGGTCGAGCATCGCCATCCCCAGCGTCAGCGTGCCGCGCAGCGCTGATCCCGCCTTGCCCACGAGGCTGGGCGTCGTGGCGGATGAGCTGGGGGTGCCCTGGGATGGTGGCGGTGGCGGCGGCGGCTGCGGTTTTGGCAGCTTGACGTCCTCGCGGCGCAGGTACAGCAGCGCTCTGCGGCCATTGGCGAGCGTCCAGCTGTTGGAGGTCGCCTCATAGATGCCGGTGTCTGGCCGGTAGGCGGTGATGGTGATATCGCCCATGAAGCACCGTGCCGAGGCGCCTGCGGGCAGTGGCTTGGCTAGCTTGTCCGAGCCGCTGCTCTTGTCCTTGCTGAGGGAGCCAAAGAAGCTTCCCTTCTGAAACGGCAGGAGAGGAGGGCAGGGATGATTATATTTATGTTGGCCAGCAGCACCTGAGACAAGTCCTTCAGAAACAGAAACAGCAACACGGCCGACAAGAGGTGACTGTGTGGCGACATTATGGTCAATAGCGCACGTGAAGCTCTTCGCCAAACTGCTGCAACTGAATCGCCAGTGAGTTTGACATCCTATTGACATCGCTGACCAACCCAGGCCCCTGGATTCCATGACGCATATCCCTGTCAATATCCACCACACTTGTGTGCAAGTATCCTAAACCTGCAGCCAACACACTGATGTCATACGAGTCTCAGCTGAATGCCAGAGCGAAGACACACTGTGTGCACCATGACCGCACAACTGCCTGCGGTCTCTTATCCGCACGTGCAAGCACTATTGCGTTAACAAGCTCAGGAACGTTCTACAGTCGCTACATGCCCGTTCTTGGCACTGCCCAGCGCGTTCGCGCGTTACGCCTTCACCCGCGCTCTGCTGCAGCTGCCCGTCCACTGCGGCTATCCGACGGCGCCGTCCTGCGCAACACAGCACCTTGCGTCAAATGCACACAACCAACAGCAACTTCAACTTCAACTCCTCGTTCATTGCGGTGACGCACCTTCTTGGTGTGCCCCAGCACAGTCGCCTGCAGCACCTTGCGTGCGCGCTCCGCCTCCCTCTGCCGCTCCTTCTGAAGGCGGTGCTTGAGGCGTCGCCTCTCCTCCTCCAGAGACGGCGCCGGCCGCAGCGAGCTCAGGGGTAGGTATGCGCGCACCAGAAACCTGTTAATAATAGCAAAACGGTCAGTTGAGTGGTACGTGTGCGTCGACCAGAATTGTAGTACGAGCACTGGGGCGAGCGAAGCGGCAGGTATTCGCCAGCTGTTAATAAGAGCAATGGAGCAGCATGCACACACCACAAATATGTTAATAGGTGCAGTAAGCTGAGCTCAGAGGTGAGTCTGCGCACACAAGAAACCTGTTGATGAATTGCGTTCATGTGCCTCACCAGCAACGCTGGGCACACCAGCACGTGCAGCAGCATCTTTGCGCCCCCCCCCCGCCCCCCCTTCCCCACATGCCGCTACACACGCAACACACACACACGCACCTCTGCGCAGCGTCCGGCGGCGGCGCCACAGCCCCCGCCGCCCCTCCCACCCCCCCAGAATTCCCGCTCCCCCTGGGGCTGCCTGCCCCCCGTGGACTACTGGTGCCGCTCACTGAACCCCCCGACACCCCCCCCGCCGCCGCTGCCGCCAGCCCCTCATCCAGCGAACTCGTAGTGTACGAGCGCTGCCGCGTCCGCGTACCCCCCCCCACGCTGCCCCCCGACACGTCCACCTGGAACCCATCCTCCGTGACGCCCACGTTAACGGAGTACGGCCGCCGCACCGCAGGCCCGGCGCCGCCGCCGCTGTCGCCGCCGCCGCCGCCAGTGACGTCGCTGCCGCTGCCGATCGCCAGCGGCACCGCGGAGAGCAGCGGCGGAGCGGGGGGCGATGCCGACCGCCCCCTGCCTGCGGGCCGCCGCCGCTGCCCCGCCAACCGCGGCGGCGGCAGCGGCGCCGCGCCTGGAGCCGGCGGCAGCGGCGGCGGCGGCGGCGCGAACGGCGGCGCGAACGGCGACAGCGTGGGCTGCGTGTACAGCGGCGGCGGCGCGTGCGCGGAGGGGGACGGGGGCCGCGCGTTCATGAGCGCGCCGCTCGGGTCGCCCTCCGGCTCCCCCGTGGAGCGCACGTTGTTCGCCACCACCGGCAGCGACGCGCCCGTCACCAGCTCCGCGCTGCTCAGCAGCATGTCCGCCGCCTCGCTGCCCAGCGCGACGAGCTCGCCCATGTGCTCGCGCAGCCGCGCCGCGCGCCCATGGGTCCTGCCGCCGCCGCCGCCGCTACCGCCGCCGTAGTCGCTCATGCTGCTGATGCTGCCGCCGCTGTCCGTGCGCCTGAGCGCTGCTGCGGCAGCGTCCGCGGCGCCGGCGAGCGCGCCGCCGATCGCCGACAGCGGCCCGCCCCTGCCGCTGCGCTGCTGCGGCGACTCCGCCTGCGTCACCGGCTCCACGAACGTCTCCGGAACGGTCTCCGGACGCGCTGCTGCGGCGGTTTCGCTGCCTGTAACTGACAGCGGCGAGCCGGCCGGTGTCCGTGACTTTGTCTCCTCGGGGCCTGCCGCTGCGCCGCCGCTGCCGCTGCCTGGTGGGGCCGGCGTTGAGGGCACGTTGGACGCGGCGGCGCCGGCGGCGGCGGCAGCGGCGGCAGCGCTGTTGGGCGTGGTGGCAGCAGCAGCTGCGGCGGCCGCGGCGGCAGAGTCGCCGCTGATGCTGCCACGGCCAAACAGCGACCTGCGGATGAGTGAAGGGGATGGGGGGGGGGGGGGGGGCGGGAGTGGGGGGGTAGGCAGGGTCTCAATTGACAGGTAGACAGTAGCACATGTTGGTACCTAAACAGTGTTTGCGTTTCGTGTAAGGAAAGTGCACAGAGCAAGTGGTGGGCAGACTGGGCTGCCGATCCCAGCAGTATGACACACACGCAGGAAAGTTGCTGTGACAGGCGTAACGGCCAGCGCGAGAGCTGCCAGTTGCTTGCGCAGGGATAGTGGGCTAGCAGGTATGCTGCTGTGACACTGCACAGCTCAGCTCATGTTAAAGATGGGTCCTGCTGAGCACTTACGTGTGTTTCATGCAGGTTCTGCGTCCTGTTGCTCAATGATCACTTCTAGAAATGCAAACCCTGCTGGCGTGTCCAACACACTACACACTCCTCACATTCAGCAGCCCCCGACTCTACATGCGTATGAGCCATCAGTACCGGAGGCATGCCAACGCTGTTGCTGCTGGCGGCAGCGCTCACACCTTACAAACACAACAATGACGGCACATGGGCAAGTATTAATGTGCATCAACGATCTCTGTCTTGTCTCTGTGATCTCGACAACAGCACACGTCAAGCGCGCACCTGCGCGAGCTGGCGTGCCGCGGAGGCGTGCCAATGCTGTTGCTGCTCGCGGCAGTGTTCGTTGTGCCAGCAGCGGCGGCGGATGCGGCAGCGGCTTGGCATAGGTAGTCCAAGTAAGCCTCTGTCTTGCAACTCCAGTCTGGCAGGGACAATGAGGGCACACGGACGCATGGGTTAGGGATACGATTGGTGGAAGACATACGCATGGGTCAGGGATACGGTTGGTGGAACGCATCTTAGATGGAACGCAATTGCACACATGACGCTGCCTTGTGATGAGCTGACTAAGCATCGATGCGCCGCGGCGATGACGCTTTCCCAAAGCACAATGTGACAAGACAGCCCAGAGTCACCAGCGTTCCCTCGTATGAGTACGCCGTCATCACTGCGGTGGCGCATGCATGAGTTCTGCATTACGCCTTCGCTGGCGCGCCGCCGCCGGACGTCACCGCCGCGGCAATGTCAACCAGCAAATGGTACACACTTCAACTTGAAGTATTCAAGTTGGCCACAAGAGCCACAGAACTCACCAACGACCACCTCGTGCATGCCGTCATCGCTGCGGTATCTGTACACGACGCCGCGGCCATAGGGCGTGAGCACGTAAGCGTCAACAGTATACTTCAACTTGAAGTCTATACATTGGCCACAACAGGCACAACACTCACCAACGACCACTTCATACATGCCGTCGTCGCTGCGGTATCTGTACACGACGCCGCGGCCATAGGGCGTGAGCACGTAAGCGTCAACAGTATACTTCAACTTGAAGTCTATACATTGGCCACAACAGGCACAACACTCACCAACGACCACTTCATACATGCCGTCGTCGCTGCGGTATCTGTACACGACGCCGCGGCCATAGGGCGTGAGCACGTGCGCGTCAACAGTATACTTCAACTTGAAGTCTATACATTGGCCACAACAGGCACAACACTCACCAACGACCACTTCATACATGCCGTCGTCGCTGCGGTATCTGTACACGACGCCGCGGCCGTAGGGCGTGAGCACGTGCGCGCCGTTGGCATACACGGCGACGCCAAGCACCGTCTTGATGGGCTCCAGGCCGACATTGCGCAGCAGCGCGTTGGCGCACTCGATGGAGCGGTTGATGGACAGACGCTTGCTCTCGCGCTGGATGGGCTGGTCGAACGGCACGCACACGAGCTCCGCCGCCGCTGCCTCTGTGATGCGCCTGTTGTGGGAGTGTCACATTCGGGGGTGGTGGTGGGGGGGGGTGGGGGGGTAGGTATCTGAGCCATTGGTAAATGTGAAGTTGCCGTGAGGTATTTGACCCAGAGGCAATTAAATGTGAATTTGCCGCGAGGAAGCGTAGGATGAGCAGCAGCGGAGTGCATCATTGATTGGCTGGCATACGCCGGCAACGCAGGGCACACACCGCTACGCCAGCAATGTCAAATCAAGGTACGCAGAGTTGGCCAGTGGCGTGCGACCATATGAGCCTGTGCTCTGTGCTCGATGACGACGGAGTTTACGGCATGGGATGCTCCAGGTGAACTAGCAAGCACATGTAAGCAAATCAGTGCTCAGTGCCCCATGCACAGGCTGGGCTGGATGAATTGCGCGCACACACAGGCTGTGTTTGTTATGCACCCGTGGTGTTGGTAGCACATGGATACATGTAGAATTGCCAAGCATGGAGACTACCGGCATCAGCACCATGGTAGTATCAGCATCTCATGGTGATGGTCAGAGCTGCGAACAGTACACTTGCGTGAAGTTATCACAAGTCAAGCGTTCCTTGACATCTGACAAACAGAGCATACTTCAATGTGATACTTGAAGTACTTGTACTTCAAATACCTCAACATCAAACACTTTCATCAAGCTGCCCAGCACATGACCACATGCGCAAAGCACTTCTCTGTGCAAGACACTTTGCAAACTGAACAGTCACTGAAATGAGCGAGTCACTTTGGGGGCGGAGCTCAGGACACTGCAATCAATGTGAAGATGCATGAACAGGGTGATGGCAAAGACAGTGTGCAGTCGGATGAGTCACTTGAAGTGGGAGAGTCGCTTGCCTGAGGCCCTTGGCGCTGATGAGTCTCTTGGTGTAGGCGTGACATGCCGCAGCCACATAGTCTCTGTAAGGGAAACGCAGATCAATCACGGACTGATTAAAGGCCAATCAAGAGAGCTCTTCAGCGCTCTTCAGATGCACATGTGCTTATTAACACTGTTCGATGGTACTGGGTGTGGACTCACTGTACATCGCAGCTCTCTCTGTCCATGCTGGTCGCGACTCTGAAGGCCTTTGCTTGCAGTCACGCGCAGCTAGCATACACATGCATACAAGAACATGGTGATCTGCTATCTATGCTAATGGTACTGCCACTTGTGCTGACTCCAGAATGAGACACGCAAATGCACAACTAGGAAAGACGCGTTTCTCTACACAAACGCGCTCTTGTTTTTGGCAATTGTTTCCGTTTCGACATTTGGAAAGCGCGTGCATATCATACTGGCAGTCAGCAGGTAGATGTGGTCACATTCATGCGTGAATGCACATCTGCATTATTGTCTGTGTTGGCCTATGCCGTTCAGCCTGCATCCGACAATGAAAATTACTTCTTGACGTAATATTAATGCCAGGCAGACAAGTATGCAGGGGCAGGCCACACTGTTACTGCCCAGTTCATTCAAGGCATGGAAGCAACCACAAGGCTGGTGCCTCAAGCACAGCAACATACCAGGCAAGCCACAGTACCTCCCGCTGCAGCGTGGACCCATCAGTGCAACTGCTGGCGAATGCGTTGAGCATTGCCTCCCACTGCAGCGAGGTACCACCAGTGCTTGTTTGACAACTACTGGCAAAGGCGCTGAACACTGCAGAGCTTGTTTGTCACTTGGTGTTTAACACATCACATGAAGGTGAGCGCTGCCTCAACTACTGCCCCCCCATACATTAAGAAAACTCAAAAACCAGCCCGTTGACGTGTCCTGAGGGAACTCCTCTGCACCCCAACACTCCATAAACTCCCAACACCATCCCATAGAAACATGTAATTGTAATAATTCAAGGTGGACTTCAACAACCTGGAAGTATTGTACATGATTATACAGACATGTATGTATGTATGCATGTATGTACAGTAGAAGTATGATTTATACTCACGTGAAAAAGCATATTCCCATGTGACGCCACCGCTCCAGTGTCTCCGGTCCCGAGTAGCCAAAAGTCTTGTTGAGTGGGAGCACCTGGTGCATGTAGATGGCCTCCAAGGCACCGGGCTCACCCTCCACCATCATCTCTGCCGCGCGCACGTCACCTGTTGAAGCAGTTCAGCACAGGAGGTGTATCTTGATGAGCGTATATGTGTACCAGACATGTAAGCATATGGCAGTACTGATTCTCCCTGGGCTGTGCATTTTCGGCGGAGAACAGAGTAAACTTCTAGTCTAGTACATGGCAATGCAGGCAGATGTATGTTGCACTTATAGTTTACCTAGTTCAATTCATGCTGCAAAGCCTACGTAATACTGCGACCTGCTGCATTGAGCATCTAGTACATGGCAATGCAGGCAGATGTATGTTGCACTTATAGTTTACCTAGTTCAACCCCGAGGCATGATTGCCTTGATGTCAAACACTACGTCTCGACTCAGCACTTGCAGAAAGACTGACCTTGGCCGTTGTCTCCAATGAACACACACTTGAACTCCGGGTAGATGCTCCTGAACTGCATAAAGTTCTCAAACTTCTTCTCGGCGAGCGGCTCCAGCGTATTGTACAGGATGTAGGCGCGCCCCGTTTGCACGCTGCGCACGAAAGCGGCGGTTGCTGAAGTTTGAGTGTTGAAACTGGAGCACTTCACACAAGATATCATGGTGACATCACAGCGCGTCACATACACACGAGCACCATGCACTATTGGCACCCGATAAAGGCACGAAGGAACACAAATCGACACATGCTCACGAAGGAACACAAATCGACACATGCATTTTGGCAAGACCGGCATGCGCTGCTATGTATGGCGCATGTTGCTATTTCTGTGAAACTGTACTTCCTTGCTTCGCTCCACTAGACAGGGCCTCTGCAGGCATGGTAAAAACAGACTCATCGCTGTGTGCCACCACCAAAGTTTGTGCATTGTCTACATGTGGTGAGCACAGTGATGCAGCATGTCTACTTGAAGTATGACAAGAGAGAACCAGCGTCGAAGCAATTTAAACACTCTCAGGTCAAATGTCAGGGGACACACTGCTTCCGATGACAAACAGTTCTTAATTCTGATTGCGTAACTGACATAACTGACCAGCAGCTGATGCACAGACATGCGAGTGCGTCATTTGAGTATAACCCTCGCCAGGTCCCCCCAGCTGTCAGTTTCCACTGCTGACACGGGCACTGACTGAGAGAGAAAGCAGCCAACTGTCTTCAGCTGGTACCCTAGCCTTAGAGTATGTGCTTGTCTTAAGCACTGACCTGCCCGCCATAAGCGAGGGGCTGGTATAGAGGCCCCTCTCGCGCTGCAGCGTCTTGAACTTGGAATATGTATGCGCCTCGCTGCAGGACAACACGCAACGAAACGACACTAATTAGTACTTGAGAGAACATATCTGCGGCTTGCTGCAGAACAAGGCGCAACAAGTTATTGATGGAAATGAAACAAAAGCTCTAGAGAGCTCTAGGTGACGAGGCGTGGTTAGCCGCAAGTGCCTTGCGCCAATAGCCGTGGTCGTTGCTGCTGCAGTCGATAATCTGCAGGACAAAGCCCAACAAACACAACACTTGTTTACATTTGAGGATACATGTGTGCGCCTCACTGCAGGACAAACGCGCAACAACACAATACTTCGAGTACTAATCAGTACCTACAAAATACCTACACGGCAGTATCAGATGGTTGCGCTATCAACAGGGCGCCCTGAGGGGTGGGTGCTTTGGGCACCACAACCGATGTATGCACCGTGAGCTTAAAGGGTTGAATTGGGGGACGATAGACTGTAAGCAGGCGGCCAAGTTCAAGTTGTGGCTCTGAAGACCTTGTGTGTGCCTGCCTCACTGCGTGGAAGGCACAACACTTGCAAACTCCTTGAACGTACGTTTACTTAGAGTGCCCCTACAGGCCGAGCCTCCCTGCAAGCCGGTGAAACACTACCTTGCAGCACATTTCAGTACCATGATCGGAAAGCACGGGCTTTGGAGTAGTGAAAGTATGTTCAAAAAAAAAAATGAGATGCACACGTGGAGTACATAGTGATGTACAAATTGCGGCACATGGGCGCATGTGTGCTGAGCATGCTGCAAGCCTGGTCACTTGTAGACTATGGGCTTACAATGTTGAACAAGGTTGGGTACTTGTGGAACTGTGCCCAGGCAGCATGATGCCGCAACTCATTAAAAATAATGACTGATGTGATGGGAAGAGTTAAAAAATACTTCGAAGTAGGTTTCAGGACGCAAGAAATTGCGTGCGTGCACCTGACATCCTTAGGCGCGTGCGGCAACAGCTGACAACTTAACGCGATTGCGCTAATGTTTGACTGATAATCATCAGAAACAATTAAAAAATGCGTGCGCGCACCTCACGCCCTTGTGCACATGTGGCCAAGGCATTGAGGCATACGAGACTGCTGTGACACTTGCACATACACACTGTTGAGGTGTGCACATGTGAATACCATATACAGTATACACCATGAAGGCAACAGGTTGAGTGCGCGCACCTTATGTCCTTGTACACATGAGGCCGTGCGCTGAGGAAGACCAGATTGCCCGTACGGCCCACCGGCCATGCATCGGGGCCGCTCACGCCGAGATCCAGCTCGCGATAGAAGTCGAGCACACCGGGGTACACTGAGATGAGCAGTACAGGGGGAGGCCAAGAGGGGTACATAAGGGGTATGAAGTGACGCCGCTCATGCCCAGGTGCAGCTCGCGACAAGGAGTCGAGCGCAATGGAATACACTGAGAGTGGCAGTACAGTAAGAAGACAAGAGAGATACAGGAGGGGTACTTGAGGAGTACACACGGGAGTCACTCACGCCAAGAGTGCATGGCAGGCGAGCACGATGGAGTAGGTATACTGAGATCAGAGGTGCAAGGTGTATGAGAGGGGGAAGGGGCAAGAGAGGCATGAACCGGACTGCCACGTCCAAACTGTTGCCACATCAACTTGAGCGGCAGCTACAAAATGCGTCATGTATGCGCAAACGCACTGCGCCACAGAAGCAAAAGATATACCAAACAGAAACAGCTGCGCCGTATCCTGCACACTGGTTGTGTCTCACTCTCTACCAACGGCATGGGGAGGAACACCATCTACCTCTGATATGTCAAGACACTTGTCGTCATTATGCTGCACCTTCCAACGTATCACACCCAAGCGCACTGCGGTTCACACCTGCAGATCATACCTACGTACCTTGTTTTCTGGGGTACGTGCCGTCCACGCCCGCGGGGAAGCGCCCCCCGCTACATGTCAGAGTGTCGTCAACATCGCTCAGTATCTTGCGCCACGCCTTGTCGCTGCGCCCGCGGCCCGTGCGTGTGCCTAGCGTTGTGTGCGCCGCCTGCACTGCGGCCTGCGTCGCTATGTGCTTCAGGACCTCCTCGCGCACCTTGACGTCCTGTGTTCAGAAGAGTTGAAGTTGACGTTTTGGGGGTGTTTGAGTCACTGCAGGATGGGTTTTGGGGGGTGTTCAAGTCACTACAAGTGGGTCGTCACGTGCTCGAGAAAGCTCTCTTGCACTGTGACGTCTTGTGCATGTGCAGATATAAATGTATACTTCGAACTATGTTGCTTCAAGTAAATGTAGTGAAGTATTTAAACGTAATGCGAGCACACAAGCTTGTGCACGCGCATACGTGGGCACGTTTCAGCACTCGCATCACAGCAGCAGGGACTCTACAAGGAAAACAGCAAGAATAAATTGTGGCTCGGTGTCAGCACTGCAGGAAGCGTCGTGATGTGCATAATGTGCGTTTGAAGCTGAGTGGCGTGTCTGACACAAGTCATTCCCAGGATGGAAGGCAGCAATGAAGTACGTGCTGCACATACTTGGTGGTCATTTTCACAAGCAACTCTGCAGTAAATCTGGTCAAGGTTAGACCTCAAAGTATGACTCGAGGACCAGCAGCACATGTCGCTAACCTGTATGTCGTTGAATATGAGCTTGTGCATGGAGTGGAAGTCCCCCTTGTTGTCCGTAAGGCACTTGAGTGTGCTGAGATCATCGCCACGTGTCTTGAGGATCACGTTCTTGGCATACTGATCACTGCGTGGGTGTGCTGTGAGCTTCATCTGCTGCATCGCGTCTGCAGTACACAGGAGCACAGGCACGGCTTCAGTCCACAAAACCACGTATCAGACACTGCAGACATGGATGAATGAATTCATGAATGCTTCACGTGACTGTTGATGGTTGAGTGGGTGGGCTGCCAGCTTCATGGCCTATAGGCGCATGGCACTTACAGTGACCGAGCTCTCCATCTTCAACTCTCCAAGGCAGTGCCTAACGTGAACGTTCATGTAGTGTGCCGTCAGTGCCGCAGCAATCACCAACTGACAGTGGCGATACGTATACACCCGGACATGCTATGTAGCAGCTTTACCCATTACATCAAAGCGCTGTTTGCTGTGCTAGTTGCCATACATATAACGGCCCAATGGATTTCATGACAAAGGCAAAAGTGATGCATGTCATCTTCAAAAAGCTTGCAAAAGCTCAAAGCTATTTCAAAAACCGAAATCGTAAAATAGTGTCAGCAAAGCAGAGACGCTGCGCCGCGTCCCCTTGTGTTACTGCCCGTATACAACCCCCCTGCAGCAGAGATAAAGCTAAACATGCGCTGCCAAGTGTGACAACAGGAAGATCAGCTCACTAAGAAAGAGCGTGTGTTATGGACAACATAAAGACTAGCTGCAAGAGTGACTCACCAAGCACGAGGGCGCGCGATGAAACGGTCATGTCCGCCACGCGCGTCAGGCACAGGAGGTCCAGGAGGTGCGTGCGGTTGGGCATGTTGGGGTGGTCCTGTTGGAGGGCGAGAAGCAGTACATTTACAGTACAGCACACAATACAGCAAGCACATCAGTACACAGTCCAGTACATACATGATGCACACAGTGCTCAGCGCGGAGTGAGTGCAGCAGCAAGTGGAGATTGGCACGTCTTGGCCTAACCCTATCCTGAGATCGGCACGTCTTGCCCTCCCCCTGCCTTGCCCTGACCCCTGCGGCACGTCAGCGTGCAAGCATCCACCCAACACATCATACACAATAACGCCCTCAGCCTGATATATATGATATGATCGAGCAGCGTGAAGATGCTCTCACGGTCATTGGTGCGAGATGAATCACTCATGACAAAATTGCAACGCTGTCTCCTTGCCATCCAACTCCACACTCTGCTTCAAAGCGCGCGCTCTCACCTTGATTTTGTACATAATGAGGCCCAGCTTGATCTTGGGCAGTATGTAATTGAGCTCATCGGGGTTGGTGTCAGCCAGCGTTTGGATTATGGCCTGCGCGGGCATTGCGATGAAGCAGTGCTCAGCAAATGCAAGTGCGCTCGGATGGATGTGGGCTTCGTCTTGCATAAAACATGATGGTGGTACATTGCAAGTGATGCAGGCAACGTGCTGTGTATGGGATGCCAAACGCAGCTGAAGGCAACAGTGAGCAGCTGAAGGTGACGATGATAATGTGTCAGTGCACTGGATCGACGTTTGCAGTGTGTGACGGGCTTGAACACACTTGAAGTTCCACACTTGAAGTTAGACAATCATCATGCGCAACAAAGCAAACTTGAGAGGAAGATTCACTGTTGCAATATACTGAGTCAAGAGGCCGTACCAGCAACAAACCAGTACTTGACACGAAGGTTTGCTGTTTGAAATATGCGTTGAGTCGAAAGGCCCTACCCGCTCGAGCTCGCGGCGCCAGTCGCCATGTATCAGGTGCTGTATGTTGGTGGCCACGAGCGTGGAGTCAATCTTGGCCAGTGCGTCAGCGATCAGCAGCACCTTCTGCTGCACCGTCGTGCCGCCGTCCAGCAGCTGACAGCTGGCCACGGTGTGCATGCCGGGGGGCATGTAGGGCACGCGGCCAATGTTGCTGCGGTGCAGGTGGCGGTCGTAGCTGCGGCGCAGAAGTGCGTCGTGCGCGTACATGTGTGAACCGCCATGCTGTAGTGCATGTTACACAGCGCTTGTTGGTGGTAACACAACACGACGCACGAAGAGCTGGCATACTCTGAACTTCAAGCAAGTCTGATTGTTGCAGTACTTGGACGCACCGAGCACTGATTCGCAATCAAGAGGGATACTGCAGTCACAGGCACACGGTAGGCAATGACTTGGCCGAACTCTGCCGCATCGGTATGAAGGCACAAACTAAGGCTGTCGTGTGCGAAAGGAATGACCCTGCAATGGCGGGCAAAACTACACACACCGAGCAGAGTTGCATTGGACTTATCTGACACAGCAGAGAACTGATGGGGTTGCACAAGATTTGTGAAACTGCAGCTTGCACTATTGCAGTCAGCAAGAAACTGTTAAGGTTTGACAAAGTGCGCCTTGCCGCAAACAAGTGGAACCACTGTACCCCTTTTCCTCCTGCTGAAATTCTGCCACCGGGGTGCATCTCTACACGCCATAACACCTCGACGCCATCTTTGCAGCACGTATGACGCATCATGTAAGCAGATGGAGACGGAACATCAAGGCTCAGAAGGATGCCCGCTCACAACAAAGACAGCAGTTTATGAAGGCCTGGTTGGGAGCGATGACACTAGCACATTGTACGCCGTGGCTGTAACCGTAGTCACGAAGGCACACATGGCCGCTGCAAGCAGAACTGCACTGTTCATCTGTTCTAGATCTCCTCAAGTATGCTGCTGATCAGTTTTGAGTTGAACAATTTGACTTCAAGTATGTGGAAGTTGGCGGACAAAGTGTGGTGTGTTTCTGGTTGTTTCCGTGGCGGTGGCCTGAAACTGTGCTTCAGGCGTGCCCCATTTTGAAAGAACAACGTGACCCTCCCTACTGCCAATGTTGTGTGGCTGTTGCACTCCGTCCTGAACCATCAACAGCACATGAGGCTGCCTGTGCTCAACTACTCTGCCTTCTGCTGTGGTGCGTCTGCTGCAGCGCCACAACAGGAGCGTCAACTGCCACTACAATCATCACAAATCCCTGCGTGCAAACACCCGACTGTTTGACAAAGCTGGCATTGGATAGGTTCTTAGCGTCAGATTGCAAGCGCCTACAACACTTTGCATGTTTGCATCAACTTCACAATTGTTGCGCGCCCCAGTTCCCCGACAGCTCAAAACAATGATTTCTGACGGTGTTTCCAGTTTCCTTTGTTGCCATTGTTATAAGCAAACAGTATGTCGCCCGTACAAGGACAGCACATATTTGAAGAATCATGCCAACGTACTCACCTGTGTATAGCAATCGTACACAGCACCACCCCCACAAAACGCGGTTATGTTCCAGGTGCTTCCAACATCCCTTGATGTCTTTGTTGTTTACAAGCACACAGAGCGTCACCTTACACAGCCGTAAGCAATTCCAATGACTACCAAAGTACGCACCTGTGTATAGCAAATGTGCACAGCACCACCCCCACAAACCCCAGGCTCACGCTGTACTGGCCAATGGCAAAGGGGCTGTCCGGTATGAACAGGACGCACGTCGAGCTCACAAAACCCAGCACCGTCCAGAACCGGTTCTCGAACTCCTGCTTGCAGGCAGAAGCACCGAAGGAGCCACAGTGAGCTCGAACATCGTGAGCATGCAGTGTAAGCTGGTGCCCAGGCTGCAACTCGGCTTATTAGAAGCCTTTGCTGGCCAGAGAAACATGTGCCAATGAGGGTGTCCAGCGATTTCGAGTGCAGGGACCAGCAGCGCTCAGCAGACTATGTGGAGCGTCGTCGGACCGCCATTGCATGCGCTTCTGTGGTGTTTTTGCTTTCACAAAGTTCAACAACTTTGACAAAGTTCAACAACTTTGTGACTGCAGACCATCACATAAAAGGTTTTTGGTTGTGTCACTGCACGCAAAGCACTGGTGCGCAGTGACCAGCAACCATAAGCAGCAAGAAAAGTGGCCGAGTCCGAGTCAAAGTGGTTCAGACAGTAAATGTGTCCTTGTTGATGCTGTAGGGGGCAATCATGCTGCTACTTGAAGTTGCTTCGTGGCTTCAGAAAGATGCCAAACTGCCTTCTTCGCTGCCAGTTCCAAGCAGCAGGTGACGATTCTCAGAGTTTGAGGTAAACAAGCTGCTGAGTTACGCAGAGCGGAAAGACGAAACGGAGTTCGCCATGAAAATGCTTGACCGCATGTGCAGGCGAATGGCCCTGCAGCTGCACTCACGCACACAACGCCGCGTCTCATGGCAGCGTGTGAGGTGGTTCAAGCGCACATATCGCACAATTTCTGGTTTGCCATTGTGCATATGTGACATGTTGTGCCTGCCCTGTGATGGTCTGTGCTATCGTGGAACGACGTTCCACCTTCAAGTGCGCCAGGAAGGCCTGGTTGAACGCGATCCAGCCACAACAGCAAGCAATCCATAATCTTGCTGAGACTGTGCTTCTATGAACCTCAGCAGAAGCGCAAGCACCAGCTGAGGCCAACGACAGTCGGGTGCACAATGCCGCCGCACATCGGCATGGCGGGCTTACGTACTCACCTGCGCCCTGTGGACGAGGTGGTTCTCCGTGAACAGATAGCACCACACCACATAGCATGACGTCATGAGCGTCATGCCAAACACCGGGTAGAATGAGAACAGAGCCAGCAGCGCCAACAGCAGCAGCAGCGCTCCCACCAGCAGTGCCACGAGGAGCATTTGCCTGCTAGTTTTGTCCATGGCTGCGAGCTGCAAGTCAAGGCCCGCGCGGAGCGGACCTCTGTCGGGGCGTCAACAACAATTGCATAGCAGTCCAACATCAGCGGAGCCGGTGATGATTGGAGCGCGATGCCAGATTCGCAAGTGGCGTGATGACCGAGGCCCCGCTCCGGCTGGCGGTGTCCAGACTGCAGCACAGCTGCCATGCATGGAGTGCTGAAGCAGCCTAATCAAATTTCTTTTGATATTATCGGAACTGTCTTGGCCATCATCAGCGCAAGCTACCATCGCACTTGCAGAACTGCAGCAGCAAGTCACCGATGAGAAGAATCTGTCTTACGTTTCAGACCAAGTTTCACCTGAGTTGACGTCAAGGGCGCCGCGCGCGCCTGTGTCAGCAGCCGCTCTCCAGTATTGTTCCTCGCCCTTCGATGAAGCGGGCGGCGCCACCTCCTTACAACTCGTACTACTTCTCCAGCTACTCTCACAGCCGCGAGGGTAGGTATCAAGGGTATCACTGAGTTGAAGTTCCCAGAAGTGTTTTTGTTTGTTTGCGCGTTAATCGGGGACTGCGGGCCGCAGCGTGGTCGCGCTGCCTCAGCATGAACTCGGCGTTCCTGCTGCGCCTCTGCGCCTCTGCGGCCTGCATTTGCGGCGCCCATGTGCACGCTTTTACCCGTTTGCAACATCCGCTTCGCCCAGCTGCTGGAGCACGGAGCTTGCGTATGAGCGCTGGGATGCACCACGAGCTCATCTCTGGACTTCCTGCATTGTTTCATGATGCCCAGATCTTGGTGGCAGTGTCACTCCCTGACTCGCTTCAGGTGAACCTGTACTTCAAGTTACTGATATCTTTTGCCCTCACCTTAGTGCGTGTGCCTTCGTGATTAGATGTGAGATTGCCATTGGTAACCAAGGTTTTGCTCGTCCACATCATCACGTTGCTGACATTGCTTCATAGGTTATATTTACAAGTCCGTGTCATTGGCGTGAGTATATATATATGGAGACAAAGCAGTTGGCTCGTTGTTGCCATCCCACAAAGGTGCTGGTTGGTCTTGGTTCGAAACGTTTAAACCCCATCAAAGCCTGCTATTCCTGCTGTGTAATGCCAGTGTAGCATACGTCAGGTCAAGACAGCGCCGTGTGTGCAAGGGCTTGGAGTTTGAAACTTCAGAAAGCTACTAGTAGTAGTGCCTTAGTAGTGCCTTGTGAACGTGAAGTGTTAGCGGTGCCAGTTTTTCCACATGACCTGCTGCATCATGACACTCCACCCAAGACATATGATGTTGGAACCGTCGGGGCACTTTCTGCTGTTGTTGGTGGGTGATGAAAATGCGAAATGTAGAACTTGAAGTGCGCAAGTATTACTTGTCCTCATTGTTCATCAGCCCAGAATCAGTGCACCTACAACTTTTTAAACTGCGCATCTGCTTCATGTCAGTCACTCAAGGAGTTTCAGCAAGCTCACCACCGCCGTCAATGGAGTCATCAGCAGCACATGCGAGGGCTTTCACGAGTCATCAGCAGCGCCCTGACCATGAGCGCAGGGTGTTTGAGTCAGCAAAGCTCAACAAAGGCCTGAGCTCAAGTGCCACGGCCGACTGTTTGTGCTGAAGAGCCTCGCCCATGTAACCTCACCATGGTGCCATGCATCAACCTCCGGAGCATTCAGCGACATCTCAGCAGCATCCCGGCACTCTGGGCTGATCACTGCTGAGCAATGCCAGTTGCTCGAGCTACTAGACCCTGAGCTGAGCACTGCACCCTCTATACATGCCTACCCCTCACTCAAAGCTTCTTTCAAGCTGCACATCCCTCTGACTTCCTACCGTACATCATAACTGCACTCGCAAGGGAGCGTTTCGCTGAGCACTGCGCCAGCTACATGCCTACCCCTCGCTGATGTGTCATCATTTCAGCTGCATATCTCTTCCTTCCCACACACGCATCTGGTCTCGCTTCCAGGGCGCATTCGGCGACATCTCGGCAACAGTGAACGGCGCCCTCAGCGGAGCCCGCGACACCGTTGACGGCACCATCAATGGCGCTCTAGGGTCGGGCTCAAATGCGCTGAGCGATGCTTTGAGTTCTGGAACAGCAGCGCTCAGAGGAGCGCTGGGATCGGGCTCGGACGCGCTCAAGGGGGCTGTGGGGGGGCTTGATGTGGATCTGGGGCCCCTGACGGGGGGCATCGATGCTGCCAAGGAGCAGATTGGTGGCCTGGTTGGCAAAGGCGAGTACTGGCAATTGGCATGCTGGTGCTGCAAGTGCGTCAAAGTATGTGCTGTAGTGCCATGCAAGTGCGTCAAAGTATGTGCTATAGTGCCATGCAAGCAATGGTGCTTGTCACGCTGATGTTGCAAGTGTGTCAAAGTACGTGCTACAGTGCCATACTCGACTGTCCTCGGTTTGTCAAGTGCGACAAACTACGTGCTACAGTGTCATACCATGTGCTGGGTTTGTCAAGATACCCATGCTTCAAGGGAGGTCGATGCTGATGACTTGCGTCGGTATGATCTCATTGCATTTTTGCGGCGCACTGCTGATGTGCGACGCCAAGGTAGGTAGGGGGGGTATGTAGGGTTAGGGTTAGGGTTATGTATGTGCCACTTTAGCGACAGCCCTCTCCCCTGCTTCTCAGACTATGCACACTGTGCTGTAAGTGCAGTGCTTTGAAGTTGAACCAACCATGACGAGAAGTTGAACCAACCATGAAGTGGAAGATGGTAATAGCAGCAGCACATGGGGATCACCTGGGAGGCTACTCCTGTTCTTACTCTCCTTTACTACTATGGGCTGCGTATTACAGCCCTGTGCTGACATCATGCTGTGAAGTACGTACCTCCTTTTCAAGCTGCTGTCCCACTTACCGCAGAGTTTGCGGATTTGTCCCGCCAAATCACTGATTTACATTTTCTTGCTTCACCAAAGAGGTGACAAGCGACACTGTGGCAGCGGCAGGAAAAACGCATGCTGCCCGCTTTGGTAACCACTGCTTGAATTCAAAACCTATTTCCCCCTCCCCGCCCCCCCTCGTACTGCAGTCAACAGCCTCCTGACATTGCAGGCACAAGCTGCAGCGGCGGTGCAGAAGTGTTGCGCACTGCCACTGACTGCTGCTCCCCCCCCCCTCCCCCCCCCTCTCCCCCACACTGCAGTCAACAGCCTGACATCTCAGGCGGAAACCGCGGCGGCGCCAGCAAAGACAGCGCTTCAACACATCGTGACCATTGCAGAGAAAGTAGCGACCCCCAAGAGAACGTTCCTGGCGGAGAACATTCTTGTCCTGCCCCTGTGGGGGGGCATGATTTTTGCGCCCAACAACAAATACGTGCAGAAGATCATGGAGGGATACTCGGTCATTATTCTGGCGGCCCTGGGTGAGTAACTGAGTGAGTGAGTGAGTGAGTGAGTGAGTGAAGCTGTCGCGAACGATTCGTGTGTGACCAGCGCACATTTTCCCATGACACAATGCCCCACGAGCTCTTGCTCCAGCGTGAGACTGCGTGGCCCTCGTCAAAACACAGACAGGGGTTCAAGTGGGTGATCCAAGCCTGTTCAAGAGGGGTGCGCCGAAGCCCTGCAGCAGCGCTCAGCACTACATACCAGCTCTGTGAAGCTTATGTGGCAACTCCGCGAGCGCTCCGCTCATGCCTTGGGCACTCTGACCGTGCAGTCCAGCCCCCGCTTCTTACAAGCGGCCTGAGAAGTGACCCAATGACTCAGAGCATGACTCAACCTCCACACCACGCCCTGTGCTGCACCATCCACATGCGCGTGCCCCCACACATCAATTCAATGCCATTATCTGTTGCCTTTTGTCATGACTCATCAGCACTTCCGCTCAACTCGTGCTTGCTGGAATGTACGTGCTCACACATTCAGCTCCGCTTTCGTATTCACCACTTGTATTCATCATAGCTCTGGCGCTCATGTCATTCTTGCCCGATGCTGTGCACTGACGCCTCGTGCAGTGTACGCCTGGCTGACGTATGAGGCACTGCAGAACCCCGTCAGTCTGGCCGGCTTCAGCGGCGGCGCGTTTGACCTTGACACGCTGACCAAGGGCTTCACGCAGGAGGTGTGTGCGCACATGTGGCAGTGTGAACTTCCTTGTGTGTACATGGTATTTGCAAGTTTGTATGTATTGAAGTCATCTTCAGTGGCGGCGCATTTCGATGCGCTCACCAAGGGGTACACGCAGGAGGTGCTGTGCGCACATGTGGCAGTGTGAACTTCCCCATATATACATGGTGTTTTAAAGTACTTTGAAGTAGTACGTATTGGAGTCATGCTCAGCGGCGGCGCATGCAATCTCGACGCGCTGACCAAGCGCTACACACGGGCGGTGCATGCGCGCATGTGGCAGTGTAAAGTTTCCCAGGTACTCATAGTACAGCGATGGCTACGATATGAGAGCGGGTCCGTCTTGCCAGCCCCGCCGCTCTTATACAGTGCCCGCTCGTATGTCGTCTGAAGCTCAATTAGGGTTAGTCCTGTCCAAATCTAACCCTAGCAATAGGGTTTGGTGTGTTGAACTAGGGTCAGTGAGCCAGCATTTGAAGTTGGCAGCGAATTGAGCCTGTAAGCAAGCCGCGGCTGCCGTGCTGTGTGCTTAATGGCTGTGATTCACTCGAGCAGTCACAAAACATACCACCACTCAGCATTGGTCGTGAACTGGCGGGCGGTACGTGGGCGCGATGCAAGGGCGGTAGCCCCGAGCAGCACCAGACCGCTCTTATATCGACCAGATTTATATCCAGCCAATAGACCGCTCTTGTACTGTGACCGCTCTATGTTGAGCGCTCTGATATCGTAGCCGTCGCTGTTTATCAATTTCTCTATGTATTGGTCTAATGTTCAACGGCGGCGCATGCGATCTCGACGCACTCGCCACAGGCTGCACGCAGGAGGTGCGTGCGCACACGTGCATCAGTAATTTTCTCCATGTATGCACCATAGACTATGTCATCTTACGCGGCGTGCGCACACGTGTACATGAACCTATATGTGATACAATGAACTCTGGAGCAGTATACTGCTGGCTCAGTGCACTTCGAAACGCACAGTAGTAGCATGCCAGCATAGTGCATGTAATGAAGCGGGCAGGCATACTGCAGCCTGTATGCATGAATACTTATAACGTGTTGTCAATGTACTGACGAATGATCGCACAGTTATTTGCATGCGTTTCAGGTATATGACATATATGTGCTATGCATGTTGTGGCAACCTCAAGCTTTATCTATGCCCATATATATGTAATTTGACAACGAGTGTGCGCTGCCCCCCCACGCTTGGTGTGCACTGCGAGAAGTTGAAGCAGACGCAACACATGCCTTTTGTGCCCTGAGCGGAAGTTGCTGAATGCATACCTGATGGTGTTTCAAACATGGAGCCTCAGACGTGCCGAAGCATCATTAGGAGCCTCAGACGTGCCGAAGCATCATTAGAGCCTTACTCCATTGTGTTGTTTGAATGCATCATGCTCATCACCTGCACTGCTGCACTACCTCTGTGCTGAATGGCGCCGCAGGTGTCTGTTGCGGATGGGTGGGCCCACTTCATTGTGCAAGACCTGTTTGTTACTTCAAATGAATCATGTTCATCACCTGCGTTTCATGCCCTATATCTGTGCTGAATGACGCCGTCGCGGATGGCTGGGCCCACTTCATCGCGCAGGACCTGTTTGTCGGCCTCAATGTGTTCTTTGAATACATCATGTTCATCACCTGCACTGCTGCACTACATACAATTTGTCGGCCTCAAGGTATTCTTTGAATATTATCATGCTCATCACCTGCACTGCTGCACTACATTTGTACCGAATGGTGCCGCAGGTGTCTGTTGCGGATGGGTGGGCCCACTTCATTGCGCAAGACCTGTTTGTCGGCCGCTGGGTGTACCTTGACAGCAAGCGCAACTCCGTCTGGGCTGCGCACAGCCTCGCTCTCTGCTATCTGTTCGGCCCCATTGGTGTGGTGAGTCTGTATAATATGATGTGTCTCTCAGGGAAGCCCACTCATTCAGTTCCACCTGCCATTCTCATACACCAATTCTCTGTGTAGCTGATGTTGCGCCCCCCACGAGGCGAATTGCACGCAATAGCACCCGTGGTGCTGTGCCTGTGTTCATATATTTTTATTCCTCGTCTTCACAATCATTTTGCGCTAGTATGCCTACTGTGCTATGTCTTTGTGCGGCCTAACTCTGTGCCGCTTGGTTAGCGTGCTGTACAGGGCAACTTTACACACTTTAGCTTGTCAGCTACTGCGTGCAAGACTACATACCCATAGCGGGTTTAGGCCCAACCGCAATCTAAATGGCAAGTAACGAATAGTCGCAACGCACTTTATGCCCATTAGAGGAAGGTGAAGGTGGCAGAAGAAAGGAAACGATATTCCCATTGAAGTATTTGCGTGGCAAGCCTGGGGCATGCCGGCTCAACGTTACCGAATCACCTGCAGCAGATCTATGTTATCATACATATTGCAAAGCTGCACAAGGACTGCATCATAAAAATTCTCAAACGCACTTTGTTGACATTGTCAGGCAGATCTAATGTGGTCCACACCTGCGGAGCGACGCTACACAATCTAACATGAATTTGCAACTTCAATGTTGATGTTCTGCAGCTGAGCCACCTGCTCACGCGCGGCCTCAGCGGCATCTTTCGCCAAGATGTTACAGACATACTGGACATCGGCGTAGCCACGGAGCGAGAGACCAAGGCCCCCAAGTCCAAGCCGAAGGCTGCTCTGCCGCCGTCGCTGCCGCCGTCAGCTCCGGCAAAGCCCGCTGTCGCACCGAGAGGTGCTTCGCTCGGCAGCAGCGGCGCGCAGAGCACTGCCATGCGCAGCAGCAGCGGCAGCAGCAGCAGCAGCAGCAACAGCAGTGCCCCAAGCAAAGCCGCGACTCGCGCCAGCAGCAGCGGCAGTAGCGGCAGTGGCGCCGGCTCAACACCGACCAGCAGTGCAAGTGCTGCTGCTGCTAATGCTGAGTCCAAGTCTAAGTCAGTGTCAGCAGCTCAGCAACAGGCGATCATCGTGGATGCTGACGTAGTTTCGTCGCAGCCGGTTGGTGACACTGCTGACAGGAGCGCCGGCAAAACGACGGCATGAGTGCGAGTGCGAGCGTTAGCGTATCGGGTCCCTGTGCGCTTTGAGTCCTGGGCCTTGCGCTCTAGCTGGTGGTTTATGCTGTTGGGCGCTTGGTGACTCACAAGGGCTTGGGTTAGGTGACCTCGATGCACCCTAAACCCAACTGTACGGCATGAGAAGTGACCAGGAGCACTGGAGGCGCAGGGGCAGGGGGGTCATTCAACTGTAGGAAACGAAAGGGTGTGCCCCTGGAGTTTAGGAATGGAAGTTGTCGGTGGCTATGACCCCGTTGCACTTGTGAATGAGAGCAAGTGGCGGTATGCACTTCAGGATAACACGGGTAAGCCGGCGCAAATTGCTGTTGCCAGCGCCGGCAGCGGCAGACGTGTATGTAGCTGAAGGCTGTAAGGCGCGCATGCGGCTTGCGGCGATGAGAGAGAGTTGGGGCTAGGGCTAGGGTTCAGCTAGCCCTACCTCTGGTGCGAGCGAAGCGGGTGTTGATGTGGTTGGGTGGTGAGAGTTGAGCGTTGTGCAGCGTTGTGCTGACAGCACTGGCAACGGCAGGCGGCGGTCATAAAATCCAGTCAGGCTGCATGAATCACTTAGAGTTTACATAATTATCAGTACAAAAGAGCTGCGGTGGAGCGCTGTGCGGAGCACTGCCACAGGCGTACTCGCTGTTTCACATTCGTACATACAGTATCGATGTCCCTAGCTGCTGATGATACCACTGTGCATTCGCATAGTTGCATGCTCTGCTACCATTGAGAGCCTTGTGCCCAATTTGTACTTTGGATTCTCTGCAGCTAGTGGCTCGCATACTTCGCATGCTGTTCTGCCAGTCAAAGCCTTCGGTCTGATTTGAATGTTCATCGCTTGCACCCCACTGCTGCAGGCCGTGATGGTAATGATAGAGCTGGCAACCTGTCATATTGCGCAGTCCTTACTGTAAATTGCCTTGGGACAGACTTGAAGAAGAATACATGGCGACTGACATCTGGCGGAGTTGCCTGATCAACGAGAAAACCTGATGGTGGCCATACCAAAAATGCAGTCCTGTCACTGTCAGGCAGCCCTGGCATACTCAGGGCTTCAGCGCTGACTCACTATGGATGAAGCCTGGTACCAGCGGCCTTCCTGCTACCCAGTATGTAATGCTGGTACTAGGGATCATGCCTGCTGCTGCTGTCTTGGGCACCAGGATGTGGGCGGTCGTTCCAGTACATCATTCATAGCGTACCTGTTGCAGCAAAATTCAGCATACATGCGTCCCGCGAGCTGTCTAGCTGTCTGCAATACCACAAATGTCCAGCGCTGAGCTTGTTTGTCATGCAGGTTCTCATGCAGCTTGCATTTGGATTTAAGTAGTGGGCAAGGCAACACCACTCGCACAAAAAAATGGGCGACAATGACACTTTGTCCGCTGACTGGGGAAAAAATAGCAAGGCCACAATGAGACAGCAGGTGAATCCAGGCTGTTTTTTTGCATGAATCAATTCAGGCATGGACAGCACTGGCACGCACGGGGATCACCACAATCAGATGGCAGTACAATCTGCAGCACATGTGAGGCTGTATTTCACGTTCATTCGAAGGCTGTGTTCATCTAGAGTACTTCGAAGTATTCAATGCCACACAAGAACAGAATGGACTACCCGCTCTGCTGTGGCCCGGCCGACCATAAAAAAGTTTCTGATTTCACAAAGCACAATCAACACTCAACAGACGCTTTGCACCACACTTGGCATTTCGCCCCACCTGAATGCAATCTGGTTTGCCTGCATGCGCAACAGCTGCTGCGCCTGCAAGGCCTGCCGGAAAGCGTGTACACAAACGCTCTTGCACTACTAGCAGCAGCAGCAGCAGCAGTGGCGGCGCGCTGCCCTGCGCGCTACGCGGCGACGCTGCTGCCGCCGCTGCGGTACGAGTGGTGCCTGCGCAGCTCCGCCTGACTGCCGTACGTGCCGCCGCGCCGCGATCGCCCTGTCAAGTCGTCCACATCAGCAGCAACAGCAGCAGCAGCAGTGCTCGTCGGAGGCAGCTGCTCCGCAGCGCCGTTCCAGGCCGCCCACGCGCCGCCGGCGACTTTCCCCAGGAACGTTCCCGCGGAGAGCGCCGCGGACCACGCGTAGCCGAGCGCTGCCACCGACGTGTCCACGATCTTGACAAAGACGTCAGCGTCAACGAGGTCATCGTCCGAAACATCATCGTCTTCGACGTTGCCGTCACCGCCGCCGCTGAACGCCGACGAAAGCGACGAGATGCCATCGCTGTCGCTGCCGCTGCTGCTCTTGGCCGCAGCGCCGCTGCCGCGGCGGCGCGGCGGCACCCACTGGTGCTGAGCTGTGCGCTGCGGCCGTGACCAGCGCTCAGCAATGTCGACGTCGTCTTGCTGCTCGTTGTCGCCGCTGCCGACGCTGGCGCCGGTGTAGGTGCGCTGCGTGGCGGCGGAGGCGCGTCGCTCCGCCCAGGGGTTTTCGGGGGGTTTCTCTTCTGCGGCCGTGGCGGTGGTCCAGCCGAACAGGCTTGTTAATAGCGACGCCCACCCTGTCACGTGAGCAGTAGCAGAATAATACGCATGGGTGTGGCTTAGGTCTGCTCTTGGTGTGACGTGGAGTCTCGAGAAGCTGGCGCACTGTTTGAGAGGATTACTGTGTTGGTGTACTTAGTGTGAAGGTGTCGCGTTTTGCAGGTCGGAGGTCGTGCAGGAAGCAAAAGGTGGGGTCAGGTCTCTTCAACAGAGGCTGGAGCCCATCAAACAGTACTGCGGGCGCAAAAAAAACATTCGTCGGGATCAAATCACATGATGTATCATGACTCATCTGATTCATGAGTGAATCGCTGATGCACACGAATGGTTCAGAATGAAGACATGTAATTGTCTCGCACGCATGCGACAGCCAAAAATGCAGCTGGTGGACTGGAAATACCACGCGGCCTTTTTGCTGCACCACTAGGGTTGCAGATCAGAGGCTTGGAACAAGGACCTGACATTCGTGTCCGTGGTGTTGCGGCACGAGATGTTCTCAAGTGGGTGGCAGCGCTCAACACAAAACATTATCGCCGTTGGTGTAGTCCCTTGCCGCGTGAAAGTATGACTTTTACTGCACGAATAGGGCAGTGCCATTATTCAGGGGGAGTAATATCGGCTAGGCTCAGCTCAGCGGGTGACAGGTGTTCTAGCCTAGTGTTAGGGTTAGGGTCAGGTCAGGGTCACAAAGTGTCCTCGTGCAGCCTTTTGGTCAGTCCCGTTAGCAGCGATGCACTGGCCAAATAGCGTCGCCCGTTTCTGCTAGTCTAACCCTCATCCTGATTTCAGCCCTCTCTACAGGGTGGTCCGACCTTTGTGCCGGTGCATATCCTACTGTACATCACCTGTGCCTTGCAGGTGGCATTTCTCAACCACAAGGGTACGTGGGCATGACACATCAACAACGGCACAGCCTATGTGGATTAGTCTCCACTTGATTTAAGGTTAGGCTTAGGGTTAGGCTGATCTTTCCGCTCCATCTCTTCAGCCGCTTGTCCTCTCGCGGGTGCAGTCACTCTACTCGCATATGCATGGGCAGGAGTGCACACAGCAGTGTTCAACGCTGTAGGGCAATCTTTTCCTGCTCGCCGCTCCGCAGCTTGTCCACTTCGCACATAGTAGACCTGCTTCGAGCCGTATCTACGTAGGTAGGTTTGGTGATATGTTTGTATGCATCCCACATCACGCGCAGCCACAGGGGCAGTGCTCACCAGTGGAGCACAATCTTTTTGCGTGCACCTCTTCAGCAGCTGACCACAATTGCACACAGTAAACCTACTTTCAGGGGTGTATGTAGTTGTAACCCCTAACCCTGACCCTATGTGTTGTAACCCTAACCCTGACCCTCACCCCACGCTAACCCTAACCCAGACCTAATTCTGATTTTTACCCTAACCCGTACCCTTACCCTAACCATGTGTGTTGGTGTACTTTTGTAGGCCCTATCACACGCGTGCACAGGGCAGTGCTCACCATTGGAGGGCGACCTTTCCGCTCGTCTCTTCAGCAGTTTGTCCACTTCACGGTCAAACCGCTGCCTGCCTGTGCCAGAGGCCATGACTCTGCGGAACGCCCTCTCGTCATCACTCATGCCAGCGGTGGTGTCACTGTCGCTCTCCTCAGCGCTCAACGATGCCCTGAAATAACAGGTACAATGTAGGAATCAGGTGAGCTGTGCCTGGCCAACCCTAACTCTAACTCTAATCTTAACCCTAACTCCAACCCTGGAAGTTGTGGGTTTGCTGATCAATTGGGCTGTGCTTAGAGGCAGTTTGAGTCAGCAGCAGTCATGTCACTGCACTCTTCCTTCGAACAGCGCGTTGAGATGAGATGGAGGTTACTAACAAAGCAACGGTCGCACTACGGGTCACAGTCAATCAAGATGATGGCTTTGCGGCACTGCCCTTTCCACCACAGCACTGGATTATGCACATACATGTAACGACGTTCCTCAAACAGCACAGCGGTAGTTACCAGCTCTAGTAAAAACCATGCGCATGTGTGCACCTGCGTGCGACCAGCAAGTGTGCGCGCTACCAGCAAACAGGGTTTGCGCTTTGACGCGGACAGAGCAGTGAAAAGTGAAGGGCTTTTGGGGACACCGTGCCGTCGCTGTGGAAAGGGTGGATGAGAGCACAACTGCTTGTTGCAGCTCTGCAAGAGACAGAGGCACTCCTAACCCTAGTTCTGCCCCTAGACCCCAGACACATCTGCCTCTATCGTGATGATCCTACACAGTCACGTGTAGAATGAAGAAGGGCGCACTTCATAAGCGAGGGACCCTCACCTGTCTGGTGAAATTGGCACGCGCTGCGGGTGACGCGTAGACACGCGGTGAGCGTTGCCACCGCCTCTGTGCTGCTCGCTGCCGCCGCTGCTGCGCTGCTCAACAGACGCATTGTCAGAACTGTAGGGTTTGTGAACGCGTTGGCGCGCACGCCCCCTGCTTCTGCGGCGGCGCTCAGCGTGGTGGCTGCAATGGAAGGCAACACCAGACAGAAATCACGAAGAGCTCACGCTGCGGGCAGTGTGACGGCTTTGCATGCAGCAGCACACTGTGTAACATGGCGATGCTCGGCATGGCCGCGCAATGAGAGCTTCACATGGACGGCAACTGTTGACTGCAGTTTTGTATTACGTCTGTGACGGTGCTCAGCATAGTGGCTCTGCAGAAACCACATGCTTATGCACGGCATTCAAGCCACATGCCATACCTAGATGACATCTCATGCGTACCAGTGACTTTTGCTCTCTGAAGCAGTTTTATTAGTTTTGTCAAAAGCACAGATCTAGGAATTTTTCACCTGAAATCCTCAAGCAAGCATATATTGAAGTACGTCAATGAGGCATGTTGTTATTTTAGTACAGCAAGGTCCAATAAAACAGAGACCCAACTGCTACACCTTGGGCTGATGCTGGCAAAAGCCAATCAGGGTTCGTCATGTACTGACCAAAATCTCTGTTTTTGTTGTTACCTGCTGACTGCAGCTCTGTCTCGTCTGGAGGCAGCGCTCTGCTGCTGCTGCTGCCGCCGCTGCGGCTGCTGCTGCTGCTGCTGCTGCTGCACCGCACAGTGATGGCCGTGCGCATGCTCATGATGCTGATGCTGCCGCTGCTGCCGCTGCTGGCTGTGCTGCTGCTGGTGCTGGTGCTGCTGGTGCTGCTGCTGGTGCTGCTGCTGCTGCTGCGCATACCACTGTTGCTGTGGAGCTGCCTGCAGCTGCGCATGCGGCCGGTGCTGCACATGCCGCTCCTGCTGCTCATATAACAGTTGCTGATACCGGTCACCATGGTGCTCATGCTGCCTGGTGTTGCGTTGGTTCTGTGCAGTCTGATCTTGACCGTGGGACTGATACGATGCTGGTGGCGCAGCGACTTTGCGCAGCGCCAGCTGTGGACTGCGTGCGTTGGGCACAATACTCATGCCGCTGCCATGGTTGCTGCAGAGGGGAGACATGGACGAAAGTTGCACGTGCGCGCTGAGAAACTGGCCGTTCGGCGAATATGTCTGAGCTGCAAAGTCAGGCTCCACACTTCTGGTGTTTTGAAGGTGCATGGACAGTTACGAGAGAGCTGATTTGTTGAACTGGAACGCTGCATCATGATACATGTCCAATGTTCATCTGAGAAGTTCGGGCTTCAAGTAACTCATGCGGTGAAATGGCTGGCACGCGGCACTTGTCTTTACAGATCCACAGTATGTGTGAGAGAAAATGCAACCTTCCCTTGCATCAATGGGTGGTGCACTTGAGCAACAAACCAAGTGTCATTCTACCTAGTCGATGTGAATTGACGGACTTGGCTGCCTGACGATGCAAGTACTTTATTACCACCTTGGGAGCAAATGGCGGCCAAGGTACTACCGGTCTGACCGCTGGAACGTTGTGCGAGACTGGTCGCCAGTGGTCAAATACCGAAACACTGGATGTCCTCGCGTTCGAAAAATTTATCGCTGACCTACATGCGTGCGGGGCGGACAGCCTACTCGCACACAGGACGACACAAGAACAGACATGGTCTTAAAGTAAGTCTCATTGTATGCAATCGTTCATCATGGTGCTATCGTGCAATCGTGATAGTTAGTGGGCGGCAAGAAAGCCGACCATTCGGGGAAGTTTGCGAAGTGCAGTGTTGAGCGATTCTCTTACTCACTAATAGAAAAGTGAGCCGTCCGGAGCTCGTTGCAGCTGCCATCCCTCCTCGTCTGTCCTCATGTGCACCGTGTTGGCTGCTGTAGATTGAACCAAACCCTGCCTGCCTTTCCTTCCCTCTCTTTTCGGTTACTTTGTAACTGTCAGAACTTCAACTCATTTCGACACGAGTGTGTGTGCGTGACCCTGCACACAATATGAGCTGTGAGTGACCTGCAATTTATCATTGACTAAGGTAGTGGTGCTTGAGGTGGTGCGCCTAGCGGACAACGATGGCATGCCTAAGCTGCTCGCACCCTCTTCATGTGTTGCCAGTGCAAGCGGTCGTTGATGACAAGGCAATGATGCACACAGTCCCACGCACAAGAATCTGATGGTACGCGCTGAAGCCACGTGTCACCGCAACGTTGAGCTGGCCATTTTGCATCCCTCAGACAGTGCTCACACACAGGCACAGGCAGTGGGGAGTGGAAGAAAACGATACATGCAGCTAATGACGTTGCATGTTACAACACTGAAGGATGCCACTGGCTCGCGCATGCGCGATCGCTTCATGCGCCCATTGGCGGGCGGCTTACATACAGCCTATGTACATGACCTGCTGACCACACAACACAGTATTTTCGTCATTGCAGATCCATAATCGAAGACGTCCCTGTGCGCGCGTCACGGTCCCCTTCAGCACTGCTTTCTGGAACCGCCGCGCTGCCTTGCGGCACCTCAGAATCATTACCACCACCTGCCTCATCACTGCAATGGCTGTCAACCTTGACGCTCATGTCAACCTCAGGGGCCTCGTCCAGCGTGTTCTGAGCTCTGGAGCTCTTGGCAGAGCTGAGCGATGGGGTGAAGCCCTCTCTGTCACAGCGCGCGCCTTCATTCACGATAGACAGCAGCTTGCTGAACGCGTCGCCAACACCTGCGGTGACAGCAGCGTAACAATGCGTCAAACGGCGAGGTCAGTAGCTTGACAACCTTGCCGCAATCACAGTCAAAAACTGTATGGCGGAAGTGTACGTGTGGTCAATCCGATCCTTGCTGTGATTGCCAGTAGTTTAGGCAAGTGTGTGGTCAGTCGAGCTCTCTGCAGTAATAGCACTCGCAAGAACTACGCTTGTGCAAAGCGCTTCAAATATCTGATGCTTGAAATAATGGTCTGGTAATGAAGGCTCTGAGAGACATTACCTAGCGTTGAAGCAGTGCCAAAGCCCAAGACAGCCGCTGCAATATCAGAACCTGCTGGGGTGTCCTTCAAAATTTCAACATGACATCGCTCGGAGCTGCTGCCCTGACAAGATGCACATGGCCAGTAAAAACATCACCGTTCACATTCAAAGTCTGACATGTTGCACTAGACAGTGCGTAGCGACATACCTGGCAGCGACTTCAAGTCCGTTTGTCTGGTAGGCACAACGCCGTTGAATCTCTCCAGCACAGCCTTGCTTGCACCAATCAAGTACGCTGATTTGGCCTGTGAAACCACAGATGAGTTTTATGGCAGGCAGAACAGGGCTGTCAGTGACATCAAAGCTGCTCCACACCGCTGCTGGACTATGCAGCACTGTTGTGTCAGCGATGCGAGTGGCTATTTTGTATTTTACGCCGATTTCTGCCCAAGTCGCTGCCGCCGCCTCGCAGCATAGGCACACCCTCCAGATGAATGCTGCTGCCATGGTGCCTGCATTTGCTTCGAATTTATACTCTGCTGCTGCTGATGCCTCATAACGCACTCGAAATATGGAGTCATACGTTGAGCCATTGCAGGTGAGGGCTACGCCATTACCATTATGCCTTGACAAGAGCGGCATCCTTGCCCGCCTCACTGTGCCGCACACAGTGTGCTTCTCGGGTGACGACTACAGTATTCATGCAAGTACACAACTGTGCCGCAACGCTCAACAAACCGTGCTCCAAGAGGCGGTGGACAGCAGCGCTAGGGGATGTGCTCAGTACCCCTCACTGTAGAAGGCAGATGTCCTTGAAGTAATGTTTGAAAACTGCACTGTTGCATGAAAGTACTTGAGCGGTGCCACGCTCACTGTCCAGTGCACTGTACTCAAAGGCAACAGGGTAGATGAAACCAGCGTGCGAGTTGCTGACACACCTTGTTGTAGTGCACAGAGCTACAGAGCCGCATGAGCTCCTCCTGTTCCAGAGCGGCGACAGTTTCGGCGGTGAAACCGCCAGGCAGGCGTACCAGCCGCGACAGTGCCGTCGTGACCACCGATGATTGAGCCCTGCTGCAGAGAATGACAGCGCACAGTACCTGCACAGCCACACCAAGCAGTCACCACGACAAACAAGGTCGAAATGGTCACGATTAACAAACCCAAATGGGCGCTTGCGCCATATGCCCTGTGTGGGCTGCTACATTCACTGTCACTTCTTTTGTCATAGCAGGTGCAAGGCTTGCAAGTCTTGGTAACGTACGTTAGGTGGTTCTGGCTGGTGTACTTGCTGCTGTTTGATCGGAAACGCGACATGGGCATGTCTTTTGTGGAAGCCACATGCGAGTGCGTTAACGCACGTCACTTGCTACGGCGGATCCCATGCAGCCACCATGTCCATTGAGATAGGACAAGTGCTATGATGCTACATGACACTGCATCACCTGACAGAAGCATCGCGGCAAATAACTGTCATTTCACACGCATGCTCATAGGGCGCCGCCCGATGCAGGGCGCATGACACGAGCGCTACCTTCCACTGCATCGGGTGCAGCACTGCGACAGCCTCACACCACAATCATCACATCCCATCATTTTGCAGAAGACCAGCCCTGCAGGTCAAAGTGGGTGTACCTGGAATCGCTGCACCTCCCGTGGAGCCCCAGGCTGCGCCATGTCCTGCCACTTGCGCACCAGAGCTTCCAGTTCGGGGCCCTTGATTCGATCCAGGTCATCGGGATTCAGGCAGCCCTCTTTGTCCCTCGCAGGGCGCGCAGGGCCCATCCGTGGTTTGCTACCTCCGCCACTGCCGTTTGAGCTCTGCAAGAAGTCTGTCATCAGCTGCACACACCGCTTCTTGCTGGCGGGCTTGGTGGTGTCAGGGCTCGTTTTGGCTGCCCTTGCAACGGCAACGGTGCTATCAGGGAGGGCAGCCGGTGAGGTTGTCACCCCGGTTGTGATAGCAGATGGCGAGGACATGAGGCGATCCTGCTTTGCTTTGCTGAGCCATGATGCAGCTGGTGGCTGCTTCGTGGGTGTAGCAGCTTGCTGCTTCCTCAATCCTGCCGCCTTTCCTCTGCTGTAGGCACTGCTGCTACTGAATGCATCACTTTCAATAAGTTCCTCCGTGTTGGCAAATACTGCAAACGGGTTATTGATGTGATTAGGTCGCCCTTCCAGCTCAGCGTCCGCTGTGGCATTATCATGATCGCTGTCCAAATCTATGATTTCCAAGTCTTCTCCTGTTGCTGCGCCTGTATCCGCTGCTGCTGTTACTGATGCGGCCTTATCAGCATGACGACTTTGCGTGAAGAAGTGGGAACCTGCGTTATCGTGTGGCATCGCCAAACCTGGCCAAAGTTTTTTTTTTTTTCCAATCAAGCAAGCAACTTTTGGGTTGAGGTTCCGAAAGTGAAGTTATCGAATGTGTTGAAGCTTGTGGCGCTCTCCGCTCCCGGTCTGCGGGGCAACCTCCAAGATGGCGGCGCGGCCGTACGTGTGGTACGTAAAACCACTGATTGACTCGTGAAAGTCGGCTGATGCGTGTGTAAGACACCATACACATACCCTCATGTTGACTCTCGGGGCTTGCAGCTCTCGCTCGTCGAACTGGCCCCTCGGGTGCACTGCTTGTGCCATCTGATTTAGTTTCTGCTGATATGCATTCGATGAATCATGACTGGTGACCAAATCATACAGCAGTGCAAGGAAGTTGGCAGCGCACAGAATGCTCTTCTTACCCAGCTGTGCTGTAGATTTATGAAGCATTCAATTCAAGCATGCCCAATGAAGAAATGCATCACTTGACGATCTGTGCATTTGTGCCAGTGTAGATGAGGCATGATGCATTCGATGTTGACAGCCTTGTTGGCGGTTGAGCACTGTAGGCCATGAGGCGATGCCCAATGTCAGCAACGCCATGCTCAAGAAACGGAATCCAGTTGAGAGCTTATAATGTATTGTTGCTTTCGATAGTGCTGTAGCAACAGTGGGTAGTAGATATCACAATTGCCACTGGGCTTACGTCATCTACTCTTTCCCGTGGCTTCTGCAGCAAACTGGAGCTGAGGTACCCGTCTGAAGCGACTGCGGCCATTGCCAAGGCATCCATGGAGGTGGACGAGGAGCTGCAGCCAAACAAAGTCAGCAGGACATTGGAGCTGGACGGAAACAAACTCATGGCGTAAGTGGTGTGCATGTGGCCCTCCTGCTTTGTGTACCTACTCTTCGTCATCCGAAGAACTTCAAGAGTACAAGACTTTCCATTTCAATACTTCCGCATTTCTGGTAATAAGACCTGGCGATAGCCACGGCTTTGGATGCAGATAAAACACATGCGTATATGCAGCAGCGCCAATGCGGTGCACCGTTTGAATGACAGCGTTTGCACGTCTCAAGCACTTCTTGTTAAGCAGGTTCAATGCACTACTGTAGAAAGGTGCATGAAGCGGAGGGATCCATGGCCCTCTGCGCAATTGGCACTGTCATGATGGTGATGATGCCTGCAGTACATGCATAGCTCACACCCTGCAGCGGGACCGAAGTAGACACCAGGTCTCCAGCTAGTGCATCAGTTGCGTGATCAGCACATGGAGCATAAGCCAAGGCGTCAATAGGCAAATCAGTCGCTTGTCAAGGACTCTGACAATATCAGCAGAGTACGAGTGAATGACATGATCGCACCCACACACAGCAAGAGCGTTTTGACCTGTTCTCACAGGACCAGACGACAGGACTCCAGTTGCAGCACCAGTGTTGCTCAGCACAGGTTGACCGCAGTCGTGGCTCTCATGTTCGACATGTAGGGCATTCGAACTTGCTCCGAGCTTCTTGTGCTTGACATTCCCTAGGCGCAGATGCCAGTCACGGGCGTACCGCTCTGTATAGTCAGTTCTGATAATACCTGCGCAACAGCTGCACGCCAGAGTCCTTGTTAGTATGACCTGATGTTGTGTTGACCATCTTGCTGCATCGATGGTTTCGTCTGTCATTGTCTTCATCTCATCTGTGCACATGCAGGCAATTTGCTGCGACAGAGGCCAAGGTGCTGCGCGTGTCAGTGAGCACATTCTGTGACACGGCAGCGCTCGTCTCAAGGACCATGCTGGAGTTTGACGAGACTGGCGGCAGCGGCTCCACTGCAGTGGCGGCAGCAGCAGCTGCGAGCGGTAGCTGAACACAGACGTTCCGTTCGCACAGCAGGCCTCTGAAGTGACAACTTGAAACCCTACCAGCAGTCACCTCAGCTTGCACTTCATCCAAATGGTGGAGGTGTAATGGTGGCTAATTGCTGCCCTAGCACTTGTCAGCACCAACCATTTGCTCAGGGACGCGAGAATGGGCAAGAGGGTGTTGTAGGTCAACTGGTGCAAGGCTTCAAGAAGTTCATGCTGAACTCTGGGCCGTGCCCAGTGCACACACAGCATGTATGCGCCATCAGCAACGGTTCTTTGCTAGCACACATACTTGGCACTGGTCTCTGATACGCATTGGTCGCTTTAGGTGCAGCGTCAGTAGCAGTGACTTGTGTTGCCAATTTGTGCGGCGGCATCAGCACTGAGTCTCTCGCCCGACGACAGCTGTGCCATGAGCCTGTCCTCAGAACGCGCAGTGCTGCGCTACTGCTGTGTCATGGAACAGATAATCACACCAGGCACCGGCAGCAACCCCGCCATTTATCGTGTGTGTGTTGATGTGGTGCTGCTTCTCTGCCTCTGTTGTCAACGATGATCGCCAGATTACGGAGAGAAGAGAGAGAGAGAAAGAGAGAGTGTGTGTGTATGTACTGCAGCAGGGCCAACCACCGCAGCTCCGTGCACTTCTCACACAGTTGGAACTCACACAGTTGGAAGTGTTTGGCGTGGTCTTTCATTACGTTGACACGGCTAGCGCTGAGCAGTGATGGGAGGCCTGTGTCAAAGCCACGTTGCAACCATCTGCCATCTCAACTGCTGTGCGCATGACAATCTCGCAGTGCTATCATGGCAATGACTGCAGATGTCAACGCAACAAATCGTGCATGTATGCAGTAGGAAGATCCGCATACACAATGCATTGCCCAACCCATGCGTCTTGTCAACGCACACCAATACTTCTGACAACACATACACACTTCAAACTTGCAGCAGCATTGTGCACAGGAGTCGCTACACACTTCAAGTACCCGATGTAACGGCGCTGCGCTCGGGGTCTCTCGTCTCATGCTGAGCTGATGTGGGGTGGAGGTGGGTGTGGTATATTGCAAACCGACATGTAGGTATTTGTGGTATGACCATCAGAGTGCGGCGCACTGCTCGCCCTAGATGCGTTAGCTTCGCATGCTCCTATGCTCACTACTTCCCCTGTGTAGATGTATATATACTCTACACCTCACCTGCTGGTACACCCAGTCTCTCGCTCACTGCAAGTGTCCCTCATGGTGCAGCAGCCACAAAGTGATAGTACTGCTGCAGTTGGAGCGGACGCGTTTCAAGGCACCATCGAAAACCACGTTCTGCTCTTCGGCTTCCAGCTCTGCGTTGCTAAATCTCGCGCATTACCAGCCGGCCGCGTGCTAGAAGGTGATCTTAGACGATATTTTCTGCCAACCGGAGATGGCTGACTGGCACAGTTGTATCGCCGCCTCTGTTGAGATCGTTGAGGTCCTGTGTTCGAGTTTGCCCTCTGGCCACCCTAATAAACCTTGTTTTTCGTTTTGCACGCGTCGTGTCATTCTGCTCTAGGAAGGGTTCATCCTTCTGTGCTGACGCCGATACTTTGTGCTGTGAGGCGCCTGTGAATTTTATTGCATAGAAAGCAAGTATTACACATGCATCCTTGTCAGGTCTCAGGCTGGCAACAAAAGGTTGATTGAAATTCCACTTGTTCAATTTGCCATCATAGGGGTGCAGTGCGCCAGTTGAGCCGGCCGCTGTGCTGCCAAGAGCTGCCCCCCTGGCCAGGTAACACGAAGGTGCATTTCAGTGAATCTCAGGTTGTCCGCAGGGATATTACCAATGCCTTGGGTTCAGGTAGCCTGAATCAGATCATCACATTTGCGGCGGGTCAAACTGTCGTCAACACAAGCGCCATGCGCCTGCACATGCTGCGTGGCGCCGTGCGCAGCGGCGGCGCCGGCGGCGCAGGCAGCATCAGGGCACGCGCAAGGAAAGGAGCCCGTTCGGAGTCGCCCACCAGCAACCGCGGCAGCAGAATCGGAGGCAGCGGCGCGTCCGACCGCAACAGGGCGAGCGCACAAACGGCCGCGCGCCCGTGTCGCGGGCAGCGTCGCCGCCACCAGCTTCGTCCCTGCTGGCGGCACAGGCCGCGGCGATGCCAGCAACGGCGGCGGCGTGCAGCTGCAGCTGCACAATGCGCGCGACCTGCAGGAGGTGCATTGGGTGACCATGGCAAACGCGGCGGAGGCGGCGGAGGCGGCGGCGGCGGCGGCGCTGTCTGCCCCACCGTGACCTATGTGAGAAACAGCAAGTGCACACCTTATCCTAATGCGCACGACATGCTTCAAAAAGCGTCTCAAAGTACTGCAGCATGCATGCTGTTGTGGGTTAACATTTGTAGAGTATATTTGCATTGATGTAAGGAAAACAAGGACCGTCGCAGCACTTTCTTCGTGACCCTAACCAAGACCAGCACCTCCCCCCTCCTCCTGCCCCCCTGCTGGCTCCTGGTTTTTGGTTGTATTTGTGTCAAAACGCCGAAAGCTTTTGATTACTTTCATTTCACAATAACAAAAGTTCATTCATTCATCACATGATGCCTTTACAAGCCAGAGAGGGAGGAGAGTGCGAAAGGCAGTGCACGAAGCTGACGGACTCATGATTTGGATGGTAATGGCAGCAGTGCAATGTGTAAGCCAGCTTTGCATTCAAAGGCGATAAGGACATTGTGCAAAGCAACCAGGGGGGGGGATGCATTAAATTTATGTCCTCCGTCTGATGATATAAATTTATCCAGTACACCAAGCAGTGAGGCGGCAATTAATTGCCATTCCATACACTCACACTGCCAGTATGATGTAGCATACATCGGACTGTGCACATGTGTGTGCACATAGGCAATTGCTTAAGCCTAGCGTTCCTCCTGGTACTCCGATTCAAGCTGCTGCAGGCGCTCGATGCAGTCCCAGACCCCGTCCCTGCATATATGACCAAACCCAAGACCGGAGTCGTAATCAATCTCCTCTGCCTCAAACGGGCAGCCCTCCTGCGCAGCCACTCGACCATTTCGACATTGCCGCTGCAGCAGGCGATTTGCATGGTTTCATCGGTGAACTCAACATGGCAGCTTTCGCGCAGCCACTCGACAATGTGGCGATGGCCGCCGTACACCGCTGCGTCAAGCGGCGCCGCCATGCACTCGGAGCTTTCGCCACGCCCCGGCGTCGTCAGCACGGCGCCATTCATGTCTTCAAGCTTGTAATAATTGAGCAATTCCATCGCCGGCCTCGTTTTGCCGCGCGGCACCGGATCGAACAGCTGCGCCCCAGCACCCATCAGCCACTGCAGCGTGGAGAGCTTGCCGTGGAGCGCTGCCGCATTCATCAACGCCGCTGCGAGTCAAGTGCAGGTGCGGTGCACGCGCGGGAGGTGTGAACCCGCTGCCGGCAGTAGAGGAAGATGATGATGCACACCACGGCAGAACCAACGTGTACATGTAGAGTTCGCATGCAGGCACATGGGATATGTGTCAAGGCCACAGCACAGCTTGCATCATTACTGACTTTCCATACGACAGACACGACACACGCCACTTCTGATGTGCATTGAGTCTCAATGATCCGGCTTGGTGCAGTGACTGCTTGGTCGGGTAAATTATTGGGCATGACAAGATCCTGTCAATAAGCAGAGCTCAGCACCTCAACTGCCAAGTGATACTCATCAAGCGATGCTGATAGGCCGGATGTTGCAATACAGGTCAGGTGCTGCAGCTGACCTCACGTGGTAGCAACCGCACTGCACGTATCATGTGCGCTGAAGTGATCCAACGTGCCTGATGATTCTGCACAGTGCCCCACCAGTACCCACAAGACTTTGCACACACTTCATATTTGAAAAGCATGGCTGCTCACCATGTAACCAGCGATGCTTGCACACTTCGCTGAGGTTGGCCCAGGCTGCACCGCGGCCCGCAAACTCCGTGGTCCGCGCTATCCAGCTCAGCGTCGTGCCGTCGTCGCCATGCGCCGCAGCGGTGAGCCCCACGCGATACCACATGACCAGCGAGTGCGCATCGGAGTGGTCAAAGACCAGTGTCGCCTGCGCCTGTTCCAGGAGCTCGACGTCCAGGTGGGCACCCAGGCCAGCCAATATGGCTGGGCTGAAGGGCATGCCTTTTTCGATGGCGTGCTCTATCAGCGGCACTGATACAGTCGCCGCCACCGCATTGACGAAGTCAGCGCGTCCGAGCCTGTACGCTGACACCCCGCTGTCCATTGCGTAGTCGATCATGGCCTGCGACGCCGCCGCGTTGGCGATTTTTGTCGTGAAGAGACGGTTGACGTGGTGTCGGTCCGCGCAGTAGTGCTCCGCCATCACGCGCAGGTACACGGCGCGGACTGTCCGGCTCACGCGCAACGCGTACGCCCACTAATCGGGCCCATAGAACTGCAGCACCAGCGACAGAATGCCGACGTGATCGCCGAGATTGTGCTGAGAGCGGGGCTCGTCACGAGCCCGCTGCGCTACTGCGTCAGGCAGCGAGTCCGCCTCAAGCGCTCGAGCTCTGGCCTCCGCAGCTGCCAACCGCTCGTGCATCAACTCCAGGGCGTATTCGAGGCTAGAGTAGCCGGGTAGCACGTAGTGGTCGGCCCACACGGAGTCCTCGCGCGCAGCCTGCAGACCGGCCAGCTCCACTCGAGCGACCTGCAACTGCTTGGTGAAGTGCGCTATGTCTGCGGCAGGGGGGAGCATTGGAGCGACGTCGGGCTCAGTATCTGTGATCAAGTATCTTTGCACCAAAGTAATGCACGCATCTTCGCACAAAGGCAATGCACGAGGCCTCGGATGGCCTAAGCAGGGACGTCTGGCGGTCGCATCACCAGAGCGCATCTCAGGTGATCACGGCAGCTTTTGTCGTTGATTACATCCACCGTCGCGAGCTTACTTGCAGTCTTTCAAGTGCTCATTGCTTTAATAAAAAAAATCAGGCTCACCTGAAATCTCGCATGTTCTTGGATTCTGGATGAAGGGAAGCTGTGCAAGTCGCTTCACACCTGCTTCCAGAGTCGTAATCACGAACGCGTCAGTGATGTCCATGCATGTCGACATGGTCACGCTATGTACAGTAGACCTCGCGAGATACTAGTGCAGAGTTCAAGTCGGGGCGTGTCACCCGCTCGACATCACACGCGTTTGTGTTATTGGAAAGCATGGCGGCTGTCATGGCGTTGCGCTGTTCGGTAGCTCGCTTTCGATCAGGCTGGAGGCAGCTTCCATCAACGCGTGCGTACGGACTGCGGGTTTGCCCTTGGCAAGAGTGCTCAGCCAGGCAGATGCAGCTGCTGCACGTGCATCGAAGGCGCTGGTGGAGCTCTCAACGCGACCCAAGGGGCAGTTTTTGTCTCATCAGCCGTACTGGGGGTAGCTATTATCGATCACAGCACAGCAGTGGCTCATGGACACAAGTAGCAGCAGCAACGATCGCGAAACGAGAGGCAGCTGGCTTGGCACAGCATCAGGAACAGGCGGCAAACAGTTGTGACTGCGCACGGAGGCCTGGGCCGCTGGAGGGCACTATGGAGCCATACGAACGACACGTAATCTTATGCAGGTGATAGACTCGCCAACTTTGGTTAGTTCTTGTGATGGATGTTAAAGGGACCTCCAAACAAAGTTGAAGTCCGTTTTCCCTGTCAACTGAGTCCAGTTATTTGGCAAGCAAAGTACGGAGTACGTAGACACCCTTTGCTGACCAAACACTGGTGGCCCAGCTTCATATAAGACTTCGAGTATTACTGCATACTTTGTAGCACTCTGTTGCAAATAGATCCTAGCGGCGTTTTCACACGTTTCATCATTTACACCATCGTGATGGCATTGTTGACTGGAGCTAGACCATCAACTTTAAGATGACGGCTCCTCACTACTAGCAGCATGTACTACCAAGTACGATGAGTTGTTCTCGCTGAGGGCGATAGCTCAAATGGCTGATGTAATGGAAAGGGCCATTGTGATGATCTCTTCAAACATAGATCAGTGCTCAACTGTAAAACTGCCATGTACGCCTGTAATGAGTCTGCTTGGCCTGGTGTCTCTCGAAATTGTTGCGCAGTGGCGAGGACATGTGGCCTACACGTATAGAGCGAGAGGTGGCGAGCCCTGCGGCTACCCTACATCAACTGTGCGTGGAGGCGAACTTATTGAATTCGCCTACGAAGAGCAAGAAGCAGGAACTTGAAGACGGGCGGGACAGTGGAGTTGGAGTTGCGACAGTTACAACAGGTACATCATGCGCACAAGTACAGTTACCTCTCTTACGCTGCGGCAACCATGCTGGCTAATGTCATCTGAGCAACATATATGACCGAGCATGTTTTCACTTGAGCTTCGTTATACTTCTTTGAAGTACAATAGATAACACAGTGGTCATTATAATTTTTGATCACACGATCCTCTCTGAGTCAGTGAAACAATGGATTGTGTGTGTAACCGCTTAGAGTTCGAGTTAGGTTAGGGTTGAGCTCTTCCTATCTTGTATGATGGCAGTCAACCAAACCCTGATTGTAGCTACCTTATGCAGCAGCATCAACGCTGTCTGTTCATCACGGCCACGTGCGTACTTGCGCAGCTGCACAGCCCATGCCTGGACAAGCATTGCGCATATCACTGTCATTTCATCACCCGACAGTCACTTCAAATCATCTGTTCAGCCCCGTTGAAGCATCAGGAGAAGAAAGGGCCGCCGATGCTGAGTCGTGTGTGCATGCCGATCGACGCTATCAGTGCCAAGCCTTCCTGGAAGCATGTGACCTACTGTAAGCTTCACTCACGATACGTTAGAGCCGAATCACGGCTGCACAAATACTGTGCATATCATGCACTTCAAATACTTACAGATATCAGCCACCAGTTTGAGCATCATCTTTCTGTGCTTTCTCCAGCAACACCAGGCGCAACAACCGCAGCAGCAGCAGCAGCGCCCATCCCTAGCCGCGTGCGCATCACCGCGTGCGCCCTGCCCACTGGCCCACTTGCCCCCGCTGGCACCGTGGACATGATGCTGTACCCGGAAGCCCTGCTGTGCACGGTGGGCACCACCGCAGCAGCGCTCCGCACATTCATAGAAGTAGCGCTGGCGCCGCCCAGAGCGATGAGCGGTGCTGCTGCAGCAGCAGCAGCAGCAGCGAGCAGCAACGTACCTACCCATGGAACAACCGACACAGCGCTTGGCGATGAAGCCGCAGACCTAGCCCTGACGCTGCCGCCGTCACCATCAGCTGGCGCTAACAGTGACTCCTTGAGCCTATTTACGGCACGCGCGCCTGCTGCGGCAACAGCGCCTGCTGCCTCTGCTGACGCAGATCATGCACAGCGCTCAACAGAGCAGCGCGCTACGCTAGAGCAAAGTCGTGAGGCGGCGGCGGCCGCAGCGGCGCTGGCGCGCGTGGGTATACCAACAATGCCTGTGCCGTACGAGCACCTGGTGCTGGTGTGCACGCACAACAGCAGGTCCAGACGCTGTGGAAGAACAGGACCGCAAGTACGTATGCACATATGTCAGATCAACATGCTATCATGATGGCAAGCAGATCGCAAATCGTGTCATACTTGAAGCATGAGTACTTGGTGCTTTTTATTTCCCCATGTAGCGTAGGCGTGCGCTGTATGAAGTGACCGCAGCCACAAGGGGCCGCGAGTGTGACGCTGAGCAGCATCAAGTGTAACATATGAAGACTTCTCTTTGTAGTACTTCTACTTGATACATGTTGATTTGCAGCGCTGAGCCTTGTGCTGTTGTCCCCAGGTCCAACCATTGCAGATCAACATGAAGGTAGCACCCGAAAAAATTGTGCGCAATTTACTGCATGACTTCACCTGAAGACTGGTGCATGCGCATGGTCGCACCACATACTGATCCCTGTCCCCTGCGCTGTTGCGCCTCATGTACAGGTGATCGAGGCAATGCAGGAGCGCAAAGCGCAGCTGCGTATGAGCGACACACAGCTGAGCATTGTCGCATGCAGCCACATTGGCGGCCACAAACACGCCGGCGTCTGTATCGTGTGGCCCCAGGGGCACTGGTATGGGCGCTTGACCAAGGAAAATGCAGCTGATATTGTTGACACGTGCGTGGTGCGAGGGGACGTGCTAAAGGCCAACTACAGGGGCTCCATGACCTGTGCTAGTGCTAGCCTCAGGCCCAATCCTGAGAACTGACGCAATTTACTTCGGCGTATACATTGTTGCCCCCCCGTTTGAGGCTGGTCCTGGTTTGGACCTCTGTTCATCGGGAGCACTGGGCGCAGTTTCGTCAAATACATGTTGATCGGTGGCACGTGAGGCAGCTTGGATGCTCACTTGCGTGCAGGACTGGTGTGAGTCTTCTGTGACATATGTATGCTGCGCTCATATGTGCTACGCGTGAATATGGTACACAAATCACACAGTGCAATGCCCAGCAGCGGCAGGCAATTGCACCTGCATCCACACGAATGTGATGGCATGACAATGCGCGCGTCGAGCTTATCCAAGCGCATGTCATAATGATTGCCTTGTTGTCTGCCTGTGTGCATTGGTTTTTGGTATGCTCAATGGTATGGTAGGCACAAATGCTCAAGTGCCATGCATTCATGAGGACATGTCGCAGGATGGCACAAGAGGCCATTGTCTGAGGCGCTGGTGCCACAATGCTGCATACCGCAATCAATGTCAGGTCGCACTGCAAGTATGTCAAGACAGTTGCTGTTGGCATCATTGTGGAATATTACAAGCGCTTACGCAAGTGCCAATGCGCACATACGGGACAAACCTTCATAGTGGAATTGCTATAATAAGAGCGTTCTCTTGCCATGTCCTCACCATCAAGGCAGGCCTGGCATACAACTATACTTCTATGTGATTCCTTACATAAAGACGGTTTTCAGAGATTGAAGACGCACAAAGCCATCACAAGGGCAAATCATCTGAAGCAACTGTGCACAAGCAACACGTCCAGTAGGTTCAAGAGCTGAATCAGGTCAAATGTAATCGCCATTCAACGTCTGGTGTGTTGTGCGACAAACTGAGCTGATGTGAGGCAGGGCGCACGTCATAAGCGGCCCTACAAACAGGACTGCCAAACCCTATGGCCAGGGTTTTCAGGATTGACAGAGACCTTAGCCCGGTGGATACTTCTGACGTGACGCGGGACGTGCGAGCAACAAAATTGCACGCTGTGATGCGCTGCTATTGCGGAGCGCTGTCGTTTCGAAACGCCGTACGCATTCCTACTGTGTGTGCTCAGGGCTTGCTGCTCAAACCCCACAATCTAAACCTGGTGACATGCAGGGCAGCGATGTTGTTTCCGGGTGAACCATGACATACCGGAGCACAAGGTCCCAGCAGCTGACGCAGCCCCCCCCCCCCCCCCCCCCCAATCACGCAAGATCGTTTGCCGCCCCCCCCCCCCAATCACGCAAGATCGTTTGCGTCGAAAGATGCATGGTAACCCTGACCTACTCCTAACGCGTAACCAGAACCACAGTATGTCGGCGTCGCACCACAAGGGCGGAGTGTTGTTGCAATGAAGAGCTCGCCCAATCGGATCTCCTCGGGCCTACGGGTGTGCGCAGTAGGGGTGCGGATGAGCGCTGCTGCAAGCGCAAGCGCAAACAGCCTCAAACACAGAGACTGCTTGAGGTAACACATGTCCCCAGCTGCTGCCGCCGCCATCACAGCTTCCTGTGCTGAGCACTGAGAATGTGTGGAACCTTCGGGTGGGCGCGAATGCTGCAGGGCCTACATACCCCTGATCCCCAGCACCGTGAGGACGCACACGAGCGCTGCTCTGCTGCGCTGCTCCCTGCTGGCATTGTCGTTCCAAGGAACACAAACGCGTACAGGCACAGCCCCCGCGCCTGCCGCCCCCGGCAAGGCGGCCCTTTCCGCGCAATGAACACCGTTCTGTCCGACAGAAGCCACCTATTTACACTGGCGAGACGGCGTCCTCCGGCACAGAGCGCATCTGCGGCGAGTCCTCCTCCGCAGACACGTCATCGCCGGCCGCAAACGCCAAGTCATCGCGGTCCAACGCCAGGCTCGCGGTAGAAGCGAGGCTCGGCAGCGACGTGCTCTTGCTCAGGTCCGCCGAAGGCGCGAAGCCTCCGTCCGCGCCGAAGCCCGCAGCAGCGCTCTTTTTCTGCGCGCAGTGCTCAGCTTCTGCGGCGTCGGCGGCGGCGCTGAGCGCTGCCTCCGCTGCTGCCGCGCGCCGCTGGGCCACCACCGCCGTCCGAGGGAAGGCTGCGTGCCACGGCGAGAGCAGCAGTCGCAGCGAGCAGGTTTACAAAGCGGCCAACAGCAATGTGCAAACAGTCCACCATGAATGTGCGAAAGGCTCCTTGACCGAAAATGGGCGTAGAGGATTGGGCACTAATGTGGATGCAGCAACGGGCGAGCTGATGGCAGTTCGCCTGCCTGCGCGAGATGCCCTGCCGCTGAGAACTGCCTCCATTGCTGCTGCGCACCATACACGGCAGTGCGGCATGCGGTTGGCGTCGATGCATTGAGCACTGCTGTCGTGGCGATCAAAGCGACGATTCCGTTGAATTTCCAGCGGATGTCATAAACTACGTACAACGCCCAGGTAGGTGCAGACCTATACCTCAATATCCTATACCTCAATATACAGAAAACTCGGAAGGATAGACTATACTGCTTTTAGCAAAGTGCATCATGTACCATCACCGCGCTCACTCACCCAGGCAGCAGCCAATCTGCAGGCAGCCGTTGACGGCCCCAATCAGGTTGGGCCCATACAGAAATGCGTCCCCCAGGTAGAAGCCAAACGCGCTCCACGCCGCGCCGTTGAGCGCTGTCGTAACTGCCAGAGGCAGCAGGAACGCGGAGCTGTCGCGCGCCCTGAGCACTGCCACCAGCGTGCTCAGCGGCGCAAAGTAGAAGACCAGCAGGAGGAGGATGCAGATGGCGCCGACCACGTTCTTGGCAACGCTCAGCTCATCCTCAGCGATGATGACCATCATGAGGCCCAGGGAGACCAGCAGCATGCCCCCGCCCACCACCACCTGGACCATACGGTAGGTAGCGGCGGTGAGGTCTGTGGCGCGCAGCGTGACAGACATGTACCAGAGGCCAATCATGAAGGACGGGAGGTTGCTCCACCAGAGCCAGAGGTTGCTGGTGGGCAGGGCGTACACCATCCTGTGTCTCAGCAAAAGTGGCAGCGCACAGCTCATGCATGAGGGCATGTGTCCAGCATAGTTATTGTTACAGACACAACAGTATTGCACAGTGTTCAGCATTTTTGCCAATTACTTAAGTTGCCACCATGCCTTCAAAGTACTCAGGGAAACAGACTGGACACACATTTCTGTGATGTTTTCAGGAGGATACTTTCAGCAGAGTCAGACGGTGTCTGGCAGCGTAGCCAACACCATCATGAAAGGGGTGCTCAATGCGACTACGACTGCACATAAGGCAACTGACGTAGGCGACCACTCGATGGGTGATTCCATTGTGAAGTCAGGGTTAGCAGCACTTGAAAATGTGTGCAGTGGGTACCAGATCACTGTAGCCTTGAATCCTGTATACATGGAGTATCAGTCCACAAGAAACATCGTTTGTACCACCGACAGTCCCTGACAGCAAAATCGAACCAGTGCTTCGCTGCAGGTGTGGTGTGCAAGGCTGTCCTGATGGAGAAGATCCAAGCTACCGCAGGGACATTCTCACAAACTCACAAAATGGGTGGCAGCTTTGCACACCGCTGCCATCATACGCAAGTTCAAATGGCTTCCTGAGACTATATTGCTGAGCTAATTTCGAACGAAGGTCTGCATCGGAACAGCAGCCATACGTGCGCTGAGCTGATGTGATTCACTGCACAGAACGGCACGCCAGACACACCACACTTCACTTCAAGCAATCTCGGGCACACAGCTCTACGCAATCTCTGCAGCAGCAGCTTGCACAAGCAACACTCACCATGCGAAGCAATTGCCAGGGATGCAAGCCATCGGAAAGACGTTGAGCTTCCCCACCAAGCGAGTTTTGTCTACCTCCCTCATTTCCCTCAGCGGCGAATAGAACAAGATAGTTGCCGTGATAAGCCCCACCAGGGGAATCACTATCTCATTCAAAGGATCCACCATGCTCCCGTCCTTCGGATCCAGGTGTCACCTGCAGCGCCACAAACTGTGAGTACCGCACGATGACGCGTCGGCAGTTGCGCGTACGTACGCGTACGCACTTGAAGTTTACACCTACCTTTTCTAAATAAAAAAAAGAGGTTGCTGTGGCGATCGAGACGCGCCTCTTTCGATCTGCAGTGCACTGTCTGCAGCGTACAAGATGTCGCAGTGAAATCGGTGTGAAGTGTGCACAGTATAGCTGGCAAAAGTACTCTACAGCATCCCAGCCCATCTGTTGGCACGATAGGTAAGTTACATCATTCATCAGTTACCATTCAAAGCAGTGGTGCTCCCCCGCATGTCTGTTCCTGTGTGTGCTGGCACCGGGACGATATGAGCCACAGCAATGGATGCAACGTCACTGTCTGATCGCTACGTGCGCTCAGGTGGTCCGATTTGGTACCTGTAACAAATGTTTTGACTGGCTGCACCAGTCGCCTGATGTGTGTGTGCCGTAAATATTACTTGCTTGCTTTCATTCACTGTTGACTACCTGACCTGCGCCTTCCTCGGCCCAGCAGTTGCCTTTTGAGTGCCTTGAGAAAGGGTGTGCCCATAACGCCCACATTAGCTCAAGTGCACCACCATGGAAGTCCGCAGCATGCGGACCCCCATGCTGGCCAGCTTGGTCCGGACTCCAAGGAATAAAGGAATGCCGTCCGTTGAGAACCGCCGCACCGAAGTAACTTTTGTCCATCATCGAGGCTCTCACAAGTTCATTTGCGCCCTGCAAAGGCGGATGCTCACCTCTAGCAGCTCCGCCCTGCGTCAAGCAACATGCATACATCGCGGTTTGCGACTGTGATTGAAAACCTTTCACGCCGCCGCCGCCACGGGGTTGTTGCGCCTCTGGTCGCTATCGGATTCACGACGACGGCAAAATCGATGCCCATGCGAGAGACACTCGCGGACTCCTTGAAAGAAGAGTTTGAGGCAAAGGAGCGCCTAGGAGAGCGAGAGTCAAGTTTGGACCCTACTTGAAGGTGAAGTTCTCAGAGTCAATATTGAAGTGTGCGTGTTGAAATGTGCTGTGGTGCCACCCCCAAGATCTTTTGCTTGGCCGCCTGTGCCGTGGTGCCTAACAGTCCTCCAGACGCGGTTTGCAGGCACTGATGGTGGTGCACCTGCACAGAAGCAGAATACCTCACCAGTCAAAAAATAGCCGTCTAAGAGCACGGCTCGGTTTTGCAAAGCATGGTGGATGCCAATGGCGATACAGGTTTCACTGTGCAAGCAAGGCTTTAAATGTCCACGTCCCAGGAGCCGCGCGAGAAGAGCTTGATGCAATCGAGGACGTCGTGGATTCAGACTGACAGTTTCATGCGGCCAAAACAGAAAGGTGAGTGAATGATTTTCAGAGGCTTTTGCATGCCCGCAACAGCCAGGACCACATTTGCTTCGTCAACACCTTGATCGCTGTGCCGCGTAGCCAAGTTTCGCGCCTGTCATCAGTGGTGTGCTCACAGCATTGGACCCACGCTGGCCACACGTGTCGCTTCCGTTGCCAAAGCAGTGGTGTCACATTGCGATGTCGCTATCGTCCACTCGCACTTGCTTGCTTTTCTCGCAAGTGGATTGGCCAACACGCGCAATGCAAATTCGCTGGCTGCAGTCACTTGCTTGCTTTTCTCGCAAGTGGATTGACCAACACGCGCAATGCAAATTCGCTGTCTGCAGTCACCAACCTTGCCAGGGCCATGGGCCTGATACACGGCTCGCAGAGCATTCGGCCATTTTCGTACCAGGGAACGGTTCTGGAGCTTTTGCTATCCGATGTCAAACTCTTTCTTCATAGCTTGGATGATCTTCTGGCTGATCCTGCGGCACATGGGCGTCATCAAACCAGTACTGCTCCCAGAAATCGCAGCCAGATACATTGGCTACAGCCAAGCGGTGCTGTCCTTCCTTCTGGTATTCTTCCTCAACGCGTGAGTCCATTGAGGTTTGAGAAATGCCTTGATATGAATTGATTCTGATTGCAGGAGGCATGCAAAGAGCATTCGCTGCTGGTTCAGTCAATAGTCTACCATACTGGTAGCCACACGTGACGGTACTGCTCTCGCTGCAACGGACAATTGCAGTCAAAACTGCCAGACTGATTTCTACTTGGACGGTTTAGCACAATCACAGCGATCGCGCTTGTAACGTATAGCAATACCTATACGCTGCATATGGTACAGCGGCTATATCTACACAGAAGCTCTAGTCTAATCATGATAACGGTCGTTATGTCACATTGAACTTCAAGGACGGTTACGTTGAACTTCCAGGACACAATGGCTTCATCTCGCCTCATGTTGAGGCCGAATTGTTTGCGCAGACTCGGGGATGAACCACCATGCACGCAAAGTTACTTTGCCCTGTGTAGCAGCTGGTGCACAGACTGAGAATCAGGAGCAACGCAAATGTACATTGCGCCTTAGGCTCAATGAAGGAACAGATGCAGCCCATGATGTGATGCAGCTCGGGCTGCTGCTGCTGCTGCTGCTGGCAATACCTTGAGCTCGCGACCAATGCAACAATTGCGTGCCAAGCACTTCTTATTCTTCCTGCTCTCTGATCATCACCTTCTTTTTGTTCCTTGAAGTAGTTCTTGAAGTATGCAGACCCTTCCTGTTGTGCTTGCTCAGCACGCGTTCATGTGGACCCCTGAGCATCACCTCTCAGTTGCATTTCTGAATACTGGCTTGTTAGTGCAACATGCAGCAGCTGCGTGTGCGCAACGTATTTGTGGGACTCATTGCAGCAGGGGTTGACACAGCATACATGCATTTCCCTGAAATGCGCGCGCACTCCACCGATGACGAGGGTTAGGGTTAGGGTTAGGGTTACGATGGCCATGTCTCAGTGCCCACTTGCCCCCCGGGGGGCCTCTCTCACCCCTATGCAGTACCTATACGGAATTTAAAGAGCAGGGACGTGCAGCTGTTTGCGGCTGCAGCCCGTCCAGCACGGTAAGCTGTGGGTTGTACTTTTTATTAATTCTCGCTCAGGGCGCGAAAAAGCCCAGATGATTGGCATCTAGCTGTAAGGAATCTACATGTCGTATGACAGTCTGAAAGTGTCGCAACGACAACCACTCAAACGCCGCCGCCGCCAAATGGCATCTCGGGGTCCTCCCCTACGTCCTCCTCCATGTGCCCCCCCCCCCTGGATTCTGCCATGTGTGTCATGACACGGCCAGAGTACGCCATGTGGAGCGCTGCCGACAGTGCCGAGCGTAAGCGCGCCAGGGCGATGCCCTTGAGAGCTTTAGGGCGCGCTCCTCCGGGCACTGACATCCTGCTGGCATACTCCGTCGCCACAGCCTCCAGCAGCTTCCGCCCCTGCTCCCCGATGCTGCCAAATGACCCTATTGCCAATGTGGCAAGTTTGTAGCAATTCTGATCATAATGACCAGAATAGTGGGTAGTCTTGGCGGCCTCTTGGTCGCGGCAGCATCGCTCGGGGTCTGCTGCAGTCTTCGCCGCCCGCGACGCCACCTGTGCCTCGAAGCAGGTAACGTCCACCATGAGCGGTAGGTGGCGTGTCGGGTCGTCGTAGCCGGTCACCGGGAAGGCGTCGGCAGGCAGCACGATGTCCATCCTGCGACTCCCCGGCTTGTACATATTGTGTAATGTGCGTGGTCATACAGTCAACTGAATACTTTGCGTGGTCATACAATGAGTCACTGGCACTTGTTGGTCGTGCAAAATGTCTAAAGAATGCCATGAATTTGACGTACGTTTGAGGTGCTGTGCACACGGGTAAATACATGCGATGATCGACTGACTGCCTCATACGATGTGAAGCTGTTTCGGCAACCCAATCCTCAAATGTACCAGTTAGTTTGGCATGCGCATTGCACAGGCCATGTCGCTATGTAGCAACATGTAAGTCAAGACATAACCGTGGCTGCAATAGTGCATCAAGACGCCTTGTGCGTTCATGCACCTGGACACACATTGCGATACTTCAATGCATGCATTCACGCCGAGATACTGCAGTACTAACTTCAATATAGTGCCACTGCGTTTTGCGCCGTCACGGTCTTGCCGGCGCAGGCAATAATCCTGTCGAAAGTGTTTTTCAAGGATGCCCCGCACCTCCAGGAGCGCATGATCCGCCTCATTAACGTCGCGCACTACCTGAGCTGGATGGACCTGTGCAAGTACTACAGCTGGAGGGAGCTGCTGGAAAGAGGACTGCTCACTGAGGTGATGCTCATAACCCTAACCCTTACCCTTGCGCCGCATGCTGTGTGGGATGGCATGTCACGTGACAGCACTCTACCTACGCTGTGTGGAGCTGTGCCATGCCAGAAGTGAACAGCTACTTAGTAATGTAGTGGCTACGGGTCGCTGCTGATATCGTCACTGAGGCACACTAAGGTGACTTTCAGAAACCCTAGGCCTAGGTCTACGTTTGCCGCCATGCCACTCAACATGATGTGTCGATTGCCTCACATGGACTTGTGCCATTAGCGTTGACACTTGAAATTGAACCCAACACTTAGCCTAGTATTTGTGTGCCACACGCACCCTCAGCATGTATTTACATATGATATGGCCACTGTGGTGGTCCAGACTCGGTGGCAGACACACTTTAAGCTGAAAATATGTCATGACCGGCGGCACCCGAGGTCAGCGGTTCAACTTCAAGTTCAACTGTAAGACACACATGGCCTTAGGTAGGAGAGGGGAAGTATGGAGCCGCAACGACCCCTATGAGGTGCCTACCACAGGGCACACTCACTGGCCATGTTGCAAGGCGAAGAAAGCGGCGCATACGTACTCACCCTTTGAACAAGCCACACGATGCCACCAAAAAACAGGCCACAGGCTTTCTCATCGAGAGTTTATGAGGCGTGCTTGGGGCCAGATCTGCTGCAGCAGTGAGCAACACCCTGGACCTGAATGTCCTTCACGCCAGACCCACAGCGAGGGGCAGCATGAATGTTATGACGCCTGAATCAGAGTCATAAGCAGCAGGGTTCATAGCTTCGACATGAACGCATTTGAAGGCGGGCAACTTCGGCAACACTAACCCACAGTCTACCTGCTTGCTAGGCACCTGATCATGTCGATCAGCTTTCAGCCGTTTTACTGCTGATGGCAGAAAAGGCCGCGTAGCACTCAAGCAGGTCAAAAGCACCCAACAACTTCAATCTTAATCTGCCTGCAAGACGTGGCTCGAAGCAAGCCCGACCTTGTCGACTTCTGAGGTGACCGCCTCACCCCCCCCAATCCCAACTTCAAATTGAACTTGTTCTTCAACTCGTACTTCAATCACCAGGAGGAGATAGCAGCGCTCAAGGCAAACAGGGCGTCTAAGAAGTACCGTATGCCCATGGTGTGGGCACTGGAGGAAGTGGCAGCATACGCAGTGCGCAAGCAGGAAGCGCTGGATGACTGGCTGACCACGCCTCAGGAGAAGCGCGTTGGCAGTAAACCTCATGTCGTCAACGAGTACCTGATGACGCGCATCATTGGTGAGCGGTGCGCACGTCACCTGTTGAAGTATGGCGGGCAGCAAACCTGCTGTCGTGAATGAGTACCTGATGACGCGCATCATCGGTGAGCGTTGCGCGTGTCACCTGTTGAAGCATGTACGTCAGTTGAAACGCATCATTGACTTCCTGAAGTCTTGCCCACCTGGTATGATTCTCTCTACTGAAGGTCAACAATCACATTGGAAGTGTGCAGTGCGTAGGATGTCAATGGGAATTGACGAGATGTGCAGCACGGTGAACTCAGCGGAGGAGTGTCACAAGTGAAGAACTCAGCAGCGGAGCGTCACAAGTGAGCTGAGCAGAGGAGCGTCACAAGTGAGCTCACACAAGTAAAGAATGGCAAGCTGCCTGCTATGATGTTTGTTTTTCCCCGGCCAAGCAAGCGTGTGTCGTATGCGCAGTGGCGGGAGCCATCCCGAAGTGGGCGACTGCGCCTCTACCATCGCAACTTTGAGTTACCGCTGTCAACGTGCGTACGCTGAAGTGCCCTTGCTTGATGAAATAGCCACTGTGCATTGGACGTTTCACCATGACACACACGCATGTAGAGAGAGATAGTTCATCTTGTGTCAGCTGGAGGTGTCCACACCTGGGTAGCATGGTCACCAATGCATTACTTGCCACTGGGCTTTGCGCCTACAAGCATAGGTTGCACACACCAACACCGCTGCCCACCAATAGATCTTTGGCACAATAGCATCATTTGTCAATCACAAGGGTACGCATGTATGGTGAAGCCGGACGGCGCTTGAAGTGGAATATACTCATGTTGCAAAGGTGCAACGAAAAGCTGTTGTCGTGTTGCTTCATGGGCCGCTTACATCAGGGATGGTTGTCCGTTGGTTGGTCACGCACCATCATGTCGCATTTGACCCTGTCGTCCTTGTAACCAAAAGTTCACTAATAACCAGAGGGTTGCCATCAAGCCTCTTCCTGCTCAACGTGTGCAGTACCCCCTGCCACTTGGACAAAGGCCCTTTGCTGATGTTAGTCGTGTGAATGAACATTCCATACTTGCAGTAAAATAACTTAACGTTTCTCCTGTTCCTTTTGTGTGTTCCATCACTGCGGTTTGATGCACTGTGAGTACATGTACTCATCAGCACATGCATGTTGCTTGCTCCGCTGCCGCAGACCTCATTAATGAAGGGCATTCGCGTTTCAACGTGCAGTTCATCTGCCGAGGAGTTCAGGTCCGAACGCTATACACCCACATGGTCTTCTGGCTTATGACCATCGTCCTGCTGGTGTTGGGCATGTATGCTGGTGAGAAATCATGTGCTTGTGAAGTATCAATGTTCAAGTATGAATACAGATGTATACTTTAAAGTAAGTAGCATGTGCGGATCAAACAAACAGTTAGGTGCTGGTGAGAAATCATGTGCTTGTGAAGTATCAATGTTGAAGTATGAATACAGATGCATACTTCAAAGTAAGTAGCATGTGCGGATCAAACAAACAGGCAGGTAACGCCTCCTCGTCGTCAAGTGTTGTCCCGTCAGTGTGTATGAGCTTTGATGGTAGCACACTGGATATCATAGCAATGGGTACGTGTTCATCTGGCTCGAATGGTTGTACCGGTCATACAAACGGTAAGTATGACTCATGCCTGGTGCCTGAGCTGGTGACGTTCCGGTCGTGCTCCGTGTACTTCAATGTGAAGTGTAACTTCAAGTGGGCACAGAGGGCACTGTACCTCTACATCAGGTAATGAACTTGTATTGCAATCATGTACTTTGATGTACTTTGAAATGCCCGTGACTGGTCAGACAAACATGCAGTAAATAAGAGTGTGGTGCATTTGTCATCCTATGTAGGTGCTTGCACGCCACTTACCAGCGCATGCTGTTGAGACGAAAGCTTGCGCTGTTTGCACTGCATTCAGGCACACGCTCGCTCTTTCTCACGCCAACTGCTACTCCGCTCTCCGCCACATCGTTCCAGGCATTGGTACGGAAGATGCAGTGACCGAGACCTCCAACCAGGCCTGGTGGATTGGCGGATACTTGATGGTGGTGCTGAGCTACCTCAGTGTGTTTGACGTTGCCATAAGGCTACGAGAGCCGTTTGGCCGCGACGCCGGCCTGGACATTGACCCGTAAGTACTCGTATTTTGTATCATTTGTACTCGATCATGTATTTTAAAGTGTTGTCCGATGTACTCAAGACTTGTACTCAAACAAACTGAAGTATGGAAACGAATCAAAGGATCGTAGAGCTCTAGGTGACAAGGCGTGGTTAGCCGCAAGTGCCTTCCACCAATAACCGTGGTCGCCGCTGCTGCAGTCATTGGCCACGAGTCAAACAGTGCCAGTAGTCTTTTTCAAAAGACTTGTATAATACTTTTAACAAAGCATCCGGCACATGCATGCAGCCAAAGCCCAGGTACACCAAGTACTCCTGACCGTAGGTCTTCCAGTGATAGAACATGCTCTGTTGGTGATGATAGGAGTGGTCGCCAGATGTTCCTGCAGGGCTTGCCCCACAGTGCATCACAAATTGTCTTGCGAATTGAGATCAAACATCGTCGCCCAAACCAATCGCAGCAGCAGCAGCCCATAGTGGGGCCACTGAATTGCATGATGAATTGCATGATGGGTGTTGTGCAGGGCTGATTAAGTGCTTTGGACTTGCAGGGCTACCACAGCACACAGTTTAATGCATGGAAGGGCGTTAGTGCTCATACGTAGGCATTCTGCAACATCAGGTCCGTCACTTGTCCACTTGGCCAAGCTTCAGATGCACCTTGTGGCTCGGTGAGTCGTGCAGAAGCAAGATGTATGGGCGATACTGTGGGGGTGCGACTGGGGTCGCTGTGTGTCTCAATGTGTCTCAATGTGTTTGTGTGTGTGGGGGGGGGGGGGGAGGGGGGGGGGGCAGGCGAGGAGAAATGTGAGCCTGTAGGCCTTTGTAGTTCTGCAGTCCCAGTATGCTCTGAGGCTTCTAAACCACTCCCACGAGTGATGACCCTGGCAACCAGAATGGCTAGGCAGCATGTGTGTATGCCTATAAGATGGGCAGACATGCGTTGATGAAACATGCATGTTCCCACGTTGGTGATCATGGATTGGGCGTCACTGTACTGATCGTTGATGCGTACACTGAGTTATCCTCTGCTTTCCCCTCCCTAGCTGACCACCGCGTAGGTAGTGTTGACTTGCAATCTCATAGCACGCACTTAGGGTTAGGGTTAGATTAGGGCCACGTACGCTGCACGCTCCTAACCCCCCCACCCCGCAACCCCCCTTCCCCCCTGCCCAGGCTCGTATATGTGGAGAGCACCATGAAGAACCACCTGGCTGTACATGAGCTGCCCACCATGCTCGAGTCGGAGCAGACGTGCAAGCCCGCCTTTGACATGTTTGCCAGCCTGAGATGCGCCAGCCCGGAAGAGGGGGGCGGGGGGGACTTCAAACCCCCCGCACGGGGGCCGTCGTACGTGTCCACCTACAAGTACCCCGTCCATCCCGAAATGCGCGAGATGCTCCAGGCTCGCCTGCCTAGGGATGACTCGGAGTAGTGAGCGCAGCACAGCAACTTCAACAAGTTGAAGTTATTGTGCTGCTGCGGCGCGCGCTGCGTGTGTGCCTTTGATACATACGGGGGGGCGGGCACATGCCCCCGTGGCGCGAGTGACATGTGTGCTTCCCCGCGTAACGCAAACTTGTGAGTGGGTGCCGCTCCATGCAAATCCGGTTCAAGCCCCACATCGATGGAACAAGTAGCTGCAGCTTTGCAGACTTAGAGTCTGTAGCAGAAATGCGCAGGGAGCATGGCGCAATACGTTGCGGCCAGCTTGAGCGTGAGTGTGCATGTTGAATCACCGATAGTGCTCGACGCACGTTGACGTTAATAGCTCATGAGCTTATCACAACGCCTCTTGCGCCTTTACCCCTGTGCCCCTGTGTGCATTGATTGGAGCTATCGCCTGATGATCTAACTTCAACCCTCCGTGCATTCGCTCTGCACCATTCTGTGTGACTGTCATGCATAGATGAATGTTTTGTTGTGACGCTAGTGTGAGCGTTTGCGCACCCAGTCAGGCAAATTCTAGTCAGATATGGCCCGGAAAAGTAAACTAATGGCGTGGGCCTTGCAGCACAATATCAAGTCACCGTAGCTCTCAACGTATGTATTCAGGGGAGACATGGGCTGTAGCCCAGCAAGCTAATAAGCATCACGTATAGGTGGCAGGGTTACACAGGGAGCTATTAATGCACCCAACTTGAACCACGTGAAAGTTCAAAACTCTGCAGGTAACACTCAAAAGTAATTTGAGGCTCTGCTCCTTTTTGATGCTAACCTGTCACATCATGTTCATATATACGCATGTACTACACCGGGAGCTCAATGTGAAACAGGCGCCGAAAGTGTATCCTTTACAGGTACTACAGCTGGAGATGCTGCATTGCTCGGGCTTGTGAATATGGTGCTGTCTTTGCTGTCGAGCAGCAAGCACGGGATGCATACATGGGCACAGAAAGTGCAGCCCTGACAGATGAGAAGAGCGATGCGTTGTGCTATTCATGTATTTCAATGTTGCGCACATGCGCAGCTGGAAACCATGCGGCGGCGCGGAGGCAAATCAAATGCTACTCGGCTACTGTACTGTACACACGGCGCACCGCAACGACACGGTGCGTGGGGGTGAAAATCTGCGGCACATCTCGCAAGCCTCGTGAGATCCTGCAAAACGGCCGCTGCGACAACGGTACGTGCGCTTTTGTCGACAGTGTCACAGGGTGAGTGCAATCATCAGCCCCCCGTAACAAGTGCATGATTGCGCACAGTGTCTCATCAACTTCCAGTTGAAGTGGTCCGCGCATATGCATGTGCCCCGCCTAGCGCAGGGGCACACATGCGGAGCGTGATGCGGTCCGCGGCCGGCGCCGCCCCGGCAGGAGTCAAAGTGCAAGTTTGAAGTTGAAGTTCAAGTTTGAAGTCATGCGGACGACGCGCGCTCCTCTGCGGCAGCGCCCAGCAGCGGCCCGTCCTCGTCCTTTGGCAGACGCGATGACAGCATCTCGCGCATCTCCTGGTTGACAGGGAAGGAGTAGGAAGATGTGTAGGCGGCCCCCCTGGCAGGGGGTATGAAGTCCGCGTGGCCCTCGGCCGTCTTGGACCTCTGCCACAGGTCATAGGTGGGGCGGCACGTCTGCTCGCTCCCGAGCATGGTGGGCAGCTTGAGGAGCGCCTTGTGTCCCACTATGGTGCTCTCCACGAACACCAGCCTGCGAGAGACGGGGGCAGGGCAACGTGGCAGCAGCAGTGCTCAGATACTTGCGAGTGCATTAGGTGCATGCATGCCCTGTGCTCATCTTTCATGCATCACAATTCCAACTTGCGTACCTAGTATACAAATTGAGCATCGCTTGCGATCAGTGCACCAGTTATGCATTGCGACAAGCGTCAAAGGCACCTGGCAGTGGTCGCAACTGACATGCGTAGCACGCGCGCTGAGGTGCACTAGTCTGATGATAGACACTGATGCCACCTGTCAGGCACTGACGGCCTTCCAACTTGCTGCTGTGCTTGCATGAAAGAAGCACACAGGAACCGGCTTTACATCGAGCCCCCCTGGGGTCGTGCTGTGCAAACATGAAATCCTAAACCTAGGGTTAGTTTACCCTAACCCTAGGCAAATGCCTGTCCATGCTGTACACCAATGGTTGCGAACACGAGTCGCCATGCATCAACTATGCGTTGCGTTCTTGAGACGGCAGTGAGTTCTGTGCGGCACATTTGTCACTGTCAGCTGTGCTAAGGGCATCGGGGAATCATCAATCTTATCCCAACTGTGACCCTAACCCTAACCCTAGTGATCTAATCCCAATTGTAACCCTAACTCTAACCCTAACCCTAGGTTAGACTTACGGGTCAATGTCCAGGCCGGCATCCAGTCCAAATGGCTCCCTCAGCGCAATGGCCACGTCAAACACGCCCAGGAAGCTGACCACAACAACCATGTAGCCGCCAATCCACCACGACTGGTTCGACACTTCATCCACATCCGCCTCCGTGCCGATACCTGTGATGAGTTGATTTGACAGCCGAGGCAGCACGGCATGAGGGGAGTGAAAAAACACAAATGGGGTGTGAATCGTTGCAGCCTGGTCTGCACTTTTGAGAACTTGTGCCCCCTGAGTCAGGTGTGCAAGTGGGGGTTTGGCTCTAAGATTGAAGCGACAGTAGTTTCAATTTGACAGTGGCAGTGGTCAGTACGTTATAGTACCACAATACTGCAGATTTCACACGCTTAGATCAGAGCAGCCATAGACCACGAGCAGCTTTGCTTGCCCCTCATCCAAACTTCAGCGTCAAGGGCAACCATTAACTGAAATTGAACTTGCTGTGGAGCGGGGATTTGTGCAGTCAAGAGCAGCCAGTTTGCAAAGCCTCTGCACGTGCCACTGCTTTTGTAGCATACATGAAACTGAGCATCCATGCATGAGCTACAAAACATCAGATGGTATGCCACACCACAGCACCAGACGCACATAGGACGTCGCCGTTTGCTGCCAGTAATTTTGCTGGTGGTCTGGCAAACGCAAGTGCCATCTTCAACTTTGACTGTGCACTTGGTCCCTCACCAGCGTAGACTCCAAGCACCAGCAGGACCACGGTCATGAGCCAGAAGACCATGTGGGTGTAGAGCTCTGGCACCAGCACACCACGTTGGATGAACTGCCCGTTGAAGCTGGTACGGCCATCGTTGATGTAGTCTGCAACACAGGTCAAGAGAGCGGCGTTCAGTTTAATTAATTTGAAGTTGCAATACACCTGGGCACTTGAACTATGCAGGGTAGGATTGGGGTGGTCACAGAGGCCGACAGTCATACTTGCTTCAACAGGTGATGCGCACAGCGATTCAAGGTGTTCCAGAGCAGGCAAGGAGAACTCACAAATGCCAAAGTTTCAAAGGGTACTTCAACAGGTGACGTGCGCGGTGCTCACCAATGATGCGCGTCATCAGGCTCCTGCCCAGCACGGCCGGCAAAATGAGACCAACTGTTCAACAATGTTCGCCAATGATGCGCGCCATGAGGAACTTGTCAAGTTTCATGTACTTCAACAAGAGACGCGCGCAATGCTGACCAATGATGCGTGTCATGAGGAACTTGTCCGGCACGGCCGGCAAAAGGAGGCCAACTGTCCAATATACTTCAACTGTTCCAATGTACTTCAAGAGGTGAAGTGCCCAATGCTCACCAATGATGCGCGTCATGAGGAACTTGTCCAGCACCGCGGGCCTCCTTCCGACGCGCTTCTCCCTGGGAAGATCCAGCCAGTCCTCCAGAATCTCATCCTGCTTGCGCGCATAGGCAGCGAGCTCCTCCACAGCCCACACCATGGGGACACGGAACTTCTTCGCCCCTTCCGATACCCTGATTACTGCGATCTCTTCCTGCGGGTGCAAGAGGCAGGGCGGGTGATGTGGTCTTGAGAATCATGCACTATTAAGGCTGTTGTGGAATCACAAGTGACAAGGGCGATGTTGTCCCAGCGGCCACTCAAGTGCTCTACTGGTTTTGCAGTAGGTGCAGAAAGGCACACTGCATTCATGATGTGAAGCAGTACAGTACAGCCCCTCTAGTACTACACATCATTTAAAGCACATGGCCGACCTCCAAAGTCACAACACTTGGCCACTCACCTACAAAACATACATAGAAGTGCAGATCCTGATATCGACAGCCTACGTAGGATGACGTTTGAGTGAGTTGGGTTAGAATTCTGTGCTAGACATGCACATGCACATATGTCCCACCTGTCTCTGTTTGTCTCGAAGGACCAGATACTTGTACTTGACACAAGGCTCTGCCTCATGCATGGCTGAATGACTGGTACCAATATGTCTTGAGGTTTACATATACTTCAACTGGCCACGTGAGTCTCATTAAATGTGCGACAGCAGTACTCAGCAACTCTCTCACCAAACCGGTTCTGCCTGACAGTGAGCAGCGTCACAGTATATTTCATAAAGCTCATCACCGCTCAACCCTCACTCTTGCACACGGCATCAGGAGCACTCTGTCCAATCACCGCTTGACCCCTCACTCTTGCACACCGCATTGGGAGCAGTCTATCCCTGAATTTACTTAGGGTTCTCCCCTCACCTTAGTGAGCAGACCCCTCTCCTCCAGCTCAATCCAGCTGTAGTACTTGCACAGGTCCATCCAGCTCAGGTAGTGGGAGGCGTTGATGAGACGGATCACACGCTCCTGTAGGTGTGGGTCGTCCTTGAAGAACACTTTCACCATGACCGCCGCCTGCAGCAGCAGTGTGCGCAAGGCCATGAGGCAAGGACACATCAGTGTGATGTTATTGGCGCTGATGCCCCCATCGATCAGGTCATTGTTGTGGCACCCCCGGAGGTGGCGGGAAGTAGCAAGGGTTTAGACTAGTCGGCAGGATGTGATGCAATACAGCAAAGTCAATGCTGCAGCAAAGCAGAAGCTTTTTGGCCCCAACTTTGTGACCATAGTGCCAACATATCTGACATCCTTGCAACACACTCTTACCACGACTGCGGTGCGAAAAGCAATGAGGCGGGAACGAGTCAGTTTTGCGCATCTGTTGATTGCTGAGGAATACTGGCAGGGTCAACGTTTCGACATACTATGACGCAGCAAGAAGTGCACAACCGCACTCATACACTGTGGACATGGCCCGCCCATTCAGGCACTTGATGTTGAACTATGGACGATGCTGATTTGTCAAGCATGGATATGGGCGGAGTAAGCAACTGACAAGGTACGGTGACTGAGCTATTGTGGTAGTGCTGGTGAACACAAATTGCCTAATGAGTTGTGAACGCAAGCCATTGGCGGCAGGCTCTCAACTTGAGGCTGCTGGAAGTGTCAAGAATCAGCTGGGAGCCAGACACAACGCATCTGAGCTTACACCTACCCCCTTGTGGACTACCCCTAGCCATACCCTACATGAAAGAGTACAATCTGTTGTGTGTCAGTATTCACGTCATGGCGCTACCTCACCGCATCCCAAAAACCAACCGCATTCACAAGACCTAAGAAAAGCATGTCTCAACGCATTTCTAACGACTAACTTGAGATTATGTACGGTCAGTATTTGATCATCTCATGGTGCTGCCTCACCGTGCTGGCAGGGGTGGGACCCCCCACAGCTGCGCGCCCCATGTCCTTGAACTCTGTGTAGGTGCTGCGGGTATTCGCAAGAGCAAGAGAGGGGTCAGGCACACAGTGAGCCATTTGCAGTCAGCAGCTAACATGGGAATTTGTATGAGCGTCAAGAGGCCAGCACTTGGCAACCGAAGATTGTCAGCCATGCCGCCTTGGGTGACAGTCAAGGGTACTTCAATGAACAAGGAACTACAAGGTGACGCTTCCACTTTCAATAAACTTGAGTTGTGCTGAAGTTCTGCTTGCTGCCATGCACACTATGGGCTTGCTACCAGACAATTCGATAATTTGTTCGTTCACGTAGGTCGGTGTGCATGCATGCAGCACGTGTGCACACGACGTCCACCTGAACCTCAACTACCGTGGCAGTACCGACTAAGATGAAGTATTACGGCAATGAGACCGCCCTTTGGCACAATCGCTGCAGCAGACGTAGGCCATCATAACTTCAAACTTGAGAATAAGAGACTTACTCAGTTGTCCGTGTACGAGTTTTCTTCGTGTCGTTTGTCAGTGAATATGCCATCAAGTGAATGCACAGCAGCATATGAAGCAGCGCTTAGCCCCATCACATCTGCACAAGGAAGCAAGGCTTCTCATTTCATGGTGTTTGGCGATAATGAGCGATTACCATCATGGCATTTGCATCCCAGGCCTAGCAGGTAGGTCCAGTGCGCAATGTGCGGAGCGTCCACAAACTTCATTGAACTTTCACTTCAAGTCCACCTGAACGAACAAGTTTCAGTTGAGCCAATGCCTGACTTACGAGTTGAGGAAGAAGACCAGCAGGAAAGACAGCACCGCCTGGCTGTAGCCAATGTATCTGCTTGCCACATCTGGAATCGCCTCAGGGGTGATCACTCCCGCATGCCGAAGTATCAGCCAGAACAGCATCCACCCAATGTAGACGTACAGCTTCACGTCGTACATCAGGATCTCGAGGATGGTCCCGTGAAACGAAAAAGCATGAATGCTTTGAGGTCCCTCTATGAAGCCAATTGCCTTGGCAAAGTTCATCGCTGCGAATGGCGGGAAAGCAGCAGTCGAGCAAAGCAGCACCACCATGCCAAAACAAATATTATATCATTATGATCGACGCGCAGACCACAGCGCCTCTGTCGTGGGCAACAATGTAGGAAGCGTGACTGATAGCTAGTGTGTAACACCATTATTTTGTGGCACGTCCTGTAAGAAAGTTGCTGAATGGTGATGCTACCATTCTGAGACCAGCTTGTTCGCCGTAAGAGCAGCGTGCGACATGTATCTGCTTCAAAGAGCATGGTGCGACTGCGGGATGGGTTTCGACACACATGCGACAAGCACCATACAGGCACAGTAGCATCCATCATGTGAGCGAACCGGTCTACTGCAGCTCAAGACACGACGCATTTGTAAAGTCAGTAATACTATTAGTTGAGCCGAACGCAAGGGGAGCATGCTCGAATTGAGTAATTTCAGCATCATTGACGTTAGACTGAGTGCATGTCAACTAAGCTAGATGCTGAGAAGTGGTGGTCACATATCAGCTCTGCCTGTGGTTCTTATATCAGGGTACGACTGCGGGATGGGTTTGACAGACGCGGAATATGATCATCGCAGCATGCTCACAGGTACGGCCACAGGTCAACACAAGCAGAGTAACCAGCGCCCTTCATCCTGAAGGTGGTCAGCCGAGTGCAGCAGAGCAAACAAAGCCTCCCTAGTGCGCCTGCGGAGTTTGAGCGGGCTGAGCCTCTCACCAAGGTGTTTTCTCCTCAAGACGGCATTGTCAAGTTTGCCGATCGAGCGCTCTCTGGGCTTCTGCGATGTTGCCATGGCCGGGGCCTCGCTGTTCCAGGTAATGCTGTTGCCGCTGCTCATCCCTCGCGCTCCGGGAGAGTGTGAGTGCACACATCTGCCTGACCTCACCGGCGCATTGAGTGGTGAAACAATGACCGGTAAGGTTTGCAAGGGAGTGGCCTCTCGCGTGCGGGAGTAGCATGAGAAAAATGGCAGTACCCCATAATAATGGAGAGCTCAGCCACAACCTAGTTGAGGTGACCGCCTTCGCACGATCGCCAAGCACCTGCAATTATCACTTGATGCTAGGTCAGCTTTCGCCTTCAAGTTGAGAATAAAATGCAACTTCAACCAGATGTCTCTCCAGCTCTGCATCCTCCAGGACTAGATCTAGAGGAGGGAGATGTGGAGATGTGCTCGCAGAAGAGGCGAGAGACAACAAGACGCGACGCAGCAGAATCAAGCTCAAAATGGCACACTAGCAGACCTCCTGCATATGCATGGAGACTACAGAGTTCCAAGGGTTCACAGTGGTCTTTTCAATCTCTGATCCGTACACCCTGTTTGTTGTCGCATTGATGAACTGTAACACACTGTGCCACGAGTTGGCCCACGACACCTTAGCCCCACATGTAGTGGTGTTCAGCTTCCTCATTCAGCAAATTATGGCCAGTAAGGGTTGAGCGTGCCATCCTGTTTTGAGAGTCTTGTTTTCAAAAAACAGTTTTGAGAGTCTTTCAGCAATTGAAAGACTTCGTGGGTTCCCACAAGTAAGACTAGCTCAGCAATTCCCATACCAAGTACCTGACCTGGTTCACCCAGCAGTCTTTGTCCCCTGCACCAGGGTCTGGTCTGCGTATGATCGAGCCGGCCATGTGGCGGGCTCCTGTTTGTTGTGACTGTCATGACTGCAGCGTGTGCTGTGCGCGCCTTCGCCTTCATTCAATTTGATGCTTATAAGCACAAGCAACGACACTTGAAAGGACATCAACGCCAAGCCATTGCAGCATTGCCAAAATGCCGCGCATAACGCTAGGCCAAAGATGCCAAGCTCAGCGCTGTTGCAGTGGTCGATGCATGCATCATCCTCCATGTGCAATCATCACCCTTTCATCCACCAGCCTTGGGGTACTGGAGCTATTGCATTGATGTGAGATGGCAGCTGTGACTAGCGGTTGTCGTGAAACGCCTGTTCAATTACAAGCACTGCGCCAGCATGGTAAGAAGTACTTCTAGGGACCTTTAAGAGCAGGAAGGCATCAGGGTCATGGACGATCATTGCTAAAGGTCGGCATATGCCAACATTAAAGCAGCAAAGAGAAGGGTGCGCAGGTAGGTGGTTATGCAGAACAAAGAGCAAAACCGGAGTCTGGGTGCACTGAGTTGTAGTGCACCGATGCACGAAGGGATGCTGCCATCACCACCTTCCTCACAAGGCAACTGTACAAAACTAACGCTTCAAAGCACACCGTGAAGGGAAAGTACAGCCTGCCATTAAATGCAGAAATGAGCACATGGTCCAAGCAGAATGATGGCGGCAAATTTCTCCCATGCACAATTGTTGAGTCACCAGTTGAAGTGTCATAGCAGGACCGCATCGGCGCACAGCTCGTTTGCGCTGCCTGTGTGCAGACCTGTACAACCGGCCACATCAGTGGAACATCACAGCATCACACTTGCTATCGGGCGCTCTTGTTCTCTGTTGCACACGACATGACCCCCGTTGTTGATCAGCATCCCCGCCATGAGGCAGAAGCGGGGCCTCAAAACACGTGTACCGCTGGGATGCGCTCCCAGATTGTGGCATGGCAAGTACACATGCACAGTGTGTGTATATATATACACTGCGGTTGCACGGTAAGTAGTGTAATACAAAAAGTAACGTACCGCGGACATAGCCAACTATAGCTGCCGCATCACGGGTGATTGCCTCACGTCAACTGGCGGTGGTCGATGCCCCCATGCACTGAACTGCAACGTGTGACATGCCGCAGTCATGGCCACCAGGAAGAAGTGGCAGTGCCTCGCATGGAGCGCCTAAAGGTTGACATAAAATCCCGGTTGAGTTCCTGGAAGCTGCTTGAACCTTGAACTCAATGCTGCGGCAAACGCAAACAACACGTTGACGAAGTATCAGCAAACGTGTGAACGTGAGTGTGCTGCCGGAGCGAAACTCTCCTCAAGCCTGTACTTACTAGCCCTAACCCCCAAAACCTACTGTAACCCTAACGCTCACACCCACAGTATTGGTGCCCATGCAAGAGGGTATCGGTTGCAATGCCGCAATGGTCAACGGCAGAAAGGAGCGCAGGCTGCACAGACAGCAGCAGGTCGTAGCACGGTAGAATTGTCGTGACATGATGTTTGAACACAACCCTGCACTGGAGCTTGAAAGAAAAGGTGAGGGCGGGAGCCCTAATAATAATGTACCACTCACCACATTGTGAATGTATGACACTGCAGAGAATATGTACTTTGAGACACCCTGTTACCACTTTGAGTATGTAAGCCAACAACTATAGCCATCATCATTGTCCGACCCATCCCAAGTGTGCTGTGATACTGCTTCTTGTCTTGGCAATATCTGCCACAGGCGAACGATGACAACGTCAAATGGTGTCTTGCATTGCTCCTCACGGTTCATCAAACTCGCCAAACCCTACATGAAGGTATTGGCATGACGTTATTGGCAGCATGTAAAGCCATGCATTCATCTACCTTCAACCTTGCAGTTGTCATGCAGTGGGTAGGCATGCTGCCACCGGGCAGAAACTTGGTGACTTGACTACCTAAACCCTAATCCCAACCCTAAACCACACGCCTCCCCTGCGAGCCCCGTGCCGAGTCCCTCAAACCACAGCGCCGCTCATACCAAACTTCAAGTGCACTTCCTAACCCTAACCCAAAGAAATCACCTAGGCATGCATACCTTGTGGCACTCCTCCCTGTATGCCACCGCTGCCGCCACGCTCCCGCAGTAGACCTGCAGCAGCTCGCGCACCGCTGGCCGAGACCCAACGACAACGTCCCACCGTCGCTGCTCTTCGCTGTCAATGCTGTAGCAGTGCTGCTGGCGATCCGCTTGTGGCAGACACAGCAGCGCTCCGTCGACCAGATCCAGAATGTCGTCAAGCATGCGCTTGTCTGTCATGACCTGAGGATAGGGTTGGGGTTTTGCTGAGGTGAGGGTCCGCTGTCCTGTCATGGCGTGAGGCTAGGGTTCATTGCAAGGTGTATAGGGCACCCGGTGGAGCTGCTAAAGTACAGAGTAACAGCTGGCTTTTGACGAAACGAGTTGATGTAGCCGCTGTTGGATGCCGTGCATGGCCGAGTGTCATGCTGTTATTATCAAGGCGACAACTGTTGAGACCCTTCAACAATTGAATGTCATGCTTGTATCAGCACAGCATTTGCCCGCTTGCCGAATGCCACGCATCGCTGCAACGCCCGGTTGCTACTTGCTTGACTTCAACTTAACCCAACCTGACCCTCACAGCCCTCGACTGAGTTAAGCTAACGCGTTGGGGCATGTTGCACAGAACAAACAAACAAACGAGTGCCTGGATAGCATTGTCTGTTGCCTATGCAAAGTTGTTCATCCAGCAAGCGTTCATGCCAGCATTCGCAGCAACCATGCACCTGTGCATGACCCTAAACAGGCTGGTGTTGCGGAGGCTTTCAAAACCCTCCTCCGAACTTGTACCTGACACTGTTCCTACAACAATTTAACAACATACTTCAAAAGTGAACCATTGCAGGGCTTGCTCCCATATGTGATGACGATAGAGTGTAAGAAGGAAGATCTAAAATGTGTTAATGTTCGAGGCTTCGCTTCAAGAAGGCCTTTGATTATGTTTGCTCTCACTAAGCTGTATAACGACATTGTCTATATGCTGCCAGCACATATCAACGCGGTCAGGCCCAAGGTGGGGCGGCCCGACACTCACCTCAACTAAATGTAGTCAAACTTCAAGTGTGAACGCGATCCTTCAGCGCAGAAGCAAACCGCATGTTGAATGCTGGGGGCAACCACTCACCACCACAAGCGCATTGCGCCTCTCGCTGTATGGCGCCAACGTTCCAGAGTTGAACAGTTCCACATCCTCTTCGAGAGTGGTCGGGAATGCATGGATGTAGGCCTGTACAGTGCATTTGCAGACACCAGCGTGCAAACGCAGTGGGTTTCCTGCAACCATTGCAGCAGATGTGCCAAAGGTACCTCTGCTCCAACAACAGGCTACGAATGCACATACATGCTTCTGGCGGCGGCGGTGCCCTTTATGCAGACAGCAAGCAATCCAGCTGAACATGTTATGTACAAGTCTTCACACACAAGATATCCATACCAGCTAATGGGGTGAAGTCATCAGGAGGTGGAGACAATCCTTTGCAAGTAGTCAACATACTTGCGCAGCCTCTGCGTTTGATGTGCAGGCAGTTGAAACTTCAAGTGGCGCAGGGGACGCACCTCTCCAATGCACGTTGAATACTCCTGTGATGGCGTGCTTCGAAGCGACCACCACTTGTGCTATTGAAGCACCACACATAAGCGTGCAACACCCCCCACAAGTACACGTAGAGGTGAGCATAGCGCCACATATTATGGGTCTTCAGAACAATTGGAACTTCAACTTCAATTCAATGCAACTTGGATGTTGATGCGCAACACGGCCGCGTCACCTCGGTGAGCTGCACAAGCCTGCCCAGCGCGCACGCCTCGTTCTGACTGTTGAGCGCTGCGGTCAAGCGGCCGTGCATGCCCTGCCACCCCCTGCTCTCCAGGTCCGTCAGCTCCTGGGCGTTGGCGCAGGCAATGCGCGCCAGCGTGAGCGCGTTTCCAAAGGCGCCCTCGCGCCGTCCGTTCATGGCCACACGCACCGAGCCGTGTGCCTGGCAGAACGCAGGGTTCGGGTTCATAAGTAGGGTAAGGCTTTAAGTTAGGTGGGGGTTGGGGAGGTTTTTAAGGCACAGACGCTCAGCCGCCCGCATGGTGGCGTGAAAATGGTAGGGCTAAGTAGGCTTGGGGCCAATGTAAACAAGTGCTAAGGTTTGAACTTGATGTTGCGGCTGTAATGAAGGATAGACACAGACTTGTTAGACAGCTCTGATGGCCGCTTTGCGTAGATCTACAGGCCCTCAAGGCTAAATGGGCAAGCTTCACGCACCAGGTGAAACAGCAAAGTGGCGCTGGCGTGGGGCACGGCCTTCACGCACCATACCTCAAGCACATCGCGTGGAAAAGCACCACTCAAGTACAGTAATGGCTGAGCACGCCGGCGCAACGCAACACAGAACACACACTGCGAAGGACCACAACAAACTCGCCTGCGGCGGCAGCGTCGAGCACTGCCCCTTCTCTGCCTCCACCTTCGCTGCCTCGGCTCAAGTGCGTCATGTGAAAAAGCATCACACAAGTATACAATTGCTGAGCACGCCTATATTGCAACACAGAAACAGAGCACAAACTCGCCTGCGGCGGCAGTGTTGCGCACTGCCCCTTCTCTGCCTCGTCCGCGCTGCACACCCCCGGCTCTATGGACCAGAAGGGACCCCCCGGGTGCCATGTGGTGGGCATGGCGCGCAGCAGCTGCAGCTTGCGCGTCACCTCAGCGTCGTCGGCGTCTATGGTGAACTCTAGCTCCGTGTCGTCTTCGCAGTCACCGGGGCGGGGGCCCACGGTTTCGTCCAGGCCCACCAGTTCGATGCACCCTGAGGGCGAGCACGCATGAGTGAGAGGCATGCGCAAAGAAGGGCCAGTTGAATTTGAGGGCGCGAAGGGCGAAAGCTGTCGCAGGTTTGTGGCATGTGTTACGAAGAGCAATGGGGAGAGCTGTTTTGGGCCTCCATTTATTTTACGGCGCAGAGCAGGTGCCTACGTGATAATACATTATTCGCACTGGAAACACTGAACATGATCAAAGCAACATGTGACGGCCATGTTCAGGTTTGAACACCTGTTGATTGGGGGGGCACGCTGAGATCTGATTGCGCACATTGAGGATGAAGACAGCCATTGCTGAGCAATGGTGAGCACATGCTACAGCACCAATCAACAGCAAGCATCTTGCTGGGGACCGAGTCTCTTGCACCGGCAGACAGCTGCGTACAACATTGCGCCTTCTGATGGAGTACTTGAACTACAAAAGTGCACTTCAACAAGAACGCGGCAAGTACAAGTACAAGTGCAACTACTCACGTCCTTTTTCAAAATTGTCCTCCAGGATGAAACCGAATGACTGCAGGAAATCTCGCTTCTGGCGCTGTCCATATGATGTGCAGATCTGTTGGAGCATTACAGCACACAGCATGTCAGCATCCCTGTGATCATGGCCAATTCCATGAGTTTGCAATTACACCTGGACATTGTTCATACGAATACGCTTCACAGGCTCGCTGTGTTTGTAATAGGTTACTGGTGTAGTCATGATGAAGTTTTGTGGCAAATAAACCACGGCTGCCTCTTTGCTCAAGGGCTGCATGTCATCGACCGCTTCATTAAGGTCACGCAACAGCTGAGCATCAGTGTAAGTAAGGCTGTCAATACCAAGTCCCAACTGGCCTCAATGCACGTGCATCCGCGAGCTAAGTCCTCAATGAGCGTCAGAAGCCTGACTAAGCTTCACAGGGCTGACCTCCACTCAAAACCTGGCATAAAGGCTAACCTCAGTCCTACCTCTCAGCCAGCCCTTGCCGTTCACTGCCAACAACAATGAGCCCTACTGCAGCTATACATTGGCTGAGGATGGTGAGCAATGATTCAGACCTTGACTCAGATGCAACCCCGCTGTTGCGTATGTGTAGAGCCTACTGTATCAGCACCACTTGATCAGGCATGAGTTACTCTGGATTGTGTAGCACAAGTGCGCTGTGTAATCTACTTCAGGCATGTACTCCAAGGTTGAACTGCTCTTGAACTGCTCTTGGACTGGTGTATAGCCTGGGCATGGCGCACTGGGGTTAGCACTATGCCTAGGGAGGACACCGTACGTTCAATGCTGCGAAAAGATGCATCTATCTGCATTAGCATGAGCAATAATGAATAATGGGGCCAACGAACAGTGAGGCCCTATGAACAATGTGACTCCCCCCTCAAACATCAAGTGTTATACTTCGAAGTATACATGAACGTGTATGCAGCTGCTTCATCAATGCGTTGTCAGCAAGAACATCCTAGTACTTCTGCCTCGCAATACAGCAAGTCTACTGCTGGATGCTAGGTCTACAGAAGTTGGGATACCAGCATTGTGGCGAAAAGTTTCTAAAGCTGCTGTGCGAGCCAACCCTTTGAGGACTGACCATATTTGCTGGGGGATAAATGGCATGAACCTCAATGTTCCCGAGTGTCAACTGTGCAAACCCCTGTTTGAATTGAACTACACTCTAATCTCAACTGCAATCAGTCCCCTTTGCTCTCCAGCCCTAATGTTCGCTGTGAACAGAGTACTTCATTCATTTTCACCGACAAAAGCCCACTTTATGCCTTAATGTATATGGGAGCATGAACACACCAGTGTCAGCGCTCAAGTGTGCATGCCCCACCGTACTCTGCCCCTCTCCTTGCTCCACCCAGCACACGCGTCAGTGCTGCTGTCACCCCGCACCTGACCTCTTAACCCTAACCCTACATCTAGGGTTCAACCACTGGTGCCAGTGCTCACCTCCTCCCCCGCGGCGATCTGCGCGCGCGCACGCAGCGAGAACACCCCCCTCTCCTTGCTCCACCCCGTCGCCACGGAGCACGGCAGCCAGTGGTTGAACATGTCCGCAAACGGCACCAGAGCCTCCTGCACCCCCCCCTGTGTCCCCTTGATGTCCACGCCAAAAGTGCGGCTGCGCGCCACCGCATACGCCCACGTGAACTCCTCAAAGGTGGCCAGGTTCGCGAAGGGCGGGTGGACCCTGAGAATCCAGTCGTACGCGCGGCGCAGGCTCGACTGCTGGTGCTGCGCGTCGACTCTGGCGTAGCTGCCCTCCAGCCAGGCCAGTTTGTCGGGGCCCCACGTGATGGGCATGTTGTCGTAGTCCGCTGGGAGGATGTTGTAGAAGGGAAGGTACCTGGGGACGCACACGGCGCGCGCGCACACATGAGCACAGTATGCGCTGTAAGGTTCATATTGACTACAGTTATAGGAAATCACCAGTATCCTGGCATGAATAATTAGCTACCTAGGGGTTCACCGGCCGTGCCAAACCCTAGACCCCCCGCCCCCCCCAACCTTCATTTACACTTGACCTTGGCAGTGACGCCATGCACTTGCCACACATGCTACATATTGGCAGTACTGTTGCTGTGGTCAGCAGGATGGTATAGTCATCCATTGATAGGTATGCTGAGTCATGCGGGTGCAGCCATGGTCAGATACTAAATATGGTTGTTTCCATCTGCTCATTGCCTGGCCAGAATCGCCCCTGACGGTCTTTCGCCACATCAATCGCTACAAACAGTGCAGTTTGAGAGAATACACCTGGCTGTTGGCTCCAAGAACCATCCATCACAGCAAACACGCCAACTTGACGTTCCAAGCTCAACCCTGAGAGGTACAGTTACAGTAACTGTTACAGTAAATACCACCCTTGCCTCCGCATGGCAGTGCTCAACATACCTGCTGTTGGGGTTGACGCGATCCGTGAGGACATATACAGTGGTGTAGATGAGTCCCCGCTCAAAGCGCATTAAATCCCCCGCCTCCAAAGCGGCCAGCATGGCCTTCCCCGTGTCCGTCTCAGTTTTGCCCATGTCCGCAGTGATCAGCAGCCGCTGCGGGATCTGCCCAAATGAGTGGAGCAGCGGCACAATAAGGTCATGAGAGGTTGCTGTCACCAAGGTTACTCCCATTTTTTGCCATCTCTGAAGTCAAGTTGGGGGCGGGGGGGGGGGGGGGGGGGGCAGTCGGATAAGAAACTACAAAAAAGAGAGTTCAAACCCCAGATTCTGTTTGGTACAGCTGCTGCGCAAAGACAATGATGAAGTACAAATCTGAAATGACGGCCAACATAGCAAACTTCGGATGCTCACTTCGTCGTCGTCTTCCACGACCATCACATGTCACCATTCAGAAAACGAAAAAGTGTCAGGCAATCAGCAGCTACTGCAGTGCAGAACAATAGGGCCAGAGCAGGCTAGAATTGAGCAAAGTTTATTTTCAGTTGGTAACCAGCGCAGCGATTGTCAACACCTTGTGGCAGATGCGGTATGATGATGTGTGACCTGAATGAATTGAGTGAGTGTGCCTCGACATGTACTCTGATGCCATGCACGTCCGAGGCCTTGCATGCTGGGCGATATATGTACTCGGTGATCACAAAGTCCATGTTAGGTCCTGGGCACTTATAATGAGTTGTAGAGCGCAAGCACTGCATCCTACCAGTACTGTGTCACATGTGATGAATACCTACTCCTGATCCTAATATGGCGATCCTACATCTCGAAACTTTCAGCATGCTATCAAATCTGCATGCATTAGCTGCCTGGAAGTCGCCAACACTCGAGGGCGATGCACTGGTAGCCGAGGAGACACAGGGCCGACCTGAAGCATGCTGATACCAGGTGCTCCTATATGATTGAAGTGGCATTGAGTATCAAAGCGAGCTCCTTCCTCACCTCCAAAATAACATCCTGCACTTTGAGATCCTTGTTGGCATACCCTCCACGCAGGCCATTCTGGCTCTTAAACTCCACATCGCCAATAGTGGCTCCGTTCGTCCTCAGCCACGACTCGAATTTTGCGAAAGCGTCGTCGGGTCCGGCACTCGTGCATGCTAGTGGTGAGAGTACTAGCAACAGCTGCAGCAGTCGTCCACAAAACCCTGAGCAAACCATGGTGAATGCACCGCGCTGGACGCACCGCGCTGACGCAGTGAGACGCGCCTGCAGCGCGCTACAAGCGACTTTCACCTTTCACTTCAAATTTACTAAACTTCAAATGTAGATCCCCATCTCTGCCTGCCTACCTTAGCGTTGCGTGTAGCACGGTGAGGTGTGGGCTGCTCGCAGTCTCATCATTAATTCTTGATGTTTCTTGTCGTGTGACCGGAGCATCGGATCTGAGGCCCCAGCTATCAGCTTGACCAGCCCAGGTCAGACTTGACCAAATGGCTGGCAGCAGTGGTCGCGCGCGCAGGCACGTGCAACATGTATATCAGACTTATGTGCGGTGGAGGCTTGCTGACGGGTGGTACCTTGACGTAGGACAAGCGGGTGCCTTACCACTTCAGAGGGGCACGCGCTCAATGTACGCGCAGGGCGAGCGAATATATATGACACGTGCAGCGAGTCTTCTACAAAAGGCAGAATGCAGCGGCTCGGGCCATCCCCGTCCGCGCCTCCCTGACAAGGCACCTTGTGCAACCCGGTGGTGCTGACGCATGAGGCCGAAGGTCCTGCACAACATGCTTTCAAGGCTGAGCACCCCTGCGCCGCAGTAGCAGCGATTACAGATCCTTCGTGGTGCAACGGCATGGCCTAAGTTTCGCAAGAATGCTCAGTGTAAAGTGCGCGCCTTCTGCCCTCGACCACGTAGACCGCGACCAGGCATGTACACCATGATGCGCTGCACGTCCTGTCGACCTCGGGCCGTTTTTTTGCACAACAAAAGACGCATGACCCCGTGCCACTGCGGTGCAGAGATGCCCGATTCTGAGGGCATATGGACGACTGGAACTCATCCATGTCATCTCTGTTGGCTCCAGGTAGGCAATGTGCCGGATCAAATCTTCTGGAGGACGGGTACGCTGCACATATGTGCTTATGTTGACTGACCTCATGATGCTTGTGCATAAGCAAACATCCTTTCAGTTGGGATGGGCATCAATGCCCACTTGCAATCTTGTTGGGGGCACAAACACATTTTACTTGAACCTGCTCGACTAAGGACTACAGTAAGACTGACGCTTTAGCAGGGTTCTTGCGCTACGAACATGGCGCGTAGTCTAGAAGAAGTCACCGCTGCTCATATTACCAGCACTGATGACAAAACGAGCAATGCTGCGCGCGTGTCACTAGGGAACTACAGATTGCCAGCCGATATTTCTGGGAAGTTTTCCCTAAAACATATCAAACGAGTCAAATCTACTTTGGCTTGAAGATCTTGGAGGCTTTAACTTGGGATATCCTTGCGGCATTTCACAGCAGCACGGGTACCCAGCCAAAGCCAAACTAGAAAATGCCCTGACTTGAGACTCTGACACCACGTACAGGTTCAACATCCTCTTTGCTGTGACTTACTCCTAGTCTATATGCTAAGCAGATGAACGGGAGCGCAACAGCAGCACACAACATCAATGGAAAGGTTATGGTTTCTCCAAGGAGTAGTACATTTGAGGTTCAAATTAATTTAAAATACAAGTCGACAAGGCCAACATATGGCGGCAGCATTGCTGCCTCTGTAAGTGGCACAGCCCACAGCGCCAAAATGGCCGACAGGCATAGTGGCATGCTACAAGAGCTTTTACAGGAGGAGCGCGTGCATTGAGTTCTGTTGCTACATACCTGGCAGTAGCCGCATACATGTATGGGCTTGAACAAGGCAAGCAAGCACCTGAGAAACCCCCAGGGCTTGAGCCAACCCTAATTTGAGCTGTCCTCAAATGCCCCTGGTGGACCAGCCAGGTGACCGCAAAACTGCTTACATGTGTACATGCTATACAGGACATCTCTAAGGATTTGTGACCTGGCCCACTGGCAGCCGCATTAAGTGCGGTTGTGAGCAGGTCTTCCATGCACAGAGGGCGCACTAGTGCAGCACTACTGCAGCTGCAGCTGCCTGCGCCCCAAAATCGAGGCAACCTAGGATGCCGCAGAGGTGCACTCATGCCGCCGCCACCACTTCCTCCGCATCAGACTGCACAACTGCAGGGTGGCTGTGGGAGCTGAAGTACATGCGAGCAGCCTTGACGGCAGCAGCGGACAACTGCTCATCTGCTGCCCAGCCTGCCTCCAGCAGTGCTCTGTCGTCAAATGAGGCCGGCATGTAGAATTCGAGGGGCTTCTTCGTGGGCAGGAAGCACTGGAGCAGCAGTCGCGTGGCGCTGTCGGGGTAGCTGAGGTAGCGCGACGCGGGCGTGGACGAGTGCAGGAACTTGCGGTTGCTGAACACTGCCACATCGCCAAGCTTCCACTGCGCGCTGAACCTGCCAGTGTGCGCAGCAGTACACAGGACAGCACAGCCAGTGCCTTGGCTTGAGAGGGCGGCATGTTGCTGCAGTGTGCTCTGTCGCCAATGCTGACTTCTTGCTCTTCCGTCGAGCAGCGGCATAGAGGGCAACGCACTTGCAGTGCTATAGCTACTCAGTCATAGCGGTGTGGTGCAGGTGGTGAACACTGCCATGAGCTGAGCTTTCTTGAATGCATGACGAAGCTTTGTGCAGGTCACCATCACGGTAAATTTTTTGTGAAGGCACACTGTAGGGTTAGCATCATGTTGCAGCCAGTGCTGAACACTAGTATTTAAACACTATTCGCTTTCCGGATTTTCCGCATAAGTAGTTGACAAGTGAATCTTGGTGTTACTGACTCAAGCATAGAGGCTCAAACATCAAGAGTGCCTGCCAGAGGAGGTAGATGAGTGCTGTGATTGTTAAACACTGACGCATCGCCAACTTGAATGACCCACTTCACACACAATCAGCTAGAGGTGTTGCAGAGGGCAGTTCAGTTCAGTGCCATGAGAAGTGCATCGCACTTGCTGAACAATGACACACTGCTGAACACATGTCAATGCTTTGGCAAGCTATGAGACAACGGTGTGCATCGATGTAGGTACCTATCATCTTTTACCAAGAAAGTTGTTAGCATTGCTCCAGGGGGGTTACCTGCTGCTGCCACGCAACAGATACAGGAGCCTTTGTCTCTTCCAATCACCACACTTACAGGACATGAGTGTCATCTCAATCCATGATGCTACAACACCATAGGACATGAGTGTCATCTCGATGCATGCCGCTGGGTCATTGTCGCTTTACACAATGGAGCACGCCAAACATGCCCCCCTCAATCAGTTGTTGCAGCATGTGCTTTGCTGACAGCTCGAGGAACTTGAGGTATCGAAAGAGCAGGTCTAGACCGACAGGCTGACGTAGTGCCAAATCTTCAAACTCTGCCTTCATAACCAAACGCCCACTCTCAGCTGAGCACTGACCTGTATGGCAAGACGTAGTCCCGCATGAAAGCTCTCAGCCATGCATCTGAGCGCTGCTGCGACCAGCCCGCAACCCCGTGGAAGTACCCTGCTTGCGGCAGCACAGCAGGCGTGGGGCCCACCACCAGGGGCACCAGCTGGATGCCTTCATCACGGCGTTCTGTGCCCGGCTTGCGCATCTGAAGAGTAGAATGGAAATGGGAGTGTACATCAGGTCGCTGGTTTGTTGGTGTTGTGATGAAATAGAACCCACACCCACACAAGCATTGGCAACATGTAATGACCTAGGCAGACCCCATCGGCCGCTGCACAGCTACGTAGGATAGAGTCCAGCGCTTTGTGCCATCACATTGAACAGATGTGTCTACGATTGCGAGTGTGAGTCATCGACTGATACCACACACAAAATCATGTACATGGGTGCAGTACAGCCTCAGCTGATGCAGCATTCAAGTGGATGCTGTTGCAGGTGATAGCTACGCTCAGTGCACTCTCGAGGAAAACATCTAGGGCTAAATTATACAATATTTCAGCTGTTGACTAGGTTGCCGTGCCATGTACATGATATTCAGGTCTCATGGCAGGATGATGGAAAGACGAGCAAATGATGTCACAGACCAGAGGTGTTGAAGTTGTATATTATGTCCTGGACCGCATGGGCTGCGCGCACGATAAATTGGGCTTGCAATAAGTAAATGTACGGAGGGGCCGGCGGTTCGGCGCTGGCGTTGAAGTTGAAATGGTGCAAAATAGAGTCGATTTTGACGAAGTCACCCCATGTTGTTCACCTCCGGTCAAATTCGGGCAAGTCGGGGTCACCAACGCAACGGTTCGACTCGTTGCTAAAACTGCACCATGTAGAAGGCCGTATGTATATGCTTCAATATTCTTTGCCGTACACAAGTATCATTGGACAACCTGCGATAGCCCCTAAGTGCCCCAAGTGAATGAAGCCACTTGTGTCAATGTGTCGGTGTAGTGCATTGAAAGGGTGTTACAAGTCAGCGCACTCTGACCGCGAGAAAGCATCAGAGTCAGCCAATGGTTGGAAGCAACATTATTATCTTCATGTTTGCACGCAAGTACAGTTACCTCAAAACGGGACTGGTGGACGAGGACTACACGCCGTTTCTGGGATCCGCCGGGCCGCCGGGCAGTCGCAGGATGGACATCGTGCTGCCTGCCGACGCCTTCCCGGTGACCGGCTACGACGACCCGACACGTCACCTACCGCTCATGGTGGACGTCACCTGCTTCGAGGCACAGGTGGTGTCGCGGGCGGCGAAGACTGCAGCAGACCCCGAGCGCTGCTGCCGCGACCAAGAGGCCGCCAAATTATCCCACTATTCTGGTCATTATGACCAGAATTGCTGCAAACTTGCCACTTCAGCAATAGGGTCATTTGGCAGCATCGGGGAGCAGGAGCGGAAGCTGCTGGAGGCTGTGGCGACGGAGTATGCCAGCAGGATGTCAGTGCCCGGAGGAGCGCGCCCTAAAGCTCTTAAGGGCATCGCTCTGGCGCGCTTACGCTCGGCACTGTCGGCAGCGCTCCACATGGCGTACTCTGGCCGTGTCATGACACACATGGCAGAATCCAGGGGGGGGGGGCACATGGAGGAGGACGTAGGGGAGGATCCCGAGATGCCATTCGGCGGCGGCGGCGTTTGAGTGGATGTCGTTGAGACACATTCAGAAGTCACACGACATGCAGATTCCGTACAGCAGCATCAAGTTAGACCATCATCTGGGCTTTTTCGCGCCCTGAGCGAGAATTAATTAAAAGTACAGTTGCCTTAATTAAGCGACCCCCTTCTAGATTACACGAATGCATGACAAGCACGCAACCTGCCTGTCAACGTGTGTGGCGGTTGATGCATGACGACAACGCACCTTGATCACGCCGGAGTAGTCAGCCCCGCTCTCTTCCCGGAACAAAGCGGTGCGGTCAAGCTCCAGCACCATGTTCGAAGACGCCTTTTTGACAGCTTCGGGCATCGCTTCCCAGACAGTTTCGCCAGAAATGAAATCTGTGTCGCCTCCGATCAGTGGCTGGTCCATGATATGGAAGCCCGTGACCATTCCCGGCCGCTTGGTGGGATGCCCCCACAGATCGCTGTGCCAAATGTGCATGTCGGTAAAGGGGGGCACTGGCTTGATAGTGAGGTTGCGGAGGCCGTACACATCAAGGTTATCGTAAGTGCCCCTGGGGTACACGTGCTCCGCACCGGGGAACTGCTCAAAGGGATGAAGCATCTGGTCTGGATAGTCAGAAGGTCGCTCCAGCGCATCCGCATCGTGGTCCGGGTCGAACTCAGCCAAGAACTCCTGAAACTGAATCGGTGTGAGGAAAGTATCGTCTCCTGGTTTGCGTGGAAAGACCAGCATCGGAGCGTCTTCGAAAAGGCGGCGTAGCTCCGTCATGTCGCGCTCCGTGCGGTTGACGATGTCCAAGCCCCGCACGTAGGCACATCTGGGCTCGATGGGGTGCCGACTGACCTCAAAAGCTCCAACAGTGCTGACTAGAGCCGCCGCTGGGGCGAGCGCTCCAAGGTATCGCATTTGGCCGTACTAGCAAGCGCGCTGCTGCCGCTCTGGCGTGACCGCGATCTGTTTACTAAGTGATGATCGCCAGCATGCATGCTGGATTCGAATTCGGCAATACCTCTTGAACGTCACGCCGTGGATATCGCCGCAGGATGGATCCACGTTTCTTTTTTTATTCTCAGCGCTCTTGAACTGGGGCAAAAAAAAAAACACTGCACTACACAAGGCAGTGTAGAGAAGGTCCCCACCTATTGAACGTCTTTTTGAGCTTGAAGCTCCAATGACACTGGCCAAATCTCATCTATTTTGCATCAATAGTGCAATGAATGTATTGAGCCATGTACAGTAGCCACTGTGGCCTTCCTTCTGATGTACATATTTTGGTCAGGTTTGTAGGCTTGCCTGCAGCGTGTACACACATACAATACTTGCATGCATCCAGAAGCCTCAAGTCAAAAGGCACATCATGCGATGCGACACCCATGTATTCAAGTTGCACCAAGGCCGGCTACCCAGCCGCTGTGCAGAGCTATAGCCAACGCGATTACAGCTCATCAAAATATTGGTACCAGGCAGTGGAGCCACATGGCGGTGATGGTTGCTGTGGACAACAGCATGTGAATTATGTGTCAACACCGTTGTGGGCTTACAGCCACAACCAGAGCAAAACTGGGCAGGTCGCCCTTCCTGCTGAGCACTGCTGCGGGACACACAAAATGTGTGACCGCAAAGCCCATGCAGTGTGTCATACAAAACTCGCCAGGGACCACCGCCACAACTGCCACCACCTAGAGTCCTCCAACACATGTACCTATGGCTACCGCTAAAACTGGCGCTACCTGACCTTCTACCTTGCGAGAATGCCTGCCACCTATAGTGACCGTGACGCCTATTAGTAGGGCACCTAGAGCTGTCACTGAGTTGCGCACGCATGAACATTCAAGTACACATTGCACTGAGGGTCATTGCGCGCCTGACCTGGTGCAGTGCTCAACAATGCCGCTAGCGCCACAGCGCATCAGCTGAAGGCAGCCTGTACACTCTTGCACGAACAAACCATGACCGGTCAAGCATGTGAATGCCTGCCAGAAGCAACCCGCACGATCCACATCGCAACCACGCAGTGCAGGTCTGGCGCACAAAGACGCGAGTCACTAGATGGTGCTATGGTCTGTGCCCCGCTCGCTCATTCATGAAAACTGAAGCCATGAATTCACTCTCATTTGCTCATTCGTACGCCATGTGCCAGAAGCGCACCTCCTGCGCCATGACGCGCCCAAAGACCTCGGAGCACTCGCGCTGCACCATCAACTGCACCTCGTCGGCGCCAACTTCAACATGTAACCGCTTGTCCACCTCCTCCGCGAGCGCTGTCACAAACGCCGTGAACTCCGCGTTGCCCCAGCGCTGCTGCAGCTCCTGGTGCAAGGGCTTGCGGGGCGTTTTGCCATTGAGCTGCCAGGCCTTGTTGTACACGAGTTCAATGGCCCAGTAGGCGGCGAGCTGCACGGTGTAGTCGTGCTCCGCCAACTCGCGCATGAACGCGCAGTACTCCTGGTTTGTGGGCTGCACAGAGGGGGGTAGTGTGTATGTGTGCTGTGAGCAAACATCAGATGGCTGATGAAATTGCGTCATGTATCCTTGCGTACTGCACTGCTGGACAAGTGTACGCTTGACAGCAAAGTGCGCACGAAGAACTTCAGAGCACCTAGGTGTTGCTGGAGTGTTGCCGCTGGACAAGTGTGAGGGTTGAATTTACAAACAGTGCATGCAATGGTTGAACTTACAAGAAAATAGTGCACTTGATCAAGAAGTGTACAATGTAAGTGTGTCGGGCCTGATTGCCAACGACCCAACTCTACCATGTTTTTTGTGGGTACATCCTTTTCTTTTCATTGAGCTACGCGCGCCTTTGAGTGAGCATTCACATGCACCTCAGCCTCTCAGGTGGCTGTTGCAGGTACAGCGATGGCACCGATATAAGAGCAAGTCCGTCCTGCCAGCCTCACCGCTCTGATACCGTGACTGCTCGTATATCGTGCTGGAGCTTTAGTAGGGTTAGGACAAGCCCTATTCCAACCCTAACCCTAGCAATAGGATTGCAGTATTCAACTAACTGAGAATTGAAGTTGGGCAGCCAATTATGCCGTTAGCAAGGTGCGGCTGCTATGCCGTTTAATTGATGTGATTCGCGCAAGCAGTCATTCATACATACAACAAAGAACACCACCACCGCTCAGTCATGCAGCAGCGACCAGCAGGTGGACACGTGTAAGAGCGGTCAGCCCCGACAAGCACCAGACCTTAGGGTTAGGGTTAGTGTTAGGATCTTGTATTCACCAGATTTATGTCAGCCGAAGACCGCTCTTATACTGTGACCGCTCTTACATCGAGCGCTCTTGAATCATAGCTGTCGCTCTACCTGGATTCACACCCCGCTCCTCCTCGTCGAGGTGCTGTCTTTGCAACACTCTCACCCAACTTCAACAACAACTTCAACCATTAGCTCACCTTCTTCATGGCAGTGCTCAGATCCACCCCCAGGCGTTGCGCCATGTATTTGAACCACACCAGCTCCTCTTTGAGCGCTGCCAGCCCACCCAACAGCAGGGGCACGTGTTCATCAGGGGCGTTTGATAAGGCCCTGCCGGCCATGCGCGAAAACTCCAGGACAAAAAGGTAATCTTGAAGTAGCCACGTGTTGAACTGCGACAATGGCGAGCAGACAGTCAGGTACCTGCAGTTAGTGCCTGGTATACTGCGGAGTGATGGCTTGATGCCAATAAGTTATTGGGGATCCAAAGGAGGCGTTCCGACATTGATGGAGTTATGGCTGTTGCTACATCCACTTCACCGGCAGGAAATCGTGTGAGACAGTTGAACGCGTCAGGCTTGGGGATAAGATTATCCCCAAGCGTCAGGTGTGTGTACGCAAACGCAAACAGTGTGCAGTGCCTGGCGACCGACTGCGGACGCGCCTATCTTAGAGGACAAAGCAGTGCTGCAGTCAGAGTTGATAACGATGATGAAGGCATGAGTCCCAAACACTTCTGCGGCGCACGCTGCATCATCCTGTTGAGCACAGCTTGACCAGCACAGCAGCCTGAGGCATGATGCGATGTCTTGTCTCTTTCCGCCCCTGCAATCGTGATTTTGACACGGCTCTGCTCGCCTTGTCGTGACGACTCTGTTGCTAGTAGAAGGGACTTAGCTGTGCATGTATTTATGTGACATCTACCTTGTTGCCTGACTGTTAATATCGTACAGTAGTTACATATTACTAAGCCACTCTCTGATTCACCTGTTGATCTCCCACGGTTCCGTCGGCACAGGCATCCAGGAAATCATGATTCGTGGCAGCAATGAAGGCATCCTTGTGCGCTTCGATCATCTCGGCCGTGGTATGGGGCGGCACTATGTGCTCTGAACCTTCTCTCATGATCAGCAGGAAATGGCACCACCACCGTCCCGATTTTGCTTGGCTGAAAGATGCCTGCTCTTTACGATACACCTATCCGAGGAGTGCTTTTCAGCTCTCACAACTTCAACTTCAGTGGCGAAATAAAAAAAATCCGTTCAACTTGGCTTTGTGGAGCGCGTTTGCGCTGAAGGATATGATCCGGAGCAGAAGCAGTTCAAGCCTGTGAAAAATAGACTTTGCGATTTCAGTGAAGCGCGTGTGCTACGAGCCAGCCATGGATTTAGGGGGGTAGACGGCCGTGGAGGACAGCGGACCAAGTGCCATCTCCATCTCGAGCAGGGCATGGTCGACATCGACGCCGAACTCGCCGCCGAACGCCACCTCCGGTTCAGGCGAATAAAGCGCAGCAAGTGCCCAGTCCTCGGCTTCTTTGCTGACGGCAGCCTCGAATGCCTTCAGCAGGACACGTTGCTTCACATGCTCACACAAATCCAGCAACTCCCGCCACGCGAACGCCGGCGTCCGCTCCCCCAGCCAGAAGCCCCGCACGCCTGACCTCATTCTCATCCGGCCCGCCGCAGCTGCAGTTGCTGTCGTTGCTGCCACTGCTACTGCGGCCGCTGCCGCCACCAAAGAGTGCCCTGATGTTGCTATCAGCGGCACCACCGTCGCCTGTCCTGGCCCCACCGCCGCGGTTTCTGGAGTCGCTGCTGCTGCCATTCTTGCTGCGGCTGCCGCCACTGCTGCTGCTGCTGCCATCACTGCTGCCACCGTCGCTTGATTGGCGCTTCCTCTTGGCGGCAAGTTCGGCGGCGAGTTCGGCGTCGATGTCGACCATGCCCTGCTCGAGATGGAGATGGCACTTGGTCCGCTGTCCTCCACGGCCGTCTACCCCCCTAAATCCATGGCTGGCTCGTAGCACACACGCTTCACTGAAATCGCAAAGTCTATTTTTCACAGGCTTGAACTGCTTCTGCTCCGGATCATATCCTTCAGCGCAAGCCGCATGGTAAGGGCGATTTTGCTCGTTGCTCGAGACCTTTGCCACCTTTCCAAAGAAGCCCGCGCCGCAGTCGGCGCAGCGCTTGCCGCACCAGCTGCTACGCACCTCTTCAGCGCTCATCGAGCTTTCATTGAGCTTTCAACAACTCTCTTGTGTCTTGGCAAACTTCAACTTCAACTGTTTCAGGTTGTGCGCAAAGTGCTGCGCAGACTGCGCAGAGCTGCGCTGAGGTGATCATGGTTGGAGAATATGAGGATCGTATCATTTCGCGCTGGTGCTGCTGCAAGCACGCCAGCGGCGTGGGAGACTCTTGCACACAGTATCGGCAGCATATCCGCAAGCAACCATGCTACACTACGCACGAACCCGCGACACCAACAAGAGGGCCATCCCACTATCGGCCAGAATCCAGGACTCCCTTCTTGACGGCGACTCAGCGACGCCAGCGGCTCTCCCGCCAGCACGCACTGCCAAGAAGGCGAGGGTGTCACGTGCGCCTGCCGCGGCGGCTTCGTCTGCTGGTGCAGCTGAGGGTGCAGGAGTGGAGGTGAGCTGAGCATGGCATATTTGCTGTTGATGCTTGCAAGCAGCTGTCCACAGATGGACATAGTACACACAATAAATAGCGCCTTAGTTGGAATTGGAGGGTCTTGCGACAGCATTTTTGCGCGGCACACGTCACAACCTGTGTGGTACCTGCTGTGCATGCAATCCACTCACACCTGCATCACTGCAGTGAAATTCCATGTACTTGTTCAGAACATTGTGTCGTAACCTTCGTTTGACGGTCACATGTACATGGTGATACGTGCGAGGACAGGATGATCAGTCAACATGCTGAGCGACTCGGTCAGTCTGTCCAAGCTGGTTGTGACCTCACGCCCACGTCTACCGCACGCAGCACCGCCCCCCCTCGGCCACGAAGAGGCTGTGACGGCACTCTGCACTGCCATGCACGAGGCAGGGGCGACCATCGACGAAGCGGCCCGCCTGCGCGCAACGCTGGAGCAGCCGGCTCAGGCATACGCAATCACTCCCGGAGACTCAGCTGCCTTGGCGGGGATGATGGGCCAGCTGCCTCAGATCTGCGTCGGGCGCCAGTGCGCGGAGACCTTTGCTGTGGTGGGCTTTGACGCACTGGAGGCAGGAGTCGCCATGAACCCTTTGGGTGCACACCTCCACCATTTTCCGGTGAGCGATGCTTCCCAAATTGGTGTCTATGTCAGTGTGCGCCACTCCAACACCCGATGGCACTACCGATGTCAGCTGCATGTGGTCGAGTCATTTTCTTTTTTTGTGCGCAGCGTCGTCATCACATTAAGTAGACTGCGTCTGGTGCTGCTAGTGCGAGGATACAATTGGCAAATTGCTGAGCTCTCATCGACAGCGCAAGCTTGCCATATGCGCCACGTCCCATAGACTAGTGCCACGCACTGCCGCGGACAGTTTCCCATCGCCGTCCTGCTCATATGCTACGCACGTTCCAAACATACATGTGAGCACACGCCACCTCTGGGCAGCGGGCAGCGGCGCCACAGTGTGGTCATCAAGAGCCGCCCAGAAGTTCCACCGTGTGAACACCTACAGGTGCTGCACGGGCTTCCATATCGACTCGGAGGAGCTGCTGAACATCCTGCACGACTGTCACAGCTACGAAGACATGCTCATCACCGACCTCTTCCTGTTGGTAAACGGACCTCGGAGCGGCGGCATCAGCAAGGACACAAGCCACATGACTGTAGTGGCCAAAGTTCTGGAGAGGTTAGGGTTAGGGTTAGGGTTAGGCATTCATCGCCACTGGTAGACCACGATGTCATGCCAGTTTCAAGATAGGTGGCAGTGCTCGAATATGGTCACATCGTGTCGCTGTACATGCATGGTGCCAGAACCAACCAAGACCATTTCCAGCACCAAAGTCGCCAGGCAGATGCATCATAGAACTTGAAGTTGGATGATGCCATGTTGCAGCGCCGTCTCAGGAGCACCCGATGCCTACTCTTTGCCTGAAGTTGACATCGAATTCTTATGTGTTCTCATACGTCTTGGCATTATGGTGCAATCTGAACTTGTCAGCTTCTTCCTGGACTTACAACGGTCACCACAGTGCAACCTTATGTCAACTTCAAGAAAGGGCGCCTGAGTGCAAGATGGTGCTTTCTCGACTTCGCTGATTTGCTTTTACCAACAAACCTGACCATAGCACTACTGCCTGGGTGGCTGCTTGGCTGTCGAGGTTGCCATTGAGACGAGAGACTCGGCGTTGAGCGATTGAAGATGACGCTCCACCTCACCTCCAGAAAAAAATCCTCGTCCGCCTGGTGTTTGCAGGAGGGGCTCGGGTGCTGCGTGTGAGCTCGCGCACGGCGTGTGAGGCCGCATTGCAGACGCTGGAGCGATGGACGGGTGCTGGGGGCAAGCACTACGACATGAAGGTAAATTGAATGCCGATTGATGTGGCAAATCCTTCCCATTATGCATACTTAGTCTATGTACCAAAGCATGTTGTACTAGTCTCTCAACAAGGCACCAAAGGCATTGTGGTGATGTACATGACATGCGGCCTGTGTTGCTCACCGCAGCATTTCAAATTGTTTGGTTTGAACGCTGCATCTCATCCTATGGCTTGCTACACCACTCCAGTCTCCAGAATGATCACGCCATGCCGTAAAGTGTCATGCTGGAGCTGCACAAAGATCATCATCCGCACCACTACCGCGGTTGTGGTATTGCAGGCAGCAGTCGTGCTCGCCACTTGCTCACTCTTCAACAACAACGGATGATCGGCTTTCTGACGTCATTAACCTTGATTATTCTGCATGCTCGTTTTGGTGGCACCACAGGTATCTTGTGTTGCTTACCACAGCATTCAAATTGCCACATGCTCACTCCATTCATGTTATAACAATGGTGGATGGTTGGCTTTCTGAAGTCATTGACCTTGATTTGTCGCTGACCTTGATTTGTCGCGCATGCTCGTTTTGGTGGCACACAGGTGTTGGGCAGCCGCACACACGAGTTCACCGGGGTCACGGTGCCTGGCCTGCCAGTGGACGGCCCGATCGTCGCGGTCGTCATGGCGTCCGAGCACCTGTCCATGCTACGCCTGTCCATGCCGCGGGTCGCCGCTGACATCGTAAGGCAGGAGCTGCTGTTTTGCGCACTGGTCAACTTTTTTGCCCCGTCACCCTTGCAGCAGCCCAGCAGCTGTACAGCTACCTGGGCGACCACAACATCAGCCCTGAGGAGCAGAAGGAGGTATACAGCCTGTGGTGCAGCGAGCTGCCTGACGCCGACAAGGAGTGGGTGGATGCGAAGCTCAACGTCGGTGGCTGCACAACGCTGGAGGCGATGCGTTCCCTCTATGGGCACCGCGGAGGTAATGCCGTTGATTTCTGAAGATTGCTGGAGTCATCTGTGCGCTTGCTGCCATCCACTGCGAGCGCTGGCGCCCCTTTACATTGAAGGTGAAGTTAGTGTGTGCGTGCGTACGTGCTCTCGGTGCTGCCATGCAAGCGTGGTCGGTGGTGTGCATGTGCAGGTGCATGGTGATGGCGGCGGGCTGCGCTAACAGCAAGGCAGGGCTCAGTGGCATCAAGTTGAAGTTGTGTGTAGTTGGGATTGCATCTGAGCTCTGGCACGAATCACTCACCATGGGCTGCGCCTCATGAAAGGGGTGCATCACGGCTCAGCATCATGTTGAAGTTGCGGAGGCAGCGGCAGCAGCAGCGCTGGCGGACCGCCTTCACACACATGAAGCGCTGTTGGTGTTGCGCACTCTTGAGCAGTGCTGTTGCGCGCCATCTGCAGCAGTGCTCAACGCGCGCTGTCGCCAGGCGCATGCTGTCGCAGTCGGGAACTTTGAGGCTTGACTGGGTTTCTGGCTGTGAACTCTGGCGCGTCACCTCACTCAACATACTGCCGCTGCTGCTGCTGCTGGAGCGCGCACGGCTCTTGGCGCTGACACGGTGCGCTGCCGCTGCCGCTGCCGCTTTTTGCGCCACTGCTGCGACAGGCCTGGAGGCGACGTGGTGTGAGGGCGCCATCATCGCCGCAGCGCATCTGGAGGCGCTGCGCAGCACCATTGTGCCGGAGGTCGCTGAGAGCACGGAGGAGCTGTGCGACCTGCAGCTGGACCGCGCGAAGAATGAGCACGGCGGGTACACTCTGTCCCTGCCCGACGGGCGGGGCGGGGGGCAGTGTGCTCGCGACGGCAACGGCGTACAATGCCGTCATGGCCGCCGCGAACACCAGGCTGGGGGAGGGTGTCTTCGCCAGCCTCCACGCCAGACGCCGGGGTGAGTCACCTGGCCTTCGCAGTGGCGTACGCAGGCGCAGCATCTGCGCCGTGATCACTGACAGGTCGCACTTGAGGTTTGAGCACGTCACACCGTGTTCTTCAATCTCAACATCAAGTCAGGCACGTCGCGGGCTCCAGAACACCAATTCCACGGTGTCATAGTCTACATAGCAGTTGCACTCGCCAGCGCTGGTTGCCGTCGGCGCTGCTGAAGGCGCATGCTCGCGCACCTACATAGCTGCAGGGGGTCACCTTCAAGTTCCATACTGACCGTGGGCTGCGCCACATGAAAGGGGTCCATCACGGCTCAGCATCATATTGAAGCTGCATGTAATTCACGTTGAACTGGGCACATTGCTGAAACATGTGATATGGCAAGCCATAGGTGAAGTTGTACTTGGGTGGCGTTCACATCGCACTTGAAGTTGTGCCTTGGGGGGTTCAAGTGCCCCTTTTCACACTTAGCCAGGGGGCTGCAGGCGTGGGTCAAAGCTGCAGGCGCACGGTCGTGTGCATGTATAATTGCAGCAGCAGCAGCAGCAGGGCTCAGCACCCGCAGCGGCGCCCTTTCATCAGCACCAATGGATCTGCGCTCAGTTTGGTCACGTTGAAGCTGGATGCAGTTGAGGCTGCGGTTGAGCTGTGACGCACGACTTCCAGCATGCTGCCTGCCGCTGCTGCAGCAGCGGCGCTCAACAGGCGCAGCATCAGCAGAGTTTTTGCTGCCTGCTGCGTCTCTTTTTAAGGTCAGGCTGCATCTCTTTGAAAGGTCAGGGTTCGGGTTAGGGTTGGCACGCTGTCTTGTGTGGCGTCACCTCTTGAACTCTGATGCTGCGCACAGCTAACAGACATGGGACATTGGACTTTGTGCTTGTGCAGCTGCCCTCCGCCAATGCCTGGATGCGGCGGTGCACGCAGTGGAGGCCGCCAACCAGGCTGGCGCAAAGCCGGAGGAGTTGGCTAAGCTGCAAGCCGCTCATCGGGAGGCCAAGCGTTAGGGTTAGGGTTAAGGTTAGTGTTAGGGTTAGGCACGAGAGGGCCCTCAGCGGCGAGGGGACGGCGAAGGGCGTGGGGTGGAAAAAGAATGGGGAGAAGAACGGTAAGAAAGCAGACCGCCTTCACGCGCGTGAAGTGCTGTCGGTGCTGCGCGCTCTTCAACGTGCTGTTGCACGCCATCTGCGGCAGTGATGAGCGCTGTTGCCAGGTGCGGTGCTCTCTGGGGGTGGCAGCGCTCATCAAAGGGGCGCGTCACGGCTCAGCGCGAGCAGTTCTCATGTTGAAGTTGCGTGTTATTGAGGTTGAACATCGTCACCAATGGATCCACGCTCAGTTTTGGTCATGTTGAAGTCGGATGCAATCGGGCTGCATTTGAGCTGTGATGCATGACTACCCTCTGCACGTTGACCTTTTTGTCCTGGCAGCAGAGCATTCAACATTATGAACATGCACGCGTGCATCTGCCACCGCGGCGTCGCGTTGATGATGTCATTCAGCAGTATGCGCTAGCAAAGGGCGCTGCTGTCGCCACTGCTCGTCCGCCTTCCACAGTTGCTCCGCTGTTGTTGCTGCGCAGACATGCCTGTGGCCGGCCTGTTCAGCAGAGGCAGCAGCTCTCAGTGGCTTGCATCTCTGGCTACTGCACCAACTGACACGACACGCTGGTGCGCGCAGCGATGCTCACAGGAGCCGATCACTGCCAGCACACGCTCGATCTCACATAGCAGTTGAAGTTGTGGTTTGCGGTTGTAGATCACATTGCGGTTGAAGTAGTTGCGCCTTGGATGTTGAAGTGCCTCATTCACATCATTAACCAAGGGCTGCAGGTGTGGATGGGCGCTGAGACACTGCTCACTGCAAGGTCCCATGCATTGCTGCTCAATGTGATCTCCTTGCCGGTGGTGCTTTTCGGCAGCGACCACATGGACTGCGGACGAGGACGCCATACTGCGGCAGCACGTGGACGAGGTTGGCGCAGACAACTAAAGGGGCAAGTGGCCGGCCGTTGCGGAGCTCTTGGCACGGCACAACGCCAGGCGCTGCCGAGACCGCTGGCTTCAACACCTAAACCCCACGCTGGAGCGCACAAAGAGTTCCTGGACGACGGCGGAGGAGAACGTGCTCTGGGATGCTCAACAGCGCCTTGGCAACAAATGGGTTGCCATTGCCAAGCTTCTGAAGGGGCGAACGGATAATGATGTAAAATAACATTTCTATGCCCATTTCTATACTCAACGAAAGATGGCGCGTAGGAAGTGAGCTTCACACCATTCGTGCCAGCAGCGGCGGCAGCGGCGGCGATGCAGCACCATTGCGCCTAAATAACCGCAGCAGCCACCGCCAGTAGCAGCAGCACACGAAGTCCTGCAAGAGAACGGATTTAGCGGAATCAGCAGCCTCAGCACCATCGGCAGCATCACCTGCAAAAGCGAGTAGCAATGACGTCAGCTGCAGCAGCCGCCTTCAACCAGCACCACAGGCACCTTCAGCATTAGCATGACTATGAAGCTAGCGACAGTGCACGTTTTGCCCCATCCTTCAAGGGAAAAGCATAGTGACTACCAGGGGGGCTCTGGGCATGCAACAGTGGTCAGACTGCATGCGAGCTTTTCTTTTTGCAGTTTACTGTAGTTTCAAATGCAATGATTTGAGCAGCTTCAAGGAAATTGTGTTCTGGCAGTCAGCGTAGGTTTGCTTGAGATGAAAATGGCCAGAGGCACCCAGGGGACATGTCCACAGGATTATGCATCCACACAAGACAGCACAGCCTTGCATATTGAAAATTTGACAAGTTGAACATGGCGCACACAGACAAGAGAATGCATGTTGGAGTATCGCCTTCGTATGCCCCTCTTTCTTTGGACTTGCACAAGCTGCTGTGACTGCCCTTGCCATGTGTTCATGAAGCATTGCTTGGAATTCCGTGATCTGTTTTGATATTGCTTTCAGCAGTGTTTTGGCATCGCTCTGCATTATTCGCTGAGTACATCAGCCTCATGATAGCGCAAGTCTGCGTGTTGTGCGATTTGTGTCATGTGATTACGGGGGGAACTTGATAGTCTGATTCAGTTTGTTGAAGTTGATCATGCGTGTGTACCTCTGTGCGAAGGCGGGCTGGGCTAAGTGCAACTAGAATTTGGAGCTGCAAGAGTGCCTGCGGATGCCGCATTTGCAAGATTTGCCCGACCATACCCACAGCAGAGTGCGTGTCACCACTCATGGACATCACAGTATATGCAAGCACGGCTGAGGGCATTCAAGATGTGGCCTTGGCATTGCATTCACTTTCTACTAGTAGTACACGACGCAGCTGCCGCTGGATCAGGGGCCGCGGCGGCAGCACAGGCGGCACCAGCGGCAGCAGCAGCAGCGGCGGCGCACGGCGCAACTACTCCGGCGGCAGCAGCAGCGGCGGCAGCAGCAGCTGCTCCAGCATCAGAGGCTGCTGCAGCAGCGGCAGCACATGTTGCACCTCAAGTGGCCTCGGCGGCATCACTAACTGCAGCATCAACAGCAGCGGCTGCGGGCATAGGCAACACAGCTGCTACAGGCCCTAGCCTAAGGGCTGCTGCAGCACCTCCAACAGGAGCAGCGTCGGCAGGCGGCGCCGCAACCGTGCCGGCTGCGACAGCGGCAATGGCGGTGGCAGCTGCCAATGCGGCAGGTGCTGCACCAACACCTGCGGCAGCAGCAACACCACTGGCAGCAGCAGCAACGGCAGGCGGCGCAGCTGCAGCACCAGCGCACGCAGCAGCGGCAGCCGTCAATGCAGGCGCTGCGCGTTCCACACCAGCAATGCTACAAGGCGCAGCAGCAGCAGAGGTGGCGCGCCTGCCCCTCATGCGGACGATCGCCACAGCTGCCACATCTCTACGTGCAGCAACAGGTGACAAGCTGGAACATATACTGCCACCAGCGCTAACGCCACTGCAGCAGCAACCACCTACGCAGCAGCCGCCGCTGCGGCCGACAGCAGGTGGTGGCACTGGTGCGGATGCTGCTTGCGTACTTGACGCCAGTGCTCTGCAGTTGCAGTGTAGCCTGAAGCGCCCCAATCAGAGTGCGCTTGCAGATGCCGTCGCTACCGAGCTTGCAGATAAGGTGGAGGCGGACCTGCAACAGCTGCCGCAGGGCACGCAACGCACGCAAGCACTTGCTCGATTCCGGTCGCAGCGCCACATGCACTCGATCGGCATGGCATTCCTCAACGAGCCCATGTACTCCACAACGGCTTCGTTCGATGGCCTATCCTGGCAGCTGGCCGTCAAACGCGCCATCGGAGTAGAGGAGCAGACGGCAGGCTGCAAGCTGTGCGGGAAGTCGCCGGGCGGCACCCTGCATGCACGGCTGTGTCAAGCGCCACGCGTCAAGGCGCACGACACCATCGTCCACAATAGCGTCAAGAGGGCCACGCAGCGCATCCTGCGGCAATACCTCAAAACGGGACTGGTGGACGAGGACTACACGCCGTTTCTGGGGTCCGCCGGGCCGCCGGGGAGTCGCAGGATGGACATCGTGCTGCCTGCCGACGCCTTCCCGGTGACCGGCTGCGACGACCCGACACGCCACCGACCGCTCATGGTGGACGTTACCTGCTTCGAGGCACAGGTGGCGTCGCGGGCGGCGAAGACTGCAGCAGACCCCGAGCGATGCTGCCGCGACCAAGAGGCCGCCAAGACTACCCACTATTCTGGTCATTATGATCAGAATTGCTACAAACTTGCCACTTTGGCAATAGGGTCATTTGGCAGCATCGGGGAGCAGGGGCGGAAGCTGCTGGAGGCTGTGGCGACGGAGTATGCCAGCAGGATGTCAGTGCCCGGAGGAGCGCGCCCTAAAGCTCTCAAGGGCATCGCCCTGGCGCGCTTACGCTCGGCACTGTCGGCAGCGCTCCGCATGGCGTACTCTGGCCGTGTCATGACACACATGGCAGAATCCAGGGGGGGGGGGCACATGGAGGAGGACGTAGGGGAGGACCCCGAGATGCCATTTGGCGGCGGCGGCGTTTGAGTGGTTGTCGTTGCGACACTTTCAGACTGTCATACGACATGTAGATTCCTTACAGCTAGATGCCAATCATCTGGGCTTTTTCGCGCCCTGAGCGAGAATTAATAAAAAGTACGAGTACTCGTCCTGTACGAGTACTGCCTTTGAAATCATGTACGAGTACTCGTCCTGTACGAGTACGGCCTCCGAAATCATGTACGAGTACTCGTACAGTACGAGTACTTGCGTACGAGTGCTTCTACGAGTACGAGTAACGAGTAAATGACTTGTCTCGTCCCAACTGTGAAAGCGTCGTACGTCCTGTTCATTTGATAGCATTGTCATAGCACCCTTCAACGCAATGGGCATTGCTGATGGAATGTGCTTGGCAATTGCTTGTGAAGTCGCTCAGCTCTCCTGCCTCCACCATCCATCGCTGTCCTTCATCCATTGCTGCTCTCCTTGCTCAGCCCAATTTGTACATAGTTGAAAGCTCTCAGACATAATGCAGCAGTAGAATTCAGTTGGAGCGCTGGTACCCACCTGCGCTTGCGTCGAGGATGCCTGGACACAAGGCAGGGACGTTCTGGTTGCGTGCTGAATGCGCGGGCTCTAATCATGGCTCCTCTGTGTGTGTGATTAGGGCACACAGATCGTTGAAAAAGCAGTGCCCGAGTTTCCTCGCGCGATCACAAACGGCACGTCCCCCGTTACCGTAACCGATCTCTTCGTCCTGCCGTTGTTGTTTTTTGCATACATTTATAAAACAAGAAAGATGTCCCAAGTGCACATTACAATCGTGAGAAATACCAGTCCTGTGGCTAACATACCTAAGGCACGCACGACCAGGCGTGGAGAGAGCTCTGGGCTGGCACATTGTGACAGCATTGCAGCATTGTTGCGAATGCAAGACGCGTCCATCCTCCTGAAACTGGCACAGAAGCGGCCAACAGGGAACTCACACATGTACACACTCGACATGTAGATTCCTTACAGCTAGATGCCAATCATCTGGGCTTTTTCGCGCCCTGAGCGAGAATTAATAAAAAGTACACACTCATGGTCACACTTGAGGCGCAGTGCGCGTCTGCCATCACATATTGACAGCTGTCTGGCTACAGGAGCGCACAATGCAGGCACCAGTCACAGGAGTGCTGCTGACTCTGACATCATGGCATTACACAAAGATCGCCACGTGCTCACAATATGCTGTCCACACCTCTACAAAAGAGTCATTGCAATGCTTCCGTTTGCATCAACTTAAAGGTTAAGCTGGCACCAAAGACATCAGAGCGGAAGTGAACGCATCCTGACCGCATGCAGGACAACATGCCAAGGCACTAGACCACTGGCAGTAGATGAGGTGAAGAAAAACGGGCAGACCTTGCGGAAACACACAATGTCCACCCACAAAATGTAGGAATGTAACATTTACCAACATATGTGCCATCTGGATTGTATGTACACTACAGTGCCTGCATTATAGCTTGCTGGGGACCTTGATCCCCTTCAATAAGGAATTTAGCTTCATGGATTTCATAACACTGCCTGCACAACGCACACAGGCAGAGAACACCAGTGAAAAAGGCAGAGGTGGGTTGGCGATCGGATGGTTACAGTGGTCAGCGCAGCAGTGCACAGTCACAAGTTAGCTAAGCAGACCACAAATAACATGCATGACGAAAGGTGTGTGGCGTTACATGAGCTCAAAACATGGCACGCAGCTTCTGTACTTGTGCATAATGTGGCCATTTCAAGATATGACAACTCTGCAGAGCACAAGTGAAGAAGCAGACGGGGAGCAGATGGGGAGCGGACGTGCTCATGTGCAATGAGCAGAGATGGCGCGTAGTGCGTAGCGTAGAATTTTTTGACAAGTGCGCGTACGAGTATTCCAAAACTTGTAGCTGTGGCTACCCGTACAAGTTTAACTGGGGAGCTGTGCCAACCGGTACCCGTATACTTCCCGTGTACTCGTTGCACCGGTTATTACTGGTTCAACAAGTTTTTCACCAGCTGCACCAGTTATTTGGAAGGCTTACCAGTATTCATGTGATGCAAACGTCATAGTATGCTCATGTACTGACTCATAACTGGCATGAATGTGAAGGCTGCAAGAGGTGGGCACGCATTTGCACGCGAATGTCTCAAAAGTGTAATTTGCATGATAGCATAGCGTGCGGCACACACGTCACAGCAGCAGCATGCCAGCACAGCTTGTCCTCTACGAATGACTCACGAAGTGAACGCATCAAGCTGAAAGCCGCGTGCTGTGCAGCACTGCTTGCTGTCGGCGTCGGCACCTGTGTTCTGCAGGCGGCCGAGCGTGCGTGCGTCGCTACACATAGTTTCATGAACTCTAACCTCGTCCTGCTCAAAGCTGGAAGGACTTTTCGAGCTGCTCAATCGGAAGGAAGTGGCAAACATCGCTTGCCATCGGTCGCTACCATAACCATGATGTTCCCTCGGCAAAACTCCCGAGCACCGACAGAATAAAGCGGGCATTTAACTTGTACCGCAAGTTATCAGCTGCGGGACCGATGGGTGTTTACGCGTCGCCTTCCACGGCAAGTTACACGTACCGGTTAACGTGTGCGGCGCAGCGGGCCACCGGTTACGGATTAAAACCGGTACAAAAACTTGTACTTGTACCGGTGCAACAAGTTAACGCGCCACAGCTGACAAACAAGTTCCCTACTGGTTGAGGATCTATGCTCGCGGCAGCGAGCGTGTGAGCTGTTGAGCAGCCACAGTGGTTTTAATGGTGCCACATCCAAGGACAGCATCTTGATGTCTTTCAACGTTACAACTGCCTGGGCGTGAAGTACCTCGACGTGCAGATGAGCGAAAGCAATGCTCACAACAGCATGTAATTATGTTCTGGCATAGCAGTCAACATGAGCTGCAACACAGAACGGACAAAGCAAAGTGTATGCTGGGTATGCTGAGCATTGTGCTCACCTTTGACCTTCATCTTGCCCTTCATGAAGGCTGCCTGCGGCGTGAGCTTGCCACTACAAATCAGCAACAGATTTGCCTCGTCCAACTCTATCGTCGCTTCTGCGGGGGATTCCTGGAGAAGGTACGGCAGCGATGCAGGGTATTCAGTCTCTGCGCCCCAGAATTAAGTGCACCATCCAGTGGCGTAAGACTCACTCTATTTTGAAAGAGGGTCACTACTGAGCGCCAGGGGACAAGGCTGATGTTTGCGGCCCTGCATTCAATATTGCTGGTGATACCATGTGTGGCGCATGATAGGTGGAGCATGACCACAGCTAGCAGAATGCAATGTCTTACTCTTGGGAAAGAGGTGCGGTGGCATTGCTGAACCGCACGGAGCGGCTGCGATCTATCACGGGGAAAGAGGAGCCGCAGCATTTGGCTAACAAAAACGCACAATGCAGCTGCAGTCGTGCTGAAACTCATTGCTCGCGCGTTTCCCATAGAGTGCCTGAGGCAATCGTCTGCAGACTGAGTCTCTCGCCTCACAAGGCATTCTGTCTGGCGGGGGGTCACAACGCTGAACATCATGATAATATGTGTGCAGCAGTGCTCACCGTATCACCCTCCTTGATGCTGCCTGTGCCATTCTTCAAGTCCACCAACCACACCTTCTGCAACTCCGCCTCACCGCCAGATGCTGGTATGGTCACCATGAACCGGAACACTGCTCCCACACGCCGCACCATTTTGGTGCCCTCTGCTGCCACCTTTTCTGCCATTATGCCAAACAGCACATCTGCCACTGCCATGGTGGCAGCTAGCGTTTGCCCTTCAGGCCTTCTTGGATGGAGGACAGCCCAACAGTGCCTTTTTTCGCTTTTCAAGTCCAGCGTGAGGGCCTGTGGCACCTGTCACTGTGAAACGAATGGAGATCGTCAGGGGTGCATCGAATGTGGTGGCCTGTGATGTCAGGCAAGACCTGGTTCTGTAAATGGTCACGCACCATCATGGCAGGTGTATGCATTGCATGAGACCAAGCGTGACTTCATTGTAGAACATCACATTGAAGAGGTCATGTTGGCAGAGAGCTGCAACCTGGTCTGCGACCGAGCTTCACCTCTACTAAGGAGCTTGACCTCTACCAAGGAGCAATTGGACAGCAACGGCAAACTTTGCACAGGGCTCAAACTCGCTTTTTCTTTGCATTGGCGGCGGCTGACAGCACCCCGGCAGCAAGCCAGACCCCTGTCCGCTGAACATTACGAAGAGGACAGCTTGCACTTCGTGCTGCCCTCTTACCGTGTGAGCGATTGAATTGCTGTCAGCGGGCAGCACCACTGAGGTATCAGCAGCGGAGGGCCGTTGCTATGCTGCACTCTCGCAGTAGCAACGACGCCTCAGCCCGCAATGGCATCGTGCGGATGCCTGGTAGGTGGGGCCTGACTGGCGGCTGACAGAGCTGCTGCCCTGAACACCACACGTGCCGGGGGGCGCCAGCATCGCCTGCCTCAACCTTTTTTCTTGTTTATCACTGCCCTGTGCTGTGTTTACGCTTCGCTACGCTGGCATGGGATTAAGCTGGATCATGGCGGATCATGTTTGACATCGTGAGTCCCATACCTTATTCGCTGGATCCGTGCTCCTGAGGCTTACGCGGCGATATTGCGGAGCGCAGTATACATCCAGCAACGCTGCAGCTGCGCCGCCTTGGCCACCTACGTCCACAGAACCTGAGTATGGGAGAATTGAAGTAGCGCAGTTACTTAGCGGGTTCTAGCTGCATGAAAATCCATCTTTCCATTACAAGGAGAGAGGTGGAGTAAGCAGCTGTGGCTGGCGCCAGAGGGGACGGCATGGTTCGGGCGCATCAAATCGTGCCTCAGGCAGCTGGCATCACGTGCCATGCCTGGAACAGCACTGGCGACAGTAAGTTGATGTTGCCAGTTAATCTGAAGATTGCAACAGTTGCAGATAGCCAGCCAACTCGCAGCATCGCTGCTACCATGTTGCAATATTAGCGTGATTTTTCTCGTGCAACTACGCAGTAACATCAGCAGCACCTCAAAAACGTGAGCAGCGATAAATACCTAGCCAGAGTTTATTGAAGTTTCAGATATCTTACGGTACAGATTGAAATCATTAGGGTACTGCAACTTGCCCTCGTGGGCGCATTTTGATTTCTCGAAAATGAGTGTTGCGGTGTACATCAATGAGTACATTCGACGTGTTGGTATGGTGCACTAACTGACAAGCGCAAGTGATACACCCAGCAAAAATCCACAAAGTAGAACAGGGTGAAACACAGCAAACACACAATATTCAAGCAAGTTGAGAAAGATGAACAAAGCACACTTTCTTCTAGGCTATCCTGCTTGAGCGATTGCAATATTCATGCACAACAGCACTCGTTGCTTGGGGAACGCTGTGAAATGGTTTCGCGCTGTGCAAGGCAACACGTTCAGCACAGCGCTAAACCAAACTTATCATATTGTAGCCACTTGTAGCACTTGGACTTGAAAGTTGAGTGTCGCACCGCATGCTACACGTCTAGCCAGCACAGCAACAGATGAGCAATCGCTCGCAACGACCGCTTACATGGCCTTTGTTAAGCAGTATGCTGCCCTGCTTGCCATTGCTGCCAAGCAGGGGCACACAGTTGTTGCTGCTTTGGCTCAATGCACGCCAATAGACGACTGTTGCGTGGCCTGATTCAAAGTGTGCTTCCTATCTGTCGCTTTGTGTCAGTGACAAGACTGTTAGTAATCAGTCGGTGCACTTGCAGGGTATCCGCGTGCTACTATTGGGACCACCTGTGCATCAACGGTATCGTGGTGCCTCTGCAGCTGCAGGCGCACTTGTCAGCTGCAGCCTCTAACTACGCTTTACGCTGGAGACACTGCTGATTTGCACATGTTGTGAACTATTGTCGCTGTACACTAACAGCTTCACTGTACATGAACAGCTTTGCATCGTGCTGCTGTGTCGTGCGCATTGCAGTGTTGGCGCTGTGCCCCAACAACAATGAATTGCACATTTATGAAGGCTGCAATTCAGCGGACATGGCATCTTGGCGACGGGCCCACGTCTTGGCTGAGGTGTGTTGCTTCAACACTAACCTCAACCCTTATCGGCACCCTAGTGCTGGACAAGGTTGATGTTGACAGAGATTGAAAATGTCGCATCAGCGTATACCGGCATATGCAAGCTACGGCATCACCGCCTATGATAAGCGATGAAGTGTCTGTTGCTTACAAGCGTCAAGCACATTGTCGACAATCCGCTGCTAACACTACTATAGTGGCGCTCCATGCTGAAGTAAAAGCATCCATTGCGATGTCACACTCACTGAGGGTGCTTGAATATACATGTATCACACTGAGATACATTATCTGAACATATACTCCTGCGCATGCTATATGTTTGAGTGAGGCAGGGTCGCCATGCTGGATTGCCGCCTTGTTATTTCTGGTGTTCACGCTTGAACTTAGGAGATCATGGCGTAAGCCCCTACATGTCTACTTGTAAACTACACCTGCATGGCTCATTGACGTTTCGTTGCGCAGCGCTGCCTACTGATGTTGAAACTGCCCTCAGGGTTGCCAGAACTGCTCGGAAGTGTAGCAGCAGTGCGGAGCCTGTGCTTCCAGGGTCCTAGCTGGTCCTTAACCAGCAGTGACAGTGACGAAATGTGTACAAGCTCTTGTGCATGTGTGGCTGGTACTAGCCTTGGGCCTGTACATAATTGATGGCCTTTATCAATCATTACGTTGAGCATTGTACATGCACAATAAGCGTTGGTGTGCAACAACGTGTTCACACATATGCAACCCCTTGTGCGCCGGTTTTTGTGCGTTTGTGTCAACGCTCAGCATAACTTCAACTCTCACGCACAACAGGTCGCAGTTAGTCATCTCCGTTTCCATTGTTGCTGCTGCACAGACACAGCGGTTGCGCTAGGTGTGAAAGCAAACTGCCAGACACTTCAAACTTGAAGTTGAACTCTGAGTTTCTGCGCGATTTCTGTACTTGTTGCTGTCCTGCGCGCCGCAACCCCGCACAGCACGACATGATCATCTCCGGCATCAGCTGGAGCCACGCCAACAACAAGATCGTCACGTGCAGCCACGACCGCAATGCCTTTGTCTGGAAGTTCGACGCCGCGGCCAACCGCTGGGTGCCCACGCTGTGCGTGCTGCGCATTGACAGGGCAGCGCTCAGCGTGGAGTGGTCGCCCGACGGCACCAAGTTTGCGGTGGGCAGCGGCAGCAAGAGCGTGCCCGTGTGCTTCCACGACAACTCGCAGTACACGGACTGGTACGTGAGCAAGATGATCAAGAAGCACAAGAGCACGGTGAGAGCCGCCGCGCGCACACATGCAGAAGGTCATGTGCGTGCGAGCGGGTTTTGTGGTGTGGTGCATGACGTCAGCGCTCATCTCCTCTGCTAGAATCACTGTGTTGCAGGCCTACATTTGTACATACACGTGTCGAGCACTGCATAGTCTATAGCAATGGGACTGGAGCGGCAGGTGTTGCCGCCACCCCCACTCTCTGCAGGAGCTGTTGCATTCCGGCTGCCTGACAAAGTGCCTCACTACGTCCACAGAAGCATGTGTCAACACGTGCATCGAGGCACTGACCCGTGACTGATCATTGTTCCAGGTCGTTCAAGTGTAGAATACCACCTCTACCTGTGAGAGTGACACTGACCCACACACTGGTGATTTATCGCTGATCAGGTGATTCAAGTGGCGTGGCACCCCAACAGCCAGATCATCGCGACCGTCTGCAGTGACAGGCGCTGCCGCGTAATCAGCGCGACGATGCAGGAGGTGGATGCCACAGCTGATGCAGGGCCCTTTGGCCAGCCTGCGGCTTTTGGCGAGGTGAGGCGTAGTGTAGATGAGTCATGAGTCCTTGATAGAGTCACTCGGGTAGAATACGTAGGTGCGCAGAAGCGGGCTGGTAGGGTGTGAAGTCCAGTACATGTTAGTTGCAATATTGACATCGCGCAAATCACCGTGCAGAGGAACCTGAGCTTGAGCCATGACAGCAACAAGTCACACACACGTGCTAGTGTGTTGGAAAGGAAGTGATACTACAAAGCACAGCAAGCCTGGGCATTCCAGCTCAGGATTGCTGAGTCATCCATGAAAAAGATCTCGAACTGATCTCGAACAGATCTCGAACAAACTGCAATGTCAAGTGCACAACTTCAAGTGCAACCTGACTGCTACAAAACAGTGCTCAATTCAACACCCTCCCCCAGTCAACACTCCCATGAGCTTGACTGTCAAAACTGAAATGACAACTGTGGCAGAGCCTGGTGCCTTACTCTGCGCTGCCACTAAACAACAACTGCAATCATGCGCTGCCCAAAAGCGCCGCTGTGTGGAAGTGGTGCTGAACTGTTGGTCAGCACATCTGCATGCTGCTCCTGTGTGCGCACTGACTCTACTGAAACTAGTCCAGCCTGCACTTGCTCGCGCACATAATGGTACTTTACATCAATGTGCTTAGTGCGCTGCGAGGCACCTGCGTCCGCAGCTAAATGGATCGCCGCTGCATTGTCCTCCATAATGCGCACCACCCCCTGCTCCGCGCCAAGAAACTCCAGCAGCTGCGCCAAAGGCCGCACTTCCTTGCTAGCCTCGCAAAGCGCCACGTACTCCGCCTCCGTTGAAGAAAGCGTGACGCAAGGCTGCAGTTTCGAGCGCCAAACTACCGCCGCTCCGCAGAGCAGAAACGCGTAGCCGGTCTGACTGCGCCGCGTAGAGCTGTCGCTGGCGAACGACGCGTCCGCATAGCCGACCAGTTGCAGCTGCGCTCCCTCCTGCCGCCTGTAGGTGATACCTGTGGGGTGGCCCATCAGGCAATGCAGCACGCGCTTGGCTGCCTCCATGTGGCACCGCTTGGGCTGCGCCATGTGCCGCTGTAGCTGCGACACCGTAAAGCTGATGTCCGGGTGCGTGCAAGTGGCTATCCACTGCAGTCCGCCAACCATGCTCTGGTACTCTGCTACCTGAGCTCCCTCCAGCTGCGCTGACTCCTCTGCTGCAATAGCCGTTGTCGCCGCTGGGTTGTGTGCCGGATGCGCGCCTAGCTGGTGGTGACGCTCCAGCAGCGTGTTGATGTAGTCTGGTTGCGAGAGCGTGATGCTGCCGTCGTCGTGGCGCGTGAAGTTGATGCCGAGGAACCGCGTGGGAAATCCCAGGTCCTTGATGGCGAACTCGCTGGCGATGAGGTCAACGGTCGCCTGCAGCACGCCGCTGTCCGTGCTGCCCGTTGTGAACACGTCGTCCACGTAGATGACCACGATGACTCCGTTGCTGCAGTTGCGCAGCACGCAAGCGTCCGCCGGTGACTGAACAAAGCCGTGCTCCAGCAGAAAGTCGATCAGCTTCCTGTGCCAAAGCGCTGGGCTCTGGTGCAAGCCGTAAAGTCCCTTGTGCAGCTGCATCACAAGAGGCTCGCCGTCTGCTCCGCGCTGCACGTAGCCCTCTGGCTGCCGCACGAATGTAGGCTTGTCGATGTCGGCTTGGACGAACGCGTTCATGACGTCGCAGATGTGTAGCTGCCAGCCGTGATGAGCAGCTAGCGCCACAACAGACCGTAGTGACTTGATGTCTGCGGTGGGCGCGTAGACGTCGTCGAAGTCGATGCCGGGTCACTGCTGATTGCCCCGCACTACTAGCCGCGCCTTGTGACGAACAACCTCGCCTTGCTCGCCGAACTTGGTCTTGAAGACCCAAGTGCAGCCAAGCACTTTGGCGCCCACCTCCACCTCACTGCGTGGAATGAGACTCCAAGTGCCCCTGCCCTGCAGCTCCGCAATCTCGCGATCGCACGCTGCTCGCCGCTTGCCGCCATCAGTGCCCGAGACAGCCTCCCTGTACGACTTGGGGTCTGCTGGCACCTGCTCCGCCAAGGCAGCAAATCTCGCGGCAGGCTGAGCCGAGTAACCGCGCCCGCTGCGCGTACGCGACGCCTCAGGTGCTACTCAGGCGCCCTCCCCGGGCTCTGCTGCTTCCACATCTGCTGCATCTGCTGTTGCGTCTGCTGCATCTGCTGCGTGCGCGCCAGTAGGTTGAGGCTGCTGCTGTTCTCCCTCCTCCACTGATGGCGCGTCAATAGTGGCAGGCGACTCTCCGGGCATTTCTATGAAGGTGACATTCCTGCTGACCACTACTTGCCGGGTGCGCTCGTTGTAGATAAGGTATCCTCCGCGAACAGACTCTGACCAGCCGACCAGCCGCCCGCGCCAGCCCTTGTTGGTCATCTTGCCCTGTTCGCCTTCCGCGCACACGTACGCATAGGAGCCAAACACCCGTATGTGCTCCAGGTTCGCCACCTTGCCCGTCCACGCCTCGTACGCCGTCTGCCCCCCTATGGCTGAATGAGGGCTCCTGTTGATGAGGTAAACTGCCGCCTGCACTGCATGCTCCCATAGAAATAGTGGGAGGGAAGCATGCTGCAGCATGCAGCGGGCCTTGCTGTTGATTGTGCGCCAAGCCCGCTCCGCGATGCCGTTGGACTCCGGAGTGTACGGCGAAGAGTGGCTGAGCAAGTACCCCGCCGAGCGCGCGTGCTCCTGAAGATCTGCGCTAATGAACTCCTTTGCGCAGTCCATGTGCAATTCGTGCATATGCACCGCTGCAGGCGCCAGTACCTCCCTGCGCAGCCGCTCCACGTCTGCCACCTGGTCACCCTTGTGCCGGTGACACAGTAAATTACATGGTACCTAGATACCTCGTCGATGAACACCCAAGCGTAGAGGCTCCTGTTGCGGCTCTCCACCTCGTAGGGCCCGGCCGTGTCCGAGTGCCAAAGCTGTCCTTTGGCAGTAGCACCCTGTGTGGCCTGAGGGGGGTGCGGCTGGTGAGCTGCCTTGCCCAAATGGCAGGTCTCACAAGGCTCCAGCTCCCCAACTGGAAGTTGAACTCCGGTCCCCTCCGTATCTGCAAGCCTCCGCATGTCCGCCAGGTTGAGGTGCCCCAGCCGCTGATGCCATCGCTGCAGAGAAACCTTCGCTGCATAAGCGGCTGCGCCCTCCTTACCGCCTCCAGCAAGCTGTGCGGCTTTGCTGTCCAGACGCACCCTGAAGCGGAAAAGGCCTCCGTATGGCTCCAAACGTACCTCCTCGCGAGGTTCTCCAGGCAGAATTAACTTGGAGTGATGCTTGCTGAGAATGACACTGCCGCCATGCTTGGTCAGCTGTGAGGCACTGAGCAGTAACTGTCCTGACCCGGGAATTACTACTGCCTCCCGCACCAGCAGCTGCTCCTCGCGCCCGTGCTTGACTGGCACCTTGATGTGCAAGTCCGCTACGCCCACCGACACCGTGACCTCCCCAGAAGCTGAAGCATGAGCAGTCTCCACCGGGATACGATCGGGCCGCCATGCTGAAACTACTGAGCTCAAGTCGACCCCAAGCTGCAAAGGGTCAATGATGTGCCGGTTTGCTCCACTGTCCACGTAAATGTAGACATCGCCAGACGCCTGCTGCTGCTCAGGCACAGCTGCTGCTAAAGCAGTGCCCTCACCCTGCGACTCTCCGACCCGAGCGATGCAAGCCCGTGTAGGATCCTCGCCGCCTGCCTCTTGCTGACGACGCTGCTGCTTCGCCAAGGACTTCTTTGCCGCAAATGACCCTGGCGCCGGCTTCTTGCCGGCCTTTTTCTGTTTGCACTCGTAAGCCCAGTGACCTACGCGCCCGCACCAATGACACGCGCCCTTGACTTGAGGCACGCTCCTGTCCAGACCCTTGCCTGGAACCTGTGCTGCAAAGGCTGCCGCGCCCTTGCCGGTCCTCGCAGCTGCGACCTCCGCGTCGTAGTGCGCCTTGAGCTGCCGCTCCGCCTCATCCAAGTCCATGCGTGGCATGCACCGGAGATTAGTAGCCACCATCCGGTAACATTCCGTGTTGGGGAGACCCCGCAACAAAAGCAGCAGCAGCTCGCCATCAGCCATCGCTATACCCAGCGTGGCCAATCTGGACCGCAGGTAGCGCGCGTGACCGAAATACTCCGCCACCGAGCGCTCCCCCATCTCCAGAGAGTGCAGCTGGTCCGATATTGCCATGGCCGTACTGACGCTCCTAGGCTCGAACCTCCGCTGCAACGCCCTGAAGGACTCCCTTCCGTGCCTGTTGTTCCCGTCGCGTAGTAGGATGTAGTGGACGTCAGTCGCCTTGCGGGACACGCAGGCGACCAACGCTGAGTAAATCCTGACGTCCAGCTCGTCGTAGACGCGCTGGTTGCTGGCCCGCAGCCCAACGTCGAACTGCTCTCCCCATTGCACCATGCATGCCGGGACTCCTTCGCACAGCAGTGCCGACTCAAACGCGTTGGCGAACATAGGCCAATCCTCCTCCTTGCGGTCGAATAACTCTAACTTCAGCTTGAGCTTAAGGCTCATAACCGTTGCAATATTGACATCGCGCAAATCACCGTGCAGAGGAACCTGAGCTTGAGCCATGACAGCAACAAGTCACACACACGTGCTAGTGTGTTGGGAAGGAAGTGATATTACAAAGCACAGCAAGCCTGGGCATTCCAGCTCAGGATTGCTGAGTCATCCATGAAAAAGATCTCGAACTGATCTCGAACAGATCTCGAACAAACTGCAACGTCAAGTGCACAACTTCAAGTGCAACCTGACTGCTACAAAACAGTGCTCATTTCAACAGTTAGGTTCACCGTACGGGTTACCCTTTTTGCTGTCAGTATGCCGCCTAACCCTAAACCCAACCCTAGTTGCCCATGCAGTCATACCTTGTGCACTTGTTTTGATTTGAGTATACAGCAAATATGCTCCTGCACATCACTCTCGCTCTCTCTGTGGGCGTTCACATCCACTGCAATGCAGATACGCCCAGCTGGGCAGAGCTGATGCAACTTCTATGCATATCGTTAACCCTAACCCTGGCCCTGACGCATGTCTGCACAAGTGAAAGCATCAGCTCTGGCTCAAACATACTCCAACTCTGAGCCTCAACTGCTCTGTGTCAGGACTAGGATTGCGCTTGGGATTAAATTGGTTCTTAAGGTCACCTATTGCAGGATCACAAAGTTTCGGTTGACAAAGCACTGACCCCCCCCCCCCTTCCTTCCCCCCCTGCCCGTATTGCAGGTATACCCCAACGCCGAGTACCCATGCGCGGGCTGGGCAGTGGCTGCCGCTTGGAGCCCCTCCGGCACAAAATTGTGCTTTGCCGCCCACGACAGCAGCATACACATTGTAGACTACGCAGCAGGCGGCACGGTGTGCGCCGTCAACTACAGCCTGCTGCCACTGTCGGCGGTAATGTTCTTGGGCGAGGGCGCCGTGGTGGGAGGGGGGCATGACATGGAGCCGCTGCTGTTCAGCCGTGACGCGCAGGGCGGCTGGTGAGTTGTTTCACTTGCACTTGAGAAATTGAAGTTGGGGTTTTACTCTTTGTTTTGATAAGCGGAGTGATACATGCGAGTGCACTTCCAATACTGTCAAGAGACATGTACGCGTGTGTCGTGTGTGAGCATACGGCGTTCAGCAGTTTTGCTGCGCAAACTCTGTGGCAAATGCCATCTACCGCATACTGTTCATGGGTATAAGCCAGGTGTAGTATTGTTATTGTCGTGCGGTGTTGTCGGGGGAGCTTGAAGGGAGTAGAGGCCACATGGACCTTACTTGGTTTTGGTGGTGACCTGCATGTCACCTGGCAGTGACACCTGTATACCCACCTCTTGACCCACCCGCTGCAATCACTTCTCATCTTCCATGTTGTGGGCTTTGCCACAATGGACCCCAACTTCAAATGTCTATAGCCGCAACTGCTGAGACCCACCTGTGGTGAGGACGCTGGCAACTCATCTCTCACGGCGGAGATACTGACTTCCACTTGTGCTGCGTGCGCGCTGCGCAGGGCCATGAAGACGCGCCTGGACACGGACTTCAGCGCATCGCGCAAGGGCTCGCAGCAGGCCGCCGTCACCAAGATCTCCGCCGCGCGCGCCATGTTCCAGGCCAAGACCACGCGCGGAGAGGAGGCCTCTGATGGCGTGTCTGCCACTTTCAAGACAACGCACAGGAACGCCATCACCTGCATCCGTGCCGTGCCCAGTGGCGGCGGCGGCGGTGGTGGTGGTGGTGGGCAGTTCTCGACTACCGCGCTGGACGGGCAGATAGCCATGTGGGAGACGTCGTCGCTCAATGTGGATATGGGCGCCTTGCGCATCTGAACCTACAGTATGCGGTTTCACTGCCGCAGCGCTCAATTGGTGCATTGCGGTGGTGCATCGTTTGGCATGGGCACTGGCACGCGCTGCGCATGTACCCCGACATAGCCCCGAGGCGGCTACTGGTGCTAGTAGTTCACAGCAGTTCAGGGCCAGACCACTGTCTACTGCGCGTCGACCTCAGTGATGCAGATTGTCGCTGGCCCTGAGGGTAGTCGACGTAGTTGCTGTGGGAGGGGGGCAATGCGCAGTGAACGGTGGCATCAGAGCCAGCGGCACTGGCAAGGGGGGGCCTCATGGAACGTCTTGTGGTGTACATAAGAATAAAGCATGTGGCCGCAAAAAATGCCCAATGGAGCATGCGCACCTAGCACTGCCGTGTGCAACCAGCGTGGCAGCTGTATGTGTGTGTTGAGCAGAGTGGTGACAGTTGCCAGTGCTGTGTCCCTGATCCTGGGTAATATGATGACAATGGCTGCGCACGATGCACCCCGTTGCATGGTGTCTTCTGAGCTAGCTTGCACATGTCGGTGATGTGTCCGCTGCAATCATGCCCCCAGTCATATATGTTGCCCTACATACCTTACCCGGATACTCTGCCAGGTCTTCATCAAGGGGTCGGATGTAACTATATGTGGTTCTTTTGGCGGAGCTGAGGACAGGAGCGACTCTGTCCACAGCACTTAAAATGCCATTGACATTAGGTGCACCATTCCCCACCTCCTCCGAGGACAGGAGCGACTCTGTCCACAGCACAGCTAAAGTGCCATTGACTTCCCCCACCTCCCTCCCTTCCTTTTCCTCCCCAAAATGTAACCGTTGACAGTTGATCGCTTGGTGAGCAGACACATGCGCAGTGCGGAGAGAGAGCAGGCTGCTGCACATTGGAAAGGAGCGCGGTCACTGCAGCAAAGCAGCACAAAGCATATTAGTGAGCTCACGCTGGCGAACCAACTGCCAGCAGCCGCAGCAGCGGCAGTCATCGAGCTGGGTCCATCAGACAGCTGCACAGATATGGAGGGGATAGAACTCAAGGAGGTGGAGCTGGGTAGTCATGCTGGTGCAGAAGTGCTTAGTCCACCGGCAATCAAGCGTAGCGATCGTGCACCCAGGCCTCGTCGCCTTTCCCTCAATGACACAGGAGTGACCGCAGAGCAAACGCCAGCGCAGGAGGGAGACGACGCTCCAGAAGTCAGCCTGTGCAACTCGATATGCAGTATGGACGCATTAAGAGCAGGGGGTCCTGGCTGGTTTGCGGACGCATTGCAGATCAACGTGGACCTGGCAACGGACCAAAAGGTCAGAGATGATCCCGCTCTCAGCGTAGTGGCCCCTGATCTGTTCAAGCCCTGGGTGCCTCTTGTCGATGCCTCGCACTCTATCAAAGGCACCATTACTCTGCAAGCGCCACACGGCCGGAGAGTCTGGATAACATCGCTATCTGTTACCCTCGAAGAGCATCTGGCGCTGCTTGACACCGTAGGCAGCGCACTGCTGAGCACCGCCACAATCTCAGTGGCGGGGGGGCGGTACGTGGAGGGCACGTGCACCCTCGACTTCATACTCACCATGGACGACCTGGCGGGCATGGGGGAGGGGGGTCTGAGGGAGGGGTACATAGGGGACATGCTCGCAGTCCGCCACCTCCTGACAGTTACGGCCGCACGGCCCTGGTACACGTTCAACCTGGAGCACACGGTGCCCCTCGCGGTGCAGCGCGTGTCCCCCCCTCCCGCTGGCAGCGCCACAACGCAGGGGCCGCAGAACGAGGAGGGCGGCCCCAACACGGTGATGCTCATACCGGACTGCAACGGGCGCGCGGAGTTCACGTTTGAGCGCGACACGCTGGCGCTGGACGGCACCGTGGAGGGCACGGTGGAGCTCAAGGAGCTGAGCGCTGCCATCGCCGCGGCGCACGTCATGATCATCCGGACGGAGATGCTCAGCGGCAGCATGTTTGAGGTGCGTATGTCTGTAATTCTGTCATTCTGATGCCACTTTACGATGGTCACATGATAAGGCCTGCGCTGGGAGCGCTGTGATGCCCGTTGTGCGCATGGCGCTCGTCTGAATGCAAGTGTACAGAGCTGCAGCATGTCTCAGGCAGGCGTGCTTTGTGCATGTAGGTAGGTACAAGTACTTGTGGGTATGTGTATGCATTTCTTGAGTGAGTGCAGGTAATGCGTAGTGACAGTGTGCATGTGCAGCACGAGGGCCTTGTTACTGCTGCTGCGTCCACGCACGGCTCACTCACCCACATTTACATGCTTGGCGACAGTACACGACATTTGCGTTGGTCACTTGTTGTAGAATTGCTTCACACAGTGTCAGCTGCCTGCATCTACCATTACGCCTGCACATCAGTATGTGCTCGCTGTGGTTGCTTTGTCGATCGACAGCGGACTTGCTGACTCGCTTGGCATCATTTCGGTTACAGTGTAACTGTAATGCCAGGGGCTGGCCAACTGTGCTGTCCCCCCACAGCACGTTGTCAATGTCGTGGTGGCTGAGCATGCCGGTTACTGTGGTGCGTCTTGAGTGCTTCTGCGCCATGCGCACTGCTGATGATTTTGTTGAACACGCGTGTACCTTTTCTCCAACGAATGATCGCATCAGCATGTTGTCTTTCACAATGCTGCCCCTAGGAGTACCCTTAGCACTTCATGTGCCTTGTGCCTTCTCGCGTAACGCCACCTTGTCTGTACCATCAGCACACTTGCTGATAATAACTGCTGCATCTCCCGCTGCAGACCGTGATCGGGGAGCACACCATTCTGGGCCTGTCCACCCCCGAGGGACTGGCCAACCGCGCCATACCCAAACACGCCGCCAACGGCCTCATGGACGACCAGGACTTTGTGGCATGCCCCTTCGTAGAGTTCCGCCACCCGCACGTGTGCGTCACGGAGCAGGAGGGGTGCCAGACGCTGCCCGTCAAAGGCAATGCGACGATCGCCGTACGCTTCTCGCTGGCGGGCATGCCCCTCACCCCCACCATGCGGTATGTAGGGGCGGAGGCCCCCCCCTCTGGCACCCCCCCCAAGGAGGGGGAGAAGCACCAGGGGGGTGACGAGGATGGGGAGGATGGTGTGGTGGGTGTGCGCTACTTCATGCGGCTTGTGCTTGAGGGCCAGGAGAGCGCTTGGGAACCGGCGCCCACGTACTGGAACACGCACGAGATTTTTCTGTACCGTTCCAGGTGAGTGGTTGTGAACACCGCTCTTGTGGAAAACTGCTTGAATGCACACTTCAATTTGAACAAATGTGTGCTTGGGTGCGCCATCAGAGCTGCTGTCGCGATTGATTTGGATAACAGAGGTTCACTGAATGGCTGGTAGACTCACTCACTGTGCTGGTGCCATGGGCTGTATACCATCATCTGCCTGGCTGCCATATACTCAAGCCGTGGCATGCCATCTACTAACCCTAAGTAGTGGCGTAGTGCATACAACTGAAATGCTGTACCTCATGCAGCCTATGCCAAGCCTCCGCGGTTGCAATGACATTGCGGCAAGGGCTGGGATCAGCTGATCCAATGTTCATGTACGTGCTTGCATTCTGCTGCGTGTACGCGCTCTTGAGTTGCTATGGTTTAGCTAACCCTAACCCTAACCCTAAGCTTGATGCCGTCATATACACAATTTCGTCAGCACACTCTGTGCTGGGGCTGAAGTAGCCGCAACGCCTCATGGCGTTGTACGATGGGAGAACCAAGCGCACCAACTCTCATTGTACTGGGCAGTGTGCCATGGCTGCAACACCCGTGCATACCACCTGCTACGGTATTGCACACTCCAACCACCTGGCTGCGCACACATGTGTCGGACAGTCAGTCGCTTTTAAGATTCAACAAAAAAACTTGCAACAACATGCTTTCTCACTTACGAACATTGACTTGAATGTGCTGCTGCAGGCTCTCACCGGGGGACCCAACTGCTGATCCCGACCTTGACCATGGCGATGTGCTCAAGATGAGCTCACACTCAACTAGCAGCAGCGATGGCGACACCAGCATCGACAGCGCACGGCAAGATTCACTTGAAGTTGAAGATGAGCCTATTGGGGGGAAGGGCGGCAGTGCCACGCCAAGCAAAGCATCACGCACTCGGTGAACTTCAACTTTGCGGTTGTTGAGCGTTGTCAGCCTTTTTGGCAGTGACGCTCCAGCACTGGCAAGAAGCGGAGCGGTGGTGGCAATGGCATGGACCTTCTGCACTTGGTCACACAGCGCTTCTTAGCTCAGCGAGCGTCATCAGACAGCGTTCAGCAGGCCACAATGGTGCAGTGTCATGATGTCGTCGACACCTGTTTAGAAGGTGCATTAGCCTACTGCTTGTATGGTGGTTTTTAGTACACAAGGAGGGTATCCTGTTCGAGAGAGTGAAGCCTGCAGTGACTGCATCAGCTGAGGCGTGCTATGCGTTGAGTATGTTCGGTACACAATTGCTTCATGCACTCGCAATTGTCCACGCAAGCAAGACCATAACGCCGCCAGTGTGTGCGTCCTTGTTGCTGTAGATATATCAGGACGCGGTACATTTACGGTGTGCGCCATGGCGGTGCCTCCGCGGCGCGCGCACCGGTGCGATCAATACAATCACATCAGCAAACTGCTGCCTTGCTGTGGGTACCCCATGGGCTTCTGATGCTTCAAGCATGTGATCACTGCATTGCTGTTAAATGTGGGATGACAGCAGCTATAGATACAAGCAAGCTGTCTGGTAGTGTGAATTATGATCATACAGTCAAGCATCGAGCAAAGTCTATACACTTCATGTGCGTGCATCGACGCAACATGCATTGCATGCGCAATTGGGCCCACTTATTCTATGCTAATATTGACGCTACTACAAAAAGGGACCAAACCAAGAAGGACTTAAAGTGAAAATCAACATGAGCAAACGGGCGTATTCGAATATTCGACAAAAGTCGACAACGTCTGGCTCTAGCCGGCTGCTCCTCGGTTTAATCGCATTCGGACGTTGCCGAGCGTTGGAGTTGGAGCAGCGGCTGCGTGTGCCGCTTTGGCACTCTTCAGGCACTCGTCACGTGCGGCCGGCAAGCCCGTGGCCACTGCATGTGAGCAGCACGCTGCATGGAGGATGACACTCCAGGCCATTTGCGCTTGGCTGCTGCTCTTGGTGGGTGCCAATGCTCTGCCATGCGTGCCTGCGGTCCAGAGCGTGGTGGTGGGTGGGCCTGGCGCATTGACGGCTGCAGGATTGGCGCAGCTGGTGCAATGCACAGGTGGATCCATTACCGCGGAGTGGCGAGCACAGGTTGCTATCGCCGAACCAGTTCGAATAGGTTTCGGGACTTCCCTCAGCATTGTGGGTGCTGCGAAGCCATTGGCTGCTGTTGCTGATGGCGGAGGCGTCTCAAGCCTGTTTGCCGTGCCGAACGGAGCTGTACTGCTGCTGAACGGACTGAGGCTGGAGAATGGCAAGGCGAAAGGCGATAGCCAGGGAGGTGCAGTCACTGTAGAGGAAGGCGGCGAGCTACAGGCGAACTCATGCACATTCAGTGGCAACACGGGTAAGTGCAAAAGTTGTCCAAGCAACATGCTTTTATCGAGTGTGAAACTCAGTGCCAGAGCTTAGCTCACATCACACTGGCAGACGTTTTTGCATGGTTCAGCTTTATTTACAAATAAGTTTGTTCTTTTGAGATTTTATGCAGCAGTCGTTTGCGTATGCACCTTGCTTGGGTTCACTCCGTTGCGGTCTGAATTTTTTTCAGCATTTCCTGCATTGAATCACAGCGTTTGTGATCAGCAGCTGGCACAGAGTGCAGTCATCCTGCAGCCATTACAGTGAGGGTCGAACAAAACCACAGTCGCAAACAGATGATTGACTTCCGTACACAAGACAAGATCTCAGTCAATAGAGAACAAAATCCACTCCACATTCCCGCACCAGATGCACCTCACGAATGTCAACGAAACTAGGCTAGCCATTGATTGTGATGAATGCTCTCACGATGTGCTGCAATAACTCAGGATAAGGGCGGTGTGAACACCAAGCCAGAGTGGCAATAGCTACTGATCATCCATTGCTGCTGATCCTGCTGAGTGTGAATAAAGGCTGGACCTGAGTTTGCTGGCACATGCACACGCAACAACCTTTTGCCCTTGCCCGGAACTAGCACAGCATGGCAGCTCCAGTGCTGATGATCGCTGAACTTCGGCACACAGGCACTTCAGTGCCAATTCTTGTTGAGCACTGGTGGCTGCGGCAGTCACACACATGCAGTAGAGTGTCATTTGCCCCACTGCTGTGTGCAAAGTGCAGGGCGTCTATGCGCAGGGGATGAGCGTGTCACAAGTGTATTTATAAATCGCTGACAGAGGTACATACTGCGGAAGTATTTCTTATAATCAAGGCAGCGTGGCAGGGGACAACTTGTACTTGATCGTCATGGGTAGTGCGGACTGTGATTTTACATTTGACCTGACCTGAGCAGATGAGTGCTTGATTAGAATCTCAGGCTATACTCGCTGTGCGACTGATTTGTGCCAAATGCGCTGGCTCGAGTGCACTCACGCAAAACTGTCACGCCATAGTTCACATCTGCATAGCAAGCTGTGAATCAAAGGGCTTAGCAGTTACCGTTGTACAGCGTGCAACGCGCTGAAACTATTTTCACCGCACGGGATGTCAATACCACATTGCTGTGACAAGTTCTGTCACCGGTGTGACATGAGGCCTTGTGTTGCAGTTGCTCGGAAGTACCCAGTGAAGAGTACTGGTGCATTGCGCCAGGCAAAATACTAATATATGCGCACACTTTATTCCATTGTGGCCAAGTACTGACGCTGCCTGCGAATGTAAGTTTGAAGTAAACTTTCATGCACCTTGCATGTGTGTAACTGCCAGGTGCCCAGAGTCTCATGAGAATGAATGCGTATGGTTGCTGACTACAATCGCAGCGACCTACGGTGGTGCAATAGCGGCGCTGGCAGGCTCTACGGTGACTGTCACGGAGTGCTTACTTACCAACTCGGAGGCGGAGTTTTCTGGCGCAATTGACACTGGCAAGGGCGCCACTGTGAGCATCATCGAGTCCCAATTTATTGGCAACAAAGGTATGATATTCAACTGGACAAGTGACTCAATGCGCAAACTCCTGTTTGACCTCAGTGTAAAAAGTTGAAATAACTTGTGTGCATCATATGTTTGAGGCTGCAAGTACTTGTCGCTGTACTGGAATAAATACACATCCTAACGCGCTTTGCATGTTGGACTAGTTGAGTGCTGCTGAGCAAATGTAGTGCTTGTGTTCTTAAAGCACGTGCGCCACAGGTGTGCAATGTCAGCCCCTGGCACACCTGAGGCTGCACATTATTTGCCGCCACTGGCGTTGCGACAGCCGATTGATACGCTACAGCATCATTTGCACTGCTGTACACAGCACAGGTACCGTTGGTGCCCATCCTGGTGCTCTTGCAGGCAGATGTCATGCTCAAGTGGCGTTAGGGTTAGAGTCAGGGTATGCATGATGCCTCCAGCAACCTTCTCTCATAACCGCAAGTTGTAACTGCCAATTCTCAGCGCGCATGTCTCGCCATACACGCATTAAATTGCATAGGCGCTTCACCATTCTCACTTCTGACAGTCTTATGTACGCTCTTTCACGTGCAGCCAGCGGCAATGGAGGCGATGTTGGCGGTGTGATGGGGTCTAGAATCATGATCAACAGCAGCCAGTTCACAGGCGGAGCAGCAGTGAGCCAGGGAGGGTCGCTGGGCATAGAGGGAGTGCTGGAGCTCTACAACTCCACATTTGCGGGCAGCAAAGGTACGCCGTGCAATGCTGTGCGTGCAATGGCTTGCTGACAAAAAGTGCTTTTCCACAACAACGACGGATACTGTGTGTGGGAAGCGGCATCATTGCGTGGCTGCCATTTGTCGGCACTATGTGCCTTGTCAGAGGATGCTGGTACTGAATTTTTTTTTAATTCTAACACCACACCCTGTGCTACAATAACATGGTCTCTGGCAGCAGATGGTGTCTGCAGTCGCTGCCTTGTGCTGCTGTTTTGCCATGGACCTTGATGCATGTTGCACATAAATTGATGCGTGTTCGGTCGGTAGCAGTTGCTTACAGTTGCTTTGCCACGTGCACATCCGCCTTGGACGTGATGCAGTGGTTATGCTAAACGTTTGCATGTGACCGTAAAACGTATCGACATTGGATTATCGGCGACCAGATGTGGGGAAGGCTAGCAAACCACGAATTCAGTGACAGCCATTCTTCAGTGGACGGATCGGAGCTTTTATTTTTACTTCATGCGCAGCTCATACATTCGTCTTGTGCGTCTCCAACCAGTAGCCCAAATGTTGTTCTGCTGTACTACGCATAGCATTCTTGAGGAGCGCTGGCTGCTGTTGGGGTTGGGATTAGCATGGGCTGGAGCTGCTTTGTGCCATGTACATGGATCAGGTCAACATTCACCCATTGACGGTAACTCATGGTGACACTCATATATCAAGTCTCTATGAAAGTGAAATGAGATTGGTTGTCGTTCATGGCTCAACAGGCACCTCACGCCTGGAGCTGTTTGTTGCTTAAGTCGGAGAGTGCATCTTCACCCATGACCTGCATGTCACACTTTCCTCCCCGCAGCCGACTCTGGAGGAGCAATCGTTGGCGGGCCTGGGTCGCAGCTAACTGTGCGCCTGAGTCACTTTGTCAACACCACCGCCAACATGTTTGGTGGTGCCATAGCCATGTATGGCGGCTTACTCAACTGCACCTCATCAGCTTTCAACGGCAACCAAGGTAAGGTCATGTGTGTTCTGAGTGGACCTCTGTGCACACCTTGCCCAAGTCATCGCAATGTGCCAGACATATGGTCCAACGAGGAGTCATCTCAACTGTCTACTAGTACTAGCAGTGATACCTACCCCGAAGGCCACCGTCAGTACACTTTGGCAGCCAGAGGTGCATTATTTGTGGTGACTCCGAGACTTAAAAGCCACTGTGATGGCATCATGGCGCTTTGAATGGCTTCTCGGATGCAAGGCATAAATTCAAACCCATTGCAGGCCCAGGTGCCTGCAGTAATTGATTGATCTCAGTCGTCAAGGTTGTCGCAATATTCAGCTTCACATCAGTCGTATGCAATGCTTTTATGCAATTCTGACCCTGCAGAATAAGGGTTAGAGTTGGCTACTTTGATCCTCACCTAACGTCATGGAATATCTTATTTCTTGAGGCAGCAAGCTCGGCTATGGACCTGCTTTCCGCATTGTATTAGTATTGCAGCTTGAATTGCTTGGTACATGAAATGAAGTGAATGTTCAACACGCAAGACCACCAGTCAGCGCTCATCACGCTAGGGGGTATAGTGAGAGATTGTGGAGCTGACGGGCCACCGTGCGCCATTCACGCTGCCACTGCAGCGAGCGAACTGGGTGGATCCGTCTATGGGACAGCGGATGCCACAGTTGGAGTACCCGCCAAGATGGCCATGGATGACTGCACCTTTGCAGAGTCAACTGCGGGAGACGGTGGTGGCGCTGTGGCGGCGAGCCCCTCTGTGCTCCTGGCCACTGACTGCAACTTTACCCGTAACGGAGGTGAGACTGTGCTGACCCTAACCCTAGCCCTACATACACACAAACCGCAACCCTATCAGTCAGTGCAGCCGGGGAGGGCGCGGGGGGAAGTAAAGGGGCCAGATTTGGCCTCGCAGCTTGCACCGCTTTGGCTAACCCTAACCCTAAGTGCCTCGCGCCGGCGGGGTCGCTCGAGTTAGCAAGCGTTCTTTCAAGTGCATGTCATGCATGCAACAGGGTATGCCTGCAATTGCACAACAGAGCATAGGTTGCTGTTGCACAACCACACACCACATTCTGACGTGCAGTAGCACCCTGCTGACTATGGCCCCAAGTACTATTGTCGGTGTCCAGCTGCATCGTTCGATGTCGCTTTTCCGCGTCGACCATTCTGCAGCAGAGCGCAATGCTTCAGTTGCCCTTCCTACTGCAAATGAGCAATAACGCTGTGACCATACCTCTCTGAGTGCTCGTAGCGTATGTTGGTACATGCTTGGTTGGTACGCTGCACAACTCACTTTTCTCCTGCAACTCCATGAACGGGGCTTGTTGTGAGGGCTGTTGTGATGATGTCAATGAAACATCATCAGCACACTCAGCTGGTTGCCTGGCATACAGTACTTCAAGTTTAGCCAATATCGCTTTCATCCTTGTGCCCTCTAATACCGCAGCCCCTCATGTCTCAAACATGTGTCATGTGCATGCCATTATAATCAAACTTTAATTTGGGTTTGTGTTCACATGACCTCTGGTAGCAAGCTGAGCACTGTGTTTTGTTGTTGTGTCTGCAACAGCGGCGGTCAGAGGCGGCGCTGTATTTGTGGACAATGACTCATCAGCCGTGCTCTACGACTGCATTCTGGTAAAGAATGGGGCCAACGAGTACGGCGGAGGGGTGTACACCAAGGGCTCCCTCATCAGCGACTCCAATGTGTTTCATGACAACCAAGGCGAGTCACTTCAACTTCGGGGTTGAGCATGCCATTTAGGTACTTGTGCTTCAACACATGCATTGGATGGCGTTGTAGGTAGGTGCAAGAGACAATCAATTGAGCAATGCTAGTGCCAGTTGGCAGCAAAACCCTATCCCTAGCTCAAACGCAAGTCAACTGCTGGTATCAACATGATCTCAGGTCTTGGAAGCCTAGTCTAAGTTGACCGAGTGCCTAGTGATCAGCAATGCTGGTATGCCCATTTGCGCGCAATGCATGAGCAGTCTTGCACAGAAACACGCCCTGGAACAAAAGCGGGTTCCACACTGTCAGAATCCTTGGGCGGATGCAGCTTCGGTCACAGCAAGCGTCAATTTGAACATGTGAGCCCGAAGGGCCAGTGCTGAGGTTAGCATCCTTCATGACAGCAGTGTCGGTGGTGGTGTTGGCAACACTGATGGCGACATTGCGCATGACGGTGGCTAAATGTGATGCCCCGCAATGGTCCCCACTCTATGCTGCCCCTACCTCAAACTCATACACTTACATATATACCGCGCCTGCAGCATAGAATGCGCTTTCCTGTTTTCAGACGAGCACTGGTGCTCTCTGAGTATGTGTGTATGCGCTTCGCGTATGCTCTCTATGGAGCGGTAGTGCAGTCAGCTGTGACGTGGGCCACCAGGACAATAGTTACCACAGTACAAGAGCGACGCCAGCTCCTGTAGATCATCACCAGTTCACGCAGCCTTGTTTACCCCAATCAACTCTTCTTGGTGTTTGTTATTTTCAGCTGGCAAGGAAGGAGGCGCCGCTTACTGCGCAGAGGAGTCGGCATTACAGGTGATCAGCACCAACTTCACCTTCAACTCAGCTACCAGCGGTGGTGCTTTGTCAGCGGAGGGGAACGTCACCTGTGAAGATGCGGTGTTCACTGACAATTCAGGTGACGCGTGTGAAGTGCTGCATACATGCATACGCTTACCGGACATGCAATGTGGAGGTGGTCGGTGTGCTCTGGCTTGAAAGGAGGTTATGAGCAGGTTTCCATGACGACACGCATGCTCTGACATGACACAGGTGATGCACAGTGTAATGTAGACCATGTGTAAAAGGCAGCGCATGTGCGTACATACAGAACGGACCGGCGCAGCTGAGACAGAGCATAGTTTGCCACACATGGTGTCCCCTTGGTGCTGAAATGGCCTGCTGGAATTACGTAGCATCTTTGCCGATGCTGCTGCGACTGCTTGCCAAAACAGATTGATCTGCTCTCGCACTGCAAGTAGTATGTAGAGCAATGAGAACTGGCCTTGTGATCGTTCGTCCTTGGCCAGTTGAACTCTTTCTACTTTGCTGCCTCATGACAGAGGTCTTCGATACTGACAAGATGAGGCAGTGCGTGCTCACTTCAAGCGTGACGCAGAGACTGCAGTGGTTCTCACGCATCATCTGCCAGAACTGTTGTTTGTCATACCGCATCGCACATGGCTGTTCACAGCGGTGTGCTTGCGACAGATGCATGACGGGATGTTGCGGATATGTTTGCATCGCAGTTCTGATACTGAACCACATACAACCCCCTTCCCTTCCGCCCCCACAATACCTGTGCAGCTGACAGCGGCGGATCCCTGTTTGGCAACGCTGGCTCCATCATATCACTCACAAACACAGCACTGCTCAACTCCTGGGCTGTTGTGTCCGGGGGCGCCATAGAAACAACTGGGGCCCTCAACCTAGAGTCCTGCCAGTGTGTCAACAACACAGGTATGTGCTTGCAAGGCAGTCGTGCAGTTGCATACCATTCCGGAACGTGCACTTGAATCGAGTGGTGTTGTGATAGCGGGTTTGCAACAGGCAATTCAATGGGCATGGGCTTGTGGTGGTGCGTTGGCAAAGTCATGGACATGACACTGGGATGAAGCGCGTCCTTTGGTGACATGATGTTGTGCCAAGTACTGCCGCTGCGCTCAAGTACTGCTGCTGCTTCTGTATGCAATGTGCACATTTGAAGTATCGAGGAACAAAAGATTTCAGAGTGTGCCCAGAATGTGCCGCACGCAAGCAACAGCAAAGCGTGATACAATAGCATGCTGGTACGCCAAGCCATAACACTGCATGCGAGCAATTGGTCGGCCGGCTCAGTCAACACTGCTGGATGTCTATCAATACACCCATGTGAACGCTTGCGGCTGCCTCAGCAGTTAGACGCCAGTGCTAGATGTCCACCATGATATGCACCCATCTTTGGCATGATTGCACAGTGACACGCAGCGCTCGGCAAACGCACCATGCTTGTCTGCAGATCTTATAGTCTCTCGCTTCACAATGCGCCATAAGACTTGGTCCAGTGGCTTGCTGCCAATGCTCGAGCTTGCGTTCCGCTCGGCAAGTGCCTCATGCACCCGAGTTCCGATCGTTGCATTTCCATCGCAGCTTCAACATCGGGAGGGTCAATTCATGGCAACATCAACTCCGTCCTCAACTTCAACAGCGTCACCTTCAGCGGCTCACAAGCCAGCGTTGGCGGAGCCGTGGCAGCTGACGGCAATCTCACATGCTCAAACGCTGAGTTTCTGGGGAACGTTGGTACGTGTTGGTGTGGTTGTGGATGCGCATGTCATTTGCACAGTTGTCGTCAAGGCTCATCGTGAAGTATGCAGTGCGATCAGTGTGCAGTATTGAACTTCGCTATCAGGCGCCACTTGTTTGGCTTGGCACCAACTGTTATACATACATGCATGGCTGTGTAACACAACATTATCGAGAGCAGACAGACCTTATGGTGAACTGCTGTCTTGTCCGGTTTCAAAAAACACTGTTTGACATTCGCATGATCTGCATGCGCAGCAGTGCACAACACCCTGGCAAAGGTGGTTTTGCAGCGAGATTGAAACTTCAGCGTGATTTTTATGCATGCTTTGCGGTATATGTTCATATGAACGTGTGTGCAAATCCCCAGCACATGACATGTTGAACGCGGTCGATGTGCTGCTGCTGGTCACAGTGGCGTGCTTTTGACCCCACATGCAGTTTTACAGTTCTCCGGAACAGACCCTGCACCATGTGGCTGATGGCGTCTACTATGCACACTAACCCCAACCCTGACTACTGCCACCTGTGTTGGTGCAGGCGACAGGGGCGGTGCCCTCTCCATTTCCGCTGCACATGCGGCTTCCTCGGTCCTCTCAGACTCTTCCTTCATTGGCAACACAGCTAGCAAGGTGGCCGGAGCACTGCTGCTCGCGTCACCTGTGTCGGGGAGTGTCACCAACTGCACCTTCACCAACAACACCAGCATCACGGCCGGCGCCGTGTTCATAGAGGTCTCCACCCCCATGGCCTTTGCCATTCACAACACCACGCTAGTTGGCAACATTGCTACTGGCGGCGCGGGCGGCGGCATCCTGCAGCAGGGGGAGGAACTTCAAGTTGAAGTTGATGAAGGGACGCTTGTGGTGGGGGGGAATGAGGGGCAGTGCTGCTATGCGGGAGGGGAGGGGGACAGCCTCACATCAGCGTCTTGTCTAGACGTGTCAGCTGGTCACAGCACTGGCTGGTGAGTACATTGAAGTCACACTTGATGTTGACAGCGCAGGATCAGATTGTGCACCTGTCCCGCAATATGAAGACATTGTGCATTTGTACCTACTGTCGCTCTGCACTGGCTGCTCATTGATGCTGCTCAAAACCGTTTTTGTCAAATGTACTATGTGTAGTAGTGACAGCATGGTTTTCACAGATCCACATGATAGTGGCAGTACACTGGCTCCCGTCGTAGCACTGGGTCATTGCTCGCTGGACCTGCTTTCACGTGTGTGCGTTACTTGTAAACCAACTGCTTCAGAGCATGAATTCAAGCATCGCTGTCTGCTCAGTAAGCTAACCACTCTGAGTGCAGTGACCTTGAATGAAGCGGCCACAGAGGCTTGAGAGGGGCTAGGGAGGGAAATCTGATCCTCATCTTGCGTTTTAATGATGCTTCACGTCACCCTGATGTGTGCTGACAATCTGCTTCCCTTGCAACATTACCGTGTCCTCTGCAGGCCGTGCTGCAGCAGAGGCGAGTACATTGGCAAGCGCGACACCTCCACGCACTTCTCGTCCTCCCTGGAAGCAGACGGCTTGTCTCTCACGTGCCTGCTCTGTGACCCTCAAACAATGGACTGCGGCAGCGCTGTAGGCATCACCACCGCAACGCTGCCTCTGGCAAGCGGTCACTGGCGCGAGAGCGCAACCACAGAGACCATCAGAGACTGCTGGTACCCTGGTGCCTGTGATGGGGGTGTCATGGAGCTGGGGGCGACTCCTGACGCCTACTGTGCCACGGGTTACGAGGGGCCATGTGAGTGACTGTGCAAGGGACTGGTATTTTGTATGTTTAGCGATGATGCTGTTTACTCTAACGCTGTCTCACTTGAGTGATAACGTAGCAAAGGCACGCTTTTACGGATGGCTACTGTGCCATCAGTGGCTTGGATTATGTAAACACTACTATACTGGTCTGCGCCAGATTAGAGTGGGGCCAGCATAACCACGGTCCTTGCAGCCGCACCATCTGTTTGCTCGCAGCGTGGGCTTGCAACCCTTGCTGCACAGAGGAACGCGCATGTTGACTTGTAGAAGTCCATGCTGCTGTGACGGGAGGCCTCTACTGTTGTTGGATGCCTCTGCACACTACAGCACCCCACAACAACATTTCATCTAGGTCATGCTCGTAGCAAGATGATTGTTCACTCCTATCCCCTCTGTGTGTGCACATGAGCAGCTGTATGTTTGAAAAGGATGACGAGCCTCCTCTCTTTGGTCATCACATACTGATCGCTGTGCCATAGAAGGTGAGTAGACCTCCACAGTAGTCAGTGTGCTCATGTCGCAGCAGCAGCACAGTGGCCATCAGCAGCGCCACCGCATGCTCGCCTAAACTGTAGTTAACTTCATATGTGTAGCATTTAGAACCTTCATCTTGTCGCCTTTTCTCTTCTCTCACAAACGTGAGCTGTGACAGAAATCGACAACTCTACTGTACCTGTTGCGTCAAGCGCAGCAACATGGCAGCCATGATGATGGACAGCGGCACCAGATGATCAGGTGTTGATTGCCGGTGCGTGTGGTTCTTCTGCCCTGATTTATAATCCACTTCTGCGGATGCCATGTGCACTTCTTGACGTGCTCTCTCTCTCTCGCTGCTCTCTGTTTGTCCTACAATGCAGATTGTGCGCTGTGTCAAAGTGGCTGGATAGACCTCCACGGCGGCCACTGCGTCAAGTGCAGCAGCAGCGCAGCAGCGATCAGCAGCACCATCATATGCGGCAGCCTCGTCGTGCTATTAGTGGTGTTGTGGCTGGCATTTGCGGCCGCGTCAGGCGTTGACGACCTCCGCGACAGCATGTCAACGGCTCAGTCAGCGGGATCCTTCATCTTCAAAGGCGCGCGCTTTGCCAGGGAGCTGCTGCGCGCGCTGCGTGTACCCTTTGTTGCATTCCAGGTACGTTCAATTCAGAAGTTGTATTGAAACTGTTCACTAATGTTTTTAGCTATTGAACCTGTTCTCTATGTTTTTAAAGGAAAACGCCAGCTGTTGGGCTGGCAGGCTTCGTCAACAGATGCTCAAACAACTCAGTCATACACGAATATAACATCCAGCGATTTGATAGCGGTAGCAGCACTGCACAGGAGATCCTTCGTTTTCGCAAGGTGCGCTGCACAGACTAGTTTGTCTTTTACGCGCACACGCTTGACAGCTGCGCGCACATACGCGGCAGTCAAGCACATGTCCTCTCACACACCCCTTCCAAGAAGTGGCGCTGCCGGCTGCTGAGGATCCTGTGCGCTTGTGTTAGACTTGGTTTTCTATGTGCACGCTATGCGATGCCCTTTGCGTGCGCTGCAAAAGTGCCTGCAACCCCAGAACACTTAGATACCATGGCTGTTCAAACGTTGCACTTAGCACGCATGCTGAAGTAGATGCAGCGTGTTGCACACATATGCTTCGCCTTCAGTGACCTAATGTATATACAATTACGCGATTTATAAACAGTAGCCCGACCTCGCATTCAGTACGACAGGCAGCAACTGAAAAATGAAATTTCTACTTTGAAACAAGTAGCCTGATGATTTTTTTGACACACATGCCCAATGAAAGGGTTCTTAGATATGCTTGCTCTCTGGCGTGATTGCAGAAGTTGCATGGGCTGGCAACACACATGCCCAATGAAAGGGTTCTTAGATATGCTTGCTCTCTGACGTGATTGCAGAAGTTACATGGGCTGGCAAATCGCTGTGACGGTTTTTCACATACAACACCTGTTCGTTTCAGTTTGTACATAGAACACCTGGTCGTTTCAGTCATCATATGGCATTCATACCGTTTTTTGTTGTGAAGTGAACACACAGCCAAATACCAGCGTTGGCACGAGGTGATGGCGGGCCAACAGTCATTCCACGTCGTGGCCCGTCTTTCCCAATACGGAAACAGCAGTATAACCAACTTAGAGCTGACTTACCCTCTAACCTTTACCCTAACGTGCCTCTTCAGGAGATGTGCGGCTGACATGCGCTGTTCCCTCTATTGCCATTGCCGTCGCTGTGACCCAGATCATAACCCAGTACGTGAGCATCACCGGCGTGACACTGCCGCTGGCCTACCAGCAGTTCCTGCGGTGGCTGGATGTAGTCAACCTGGACGTCAGGTGGATCCTGTCAATTGGGTGCTTCTTCAGGGTCAACTTCTACCAGAAACTTCTGGTGACGACGCTCACGCCGCTCGTGCTAGTGGCAGTGGCCGTTGGGGCGTGTTGGGCTTTGATTCGCTACAGCTGCGAAGCGGGTCAGCTGCGGAGGCGTGTCATGCATTTCAGTGCTCGGCGCCTCCACGTCTTTCTGGTTTTCACCTTCGTGATCTTCAGCGGTGAGTCAGGATGGCCAAATGTATGCATCACAGTGTCACATTGTTGAAATAGAGTAGCATTATCTGCAATTCCATGCTATTGACCCGGGCAGCGTCCTCATCCAATTGGTGACATTTAATGGCAAGCATGGTTGGCGTTGTAGACATGCTGTAGTGCGGCCACAACAGCACCTTTTTCTGTTGCACCTTAAATATATCAAATTTCATGCAGCGTGCAGCTTTGTAAAAGTTGGGTCATCCGGCGGGTTTGGGAAATTGTGCTTGAGAACCCCTAGCACTCCCCTCCATGACTGGTGGCTCAGGGGTCTGCTGCTGTGTTGTCGTGCTAGCGATCCTGCTGATGCGCTGAACATGCCCAACTACTTGCAGGCAATGCCATGAGATGTGTCTTCGCAGTCTGAGAGCTGCTTCGTCGCAGTCAGAATGCCTTGAACACACATGGCCTGGATTGGACTCTCAGTGGCTGCATCTCAGATCCAGCTGCCTAACGCAGCGTTGTACACCTTTCGAACGCATCCAAGGAACAGCTGCTAAACCATGCAGATCTGCCAAACCATACAATCCGGCCAATGGCATGCACGGCTGCTTGCATTCAATTCGAAGTTCAACGTGGTCACATGACTCACATCCATGTGCAAGTCAAATCTTGAGTGACACTGTGACTCAGCATCACCCAGTCAGTCGCGTGTACATGCCACTAGTCGATACCTGCCATTATCCAGGAAGAAATGTAAGAAATATCACCATATGCTTTGTCAAAGCCTTACAATATCAAACATGAACCGTGTTCAATTAAAGCTGTTCAAGTCTTCGTTTTTCCACGACCTGGAATTGCACTGGTGATCAATGCGTCTTGACTTGAGTTGCAATAATTGTTTTGAGAAGCAAAGACCACTTGCACACTGCGGGAGCTGAAGCGGCTGATGCGCACTATGCAGCAGCAGCGGTGCGTGTGGTGTGCAGTTGCTACTGCTCTGCCCTGTCGAGGCTGCTGAAAAGCGGCTATATAGTGGCAGCCCTGAGTGACAAATCTCGCAGGCTGACAGACTCCCTTTCTGGTGCTTGTGCGTACAGTAGCTACAATCTCTCGCAAATCATTCAATGAAGTAGCTTGTGAGAAATCTTGTCATTCTGTATAAAACTTCGTTATGTAAATACACAAATAATATTGCCTTGAAATAACATCGACACTGCTTGCTCATTTGCAGTTCTCCGCAAAGGTTGTTGTGAGGATGCCCGCAAATCACGATAATAAATGCATACTTTGACGCACAATCAAAGCATCTTGATCGCCAGCAACCAGCCCCCAACATTGTAACTATGATAATCACTTGTGTCGTATCAATGGTGTCAGCAAGTCCCGTCGTGGTTTGCTTGGTCTGCCCACCTGTTGCAGGCGTGTCCACCTGCATCTTCCAGACCTTTGCGTGCGACTTTCTGGCGGGCACCGGGGAGGCCTACCTTCGCGCCGACTACTCTCTACGCTGCTACACGCCCCAGCACGACGCCTTCCGCATCTATGCAGGAGCAATGATCCTGGTATACCCCATTGGCATCCCAGCGCTCTACGCCTGGGTCCTGTGGCAGCACCACAGGGCCTTGGAAGAGCGGCGCAGCGGCAGCAGCGGCAGCAGTGCTCAGGAAGCTGACTTAGGGGCAGCAGCGACCACGGAGGCATCGTCGTTTCTCTGGAAGCCCTACAAGGAGCGAGCGTACTTTTGGGAGACGATAGAGTGCTTCAGGCGTCTCGCGCTGACGAGTCTGCTTGTGTTCATTGTGCCTGGTACAGCGGGCCAGAGTGCGGTGGGGTGTCTGATGAGTTTTTTTACGATAATGGCGTATGGGATGGTGCTGCCACACCATTTGCGGGGGGACCACTGGCAGTACGCGCTCGGCGCCACCACCATATTCATTACCATGTTCACAGGATTCGTGCTCGAGAACGATTATATGCAAGAGACGGGGCAGGATGCCGTAGGTGGCGTCCTGATAGTGTTGAACCTGCTGCTACTACTACTGGCTGTGGTGCAGGCGTTCTATGTTTCCCGGGATGCCTTGGAATCTGCGCGTGAAGTGAAGAGGGAGTCGATGTTCGGCCTTTGGGGCGAAACCGAAGAGCCAAACAAAGAAGGCTCACAATTTCAGCTCAGGAGCCCCAGGCCCTCACAGTCCACCAACCTTGAAACCGGGCGGAGCCTACCTCCAGGCCCCATGTACTAGCTGAGCGCGTTGTTGCGTTCCACCAAACTTTGATCCAGCTTTACAATGCACAATGGTTTCACCCGGCCGTACGCCTGCAACGGGCTTACGCTTTATTCATGTTGTCCATTTTTTTGTCCATCTCGATGACACATTTGCAGTCCTTCAAGCATGAAGCAGATCTTCAAATTGTGCGCTGGGATGCGTTGTGGAAGTATTGACAACAGTAGTTACATCTGGATGCACTAAATATTTTCAGGTTGTTTGGAATTTTCACACATACCTTCACACATACTTCAGAAGTATATATTGTCCATTAGCCATACGGACCGTGTGCGCAATGGCCACACGTCATTGTGCTTGTCGCAACGGCCATGGATGCATGTACATACATGGGTCAACTTGTATATGGATGCATGCACGTACATTGGTCAGATATACACGCTTGCTGGAAGATGATGTACGATGAGTCTACGATGAGTCTATCGACGTGCCACATCGCTTCATTTGTTTACTGGCAAGCTGACATATGTTGCACATGGTGTACGCGGGCAGCGGCAGACTGGATCATCACTGACTAAGCCACAGCTGATTAAACACCAGTCGCGTGTAGATTTGAATATGCTTGCTATTGTACTCCGTCCACCAGCCAGTCCACACACACCAAATGCCGTTGTCGTCCGCGTGCATCAGCCATAGAAGTAACATATGAATGCTGCAGTAATGTGCCTGCATTTCTGGGTTCAACTGCCTTGACACCTCCCCTTTCAACACCGTCCTCACCCGACATTCATCTGTGCTGTGGCAGGCTCATTCAAGGCAGGCCGTCATGATGCTGTACCCATGGAGGATGCATCATGACAGCAGCATTCTGGTCAATGCACCTACGGTGGTGGGCGTCACACTGCAGGTGAGGCACTGAACACCACAGTACCTCGTAACAAATTACCTCATGTTTTGTTAATGTCTTGTCCCCGCAATCTGACGGCAGTGCTCACTGCACCAATTAGATGTGATTTACTAGTACATAGAATCCTGCCACCAGTAGCACTTGTGACATGTTGCCCAGCAGATCTGGTCATTGTGCATCACAGCAGGTACACACAGTTGACTCTGCTGCAATTTTGCAAGTTGTAATGTATCAGTTGCGCATTACTGCTGCAGCGCTCAGTACATGCTGTGCTGCTGTCCTGGAAAGCGCTGGTTTTTTTTTAGTTGACAGGCACCCGCTCACCAGTGCTTGTACACTTTTGTAGGCATCGCATGTGCGCACGAGTCTGTGTGCCACATTGGTGCTCAGTTTGAAGCAAGGAGATTTCAACACTCCAGTCAGTAGTTCAAGCTGCACCTCAAGCTCAACAATGCCGTACTTGCAATTGCATCTAATCACCTGGTGTATGCTGCGCACATGCCGACAGAAATAACGCCAACTTTACTTGTCTACTTGCACTTGTTTTAAGTTGCAAAACCCCGCAAATTCCAGGACATTCAACAACAGTGAGCCGCACAACAGGGCAGCAACATCTAGATGCCCGTCCGTACCTGCCATGCCTAGACTGCACAGAAATCGAGCTACGGCCGCCATGCCAGACCGCACTGTTAGTCGTATCACAGATTGGCAATATCGGCTGTCATCTCATCAGCCTCATGCGCGTAGCAAGCAATAGTGCACCACCATACTTGCTCAATGCTCAGTTCCTCATGACTGTTACTAGCTGCAAAACATCTGGGTGTCTTGTCAGAGGTCGTGCATGTGACTGCAACATGTGACACGGAGCAAGGTTATAATGAAGCACTCCATCAATGAGACAGTGATGTACTCGATGCACTTGCGAATCAATGCCGGGAATACGGTGAACCGCAAGGCGAAAACAGCCATTTCCTAATTGAGTGACTGCAGAAACGGTGGTAGCCGAAGTGTGCATCGCAATATCTATAATTAAGCCCACGGGAGACTTTTTTTTATGAGTTTCCGAGCCCTCACAAATGACGCCCCACCCTTATTATATGCTCAATAAAAAGGTGCCCCCCCAAAACAGGCGTACGCAGCATGTATCCTCTGCGTATGTGTAATCTGCACACTCAGTGCCTCATGCTACATCACCACATTGTGTGTGGGCATGCATTTCATGTCAGCAACATGCAGAGCAGACAGAAAGACAGCCAACAACAAAATGCTCCCAGAAGCAGCAGCTGACTTTCCGACAGTTGAACCGGTCTCAGGAGTGGCGCAGAAGCATGCTGGCACCTCATGATGGTGATAGATTAGCTTAAAATGGCTCAAACATAAATGCACCCCGCCCTTGTTTTCTCCATATATTAATGGCACCCCACCCCGCTTTTTCGCTCTCATTAAACACGTCCCATGGGCTTATAATTATAGATAATACGGTACTTGGACTGGCAAGTGCTTGACCCACGCCTGGTATACTCACATGTGTCCACACCTTTTGTGTAATTGTGCGACGTGGCTGTTGCCTGTCATGATGGAGAGCAGCTTGCCTCTGCGGTGGTGCTGTATGCAGCCTTAATATCGCTTGCGCCACCAGTCATCAACATGCCCAACGTCTTGGTACCCGTTGGTGAACTATCGTGCTGCAGGGGGCGAAGGGTAGGGTCCATCGCAGGTCAAGAGTATGACCGTGCGGCCATAAAAATACCTCTCCCTCCAGGACCTGCTACTGCCAGGAGTGGTGTTGTTCAGCCTGCGCAGTACTGACGTCTTTCCAACAGAACGGTACATCCACCAATGGCAATCTGGCAGAAATGCAAAAAAATCATATGCAAGGTCTTTTGGACTGCTATACAGCTGGACCAGGAGCTGGGGAGCCCAAATGCCTCGGCATGCGCAGTATGCACCAGCAATGTACTTGGTGGCACACCCCGCTCGCAGTGGCAGCAGATGCTCAGCACGGAGCTGCCACACAAGCACATTTTGAAGGCACCTGCCCCTCAAAACACACAAGTACATGCTTAGCGTGCTGAATGCCAACATTCCATGCCATGCTTGCTGCAGCCATCCCAAATTGCGAATCGCGGACCCCCCCTCTTTACTCTCGTACTGCGAATGTTGGACCCAGCCCATGATATCGAAAACGACAGTATGATTGTAATGACTATATCTTGATGTTGAATGTATTATAATATATATAGTGCACTGTAGTAACATACCATAAATGAAATTAATTTTGTTTTTGAAATCAATATCATACTCAGTTTGACAGATTGATGTCAAATCTTAACGTTTTTCTTTCATTATATGTAAGTTATTGAAAAGCATTTCAAATGAGTATTGACTTTAACCAGTAAGTCACTTTGTTGATGACTGAATCCTTGTACGGTACTACTAGTAAGTCTTGTGGAATTGCCAGTGGGCCTCAAGGGAGCCTCCTGAGGCTGGCGTCCTGTATCATGATGTAATAACATAAATGAATCTCACTCTCAATAGTAGGCAGCAGTCAACTGATTAGATACTCCTGATGTGCACTGCGCCCTCACAGATATGCCAAGAGCTTGGACACCAGCTGCATTAGTGACAGGCAAATCAGAATCTGATTCTGATGAAGATGGCAAGATGAGACTGCTGCATTCATGCTATTGGAAGTAAACTTTATAAGGTTAGGGTTAGGGTCACGGGTAGCGTAGCTTGTGTGTAGTGATGTGGTTCATGTCTGGTTTGCAGTGACCGTTACAACGGTCACTCAACCGATGCCACCATGCCTATATCACGCCTCAACGAGAGGCACGCGCACGCGGCGGTTCGGCCGCGTGAGTTGCAGGCCGCCGCGTCTCGGCAGCGGCGCGGTCCACGGCGGCGGCGGCGGCGCGCCAGCTGCGCCGGCGCTGCCACAGCCGCACATCTCCGCTTGGCGCAGGACGTCAACAGCTATAGCCCTAGGGGGGAGCGGTAGCAGTTGTGGCGACGGCGGCGGCGGCCGTCTCCCTGACACCGAGGGCAAGGGCGAAGCGGAGGGGCGGGGGGGCGGGGCGTCGTGGCAGCGAGCAGCAGCAGCAGCAGCAGCAGCAGCAGCAGCAGCAGCAGCAGCAGCGCGTGGCTCTGCAGGTTTGTTCGAGCCTGCGCCTAGAAGCAGGACCAGGGACGGAGACGATGCCCTTGAGACCGAACGGCGGCGGCGGCAGCGGTGGCGGGGGGGTGGAGACCAAAGCTGTGGCGCCGATGCTGCGCGCTGCGTGCTGCGCGCGTGGCGCGAGGCTGCCGCGGCAGCGGCCGCGGCGTGCAGCCTTTGTGTACTGCCGTTTGCAGGTGTGGCTGCTTCACCGCAATAATCTTTCTGTTGAAGGGGAGCCATTGTTGTATATTCGTTTGAGTGTTTTTACGTGGGGCAACTTTGAGTTTCTTGCAGTGGCTGCGCAGTGTCGTTGTTGCTTGCAGATGCGGAAGTGGCGTGCTCGCTGGTGCCCAATTATTTCCTGTGCCGCACGATCAAGCTGCTTACCGCGCCTGAGCACACGCAACCGTCCCACAGTCTTGGCTGATGAGCCCAGGTCTGCCAGCCACGACCTGCTTGCAGGCTTTGATAAGAGCAATGCAAGCTCATGAGGGCTTTTGTGACCTTAACCCTAAGTTACAACACATCTACTTCAACTGGAGACGTGCCTGGCAGCTGATTGCGCTGCTTATGCGCTGCAGTATTCGGATCGCTAGCACGCGATCATTCCAAGCTTGCGCTGTTGCGCTGCGCCGTTGTCTGCAAACGGTGCGTCAGCAGCTATTCTGCTCGTCTTTGCAGCAATGTTGTCATCCCCAAGCTGCCGGCTCCCCCTGTGCGTGGCTGTTGGCGCGCTCAACCCGCTGGGTAATGAGTCATTCTAGATGAAACACGCCAGGATTGCGAGTCTGACGAAAGAGGAACATGCAAAAGAGGGTGTGGGTAAGGGTTAGGGTGCGCGCGCGAGCTCCGGCATGCATGCCGCCGCGACCCCTAAAGGCCAGCATTGAATCAGCCTCAGCGCCAAATCAAGTGGCGTTTGGTGCGTCATCTCTACGTATACTGTACCCCGCACCCAATTCGCAAAAAATCGCTGTACACCTCAGTTGAGGACCGCTGCGGCACCAGACTCTCACCGCCGGCAGCGCGAGGCCCTGCAAACATTGCGGTACCCAGCACTGAGCACTGAGCACGCGAGAGGCTACGCGCCAGCAGCACAGCGGCGCCAACAGCACAGCGTCGCGCCGCACTGACGCCGCGCCCACCCACCATCGCGCAATCTGGCCCTCGCCCCCCCCACTTGTTGAACCCTAACCCTCACCCTAACTCTAACCCTCAAGCACGACAAACAGGTCTTCCGCCGCGGCGGCGCGCGTCGCTCTTGCGGCACGGGAGGCGCAGGCCGCCCTGGTCAGTGCTCAGTCAGAGTTTTGTCCAAATACACACCTTTTGGAATCCGCCTGGCAGTTGACAAGCGCCAGGCACAGCGTTGCATTATGGGCTTGTTCTGAGCGTAGCCTGTATGTAGTGATGTGCATCTTGTCTGGTTTGCAGTGACCGTTACAACAGTCACGCAACCGACGCCACCATGCTTGTTTTACATCATGTTGGTGGCGATGACGGACATTATTAATGTCCGCGGTGCGGTGGTGGAGGCTGTCAGTGGGGTGCGCAGGCTGTCGAGCGCTGTTACAGTAACGGCACCGATGCGTGCGTCGATTTAGGGTGGGGCGTGAGCTTTGGGTTAGGCTAGGTTCGAGGTCAGCTGCAAGCATGCACCACCTTGACGGAGGCCATCAACTTGTACATAGTCTCGGCTGGTGCCGTGGGCAAGCCGACGCAGGCTACACTTATTGGTGACTCGCGTGACACCAGCCGCCGCCGCCAACAGGCTAGCGCGCGGGTCCTGGCGCAGCTGCGCAGCCAGCGTGCGTCCGGGGCAATGGCGTGGATGAGCGTGCCACCCGTTGCCAATGACCGCCCGGGTGCGGCGCCCATGTCCAGTATGGCAGCAGCCACGATGATTTTGGTTGCGATATTTATAGACGGGTGGGGCATACAGGGCGAGGTGTGCCCATGGCGGTGCAGTGACGTGAGCCCCACCTCCACGCATGCGATCAGCTGCCCCAGCCAGCACATACGGGGGCACAACGCGACACACACTGCCCAAAAGCGGTGCCTACAGCGCATCTTGAGACAGCACCAGGTCTCTATTGTCCGCAATGAGGACGCTAGCGTCTTCAAGGTACCGGGGTATCGGGCGGACACAGTCATTGACCCAGGGTGTCTGCACTTTAGCATTGCATACCGTAACAAGGGAATAGTGCTAGACACAAGTGTGCGCGCGCCCACAGCGAGCTCGTACCTGACAGGCAAAACAAATGCCTCGAACACGGACGGCTATGCTGCTGGGGTGGGGGAGGACACGAAGGTCAAGCACCACACCGGCACCTTGACGTCATCTTGGGCTTTTGTGCCATTCGTGCAGGAGTCGTACGGACGGCTGGGCAAGCAGACAAGCCTTTTTGTTAAGGAGTTGGCAATGCACTCCAGCACTGTGCTCAGGGGGGGGGAAGGCAGATGTGTTACGCAAGGCCGGGTTAGCTAAGCGTCAGATCCACATTGAGCTGAGCATATCGCTGGCGCGGGAGTTGGCGGAGCGCATCATGGCATACACACGTGGAGCGCGAATGCTGGGCTGTGTTTCGGCGCCGGTATCCAAACTCCTAGGGCACAGCGCAGACTAGGCTGCTGCGTTGACGCAAGCTTTTCGATTGCATAGGCAACCCGGCCTCCCTTGGGCCCTTATAAATACAAGTCCATACGTACATAGTACTGCTGGTCTCACAGCACAGCGCGACACCATACACGCAGACAGAGACTGGTGGCACTGCAGTGCCACAGTGTGTGCGACGCGCGCGCTGAGCTGTTGTCCGCGTCGGGGCACCCGTTCAGGGTAAGAATCAGGGTTAAGCTTTAAGCTCATGCGCGGGGGCGCGCACGAGGTCCTTCACGAGGGTGTGACAACAACGCCGCAAGCGCATCGCTGCCCTAGGCACACCGCACGGTGGCTCTTATGCAATGTCCACGTGCGGTTCGCATGCTGCAGCCACGGCCCTTTTGTGTGGCTGCTCTGTGCACGAAGCCTGAGGTTGTGCCTCTCGTGCGCCGGCTGCACCTGCCTTGCGCTCCCTCGGCGGCGCCGGACACCCACAAGCGCAGCACTACGCACTCCACAAGCGCAGCACTACGCACTTCTTTGGAAAAAGGTTTTGACATGAAATGAAATACTACTCATGCGCGGCGCTGCGCGCAGGCACAGGCAGCGACACCAAGCCGCCTTGTAGTAAGTGTCCTGTTCAGCCACGGAGACTCAGTGTAGAAACCGTGACAGAACCTGGCCCTTCACCACAGCAGCGCGTGTAAGGAAACTCGTATCATACCCAGCAGCAGCGCTTGACGGTGCTGATTGACGCCCCCGTCCCCCTCTTGCCACGCGGCCGTCATACGACGAAAAGAACAAGCGAGAAGGGAAAACAGCGGAGCAACAGTGGCACGCAGATGCATCAGCGTGACCAAACAAGTTATTCTGAAAGCACGCACCGGTTGCCGCAACCTGAGCGTGCGAGTGAGAGACTTGCAGTACACGCCCCCCACCAGCAGCGGCGATCAACAGTGCTGACGCCCCCTCCCCCCCCCGTACGGCCCTCAGGCGGAGCGCCGGAGCTACGCAGCGGCCGCGACGTAGCACAACGCGTGCGACAGCTGCGCCGCGTGCTTGCGGTGTGGCGCGCCAGCGCAGTTCAGGTCAGCGGAGCACGCTCAGCTTTGATTGAGCAATTCTTCAGACTGGGGTTGCGGTGCACGTTCGGCTTTGATCGGGCAACTTCTCACTGCAGGTGGCGCTTTCGGTGCGCAGCGCTGGTGGTGGCGGCAGTGGCGGCCGGGGGCTGACGCGTTGCACAGGATTGATGGTCGTCCTGCAACGCGTGCTACCACTAGCATTCCCTTCTTGTTCCGCGAGTTCGGCCGCTCAAGGCAGGCGAACATCACTCCCCCACCCTGCTCTCGCGGTCGCAGCGGCTTTCAGCATATACCTCATTTGCACAACACCTTCGCAGCGACTCACGCTACCACCTCGTGATGCTCTCAAACATCACACCCCTCACCCCGCGGCGCCCTCGCAGCTGCGCGAGGAGTGCGCAGAGGCAGCACACAAGGGCCGCCACGAATGCACTGCAGCGACACCATCAGCTGCGCATCAACCTCACATCACCCTCTGTGGACAAGCCTCGTCACAGCGGTTCTTGACAATCTTGCAATACCGAGAGGGAGCTCACCCCACAGTTCCGGCCCTCCCCCCCCCCCTTGCAGCTGCACCACAAGCGCACGGAGGCTGCACACGAGGCCGCTGCAGGGCTCTCGTGGCGGCGGCGGTGAGCGCGGTCGGCGAGCGCGCTGCTGCCGCTGTCGCACCGCCTAAGCAAGCGACGCATGGTGCCAGCGCTCATCTCAGCGGACGCAGCAGCGGCGGCGCGCCCGCCAGTGCCTGCGGTGAGTGGCGATGAGAGGGGGCGGGGGGTGCTGATGCCAGCAGCAGCGTGTGATGTGCATCTTGCGCGTTTGACTCATTTGACTACTATACACGACTGAAGGTTGCGGCACCTAGGGCTGCGTTGAGCACTGTGATCAGCAGACATTCAGGCGCAGCAGCACAGTGCGTCATGCCGAAGTTGGCGGCTGCTGACTCTGTGACTTTCCGCCTCGCCCCAAGAAGACTTCATTGAAGCGTGCTGTGTGGCATGGAAATCGCTTCGCATTATCGCCCAAGCAGCGTCGTGCCGCGTGCGTGTTTGAGCACGTCAGCGCCGCGGTGGGAAATTGGCCCGGGGCTCCGTTTATGCTGTTCCAGAGTGATGTGCCAGTGGCAATGGCAGCAGTGCGCAGCACAATGATGATGATGGTTGCTGGCACGTGCTCTGCGTTTTACCGCAGAACATACTTCAAGTATGAAGTGCATATGCAACAGCGGCCTAAACACTCGTACGCAGCATTGTCATGACGACTGGCCCTTGCTGCTTGTGCCGTTGCTGCGTGCATGCGCCCCCCTCGCACCAGGCGCCAGTGGCGCCGCGGCTGCGGCAGCAGCGGCGGCGGCAGCGGCGGCGGTGCGGCGCTCCGCCGAGGAGCGCAAGCGCGTGCAACTGGAGCGCGCCGAGACGCAGCACAAGCGGCAGGTGCGCGTTGCACGAGGAGAGACGCCAGATGCTGCCGTTTAAACACATTTGAACTGATGTACCAAACTGAGTCCTCAGAGAGAAGTATTTTTAGGTGCTTAGACACAGTCTTGACAGAATTCGACCAAAGGCCACTGTGACATTCCCGAGTAAGTTTTGGCAGTCATCTTAACCGACACTGCTTTTGCCCTAGCTCATCATTACTTCGTGCCTCGTAGGCGTCGCGTGCACCTCAACTTCCAATCAGCAGCCTCTGTTTGCAACCTTTGGTACACGTCAGGTCCCCCGAACCTGATTAGCGATTTAGCTGGCCTTTCATTGCCCTCATTTGTTTTCAAGATTTGAGCACAAGTAATCGGCCACGTCAACTTGTTGAACACAAAAAAGGCGACTTGCTCGTGTTCGCTCCCCCATGTTCGCTGGGCGGTCCCGTTTAAGACTGGGTCTTACTGCTTCAAAATTCTATGTGGAGTACTTCAAGATCTATCTCTCAATCTTGTACCGTAAATGCCCCAGTAAACGCCCCCCCGGGAGTGCGGATCTGGACCTTTGCACGCACGCCCATGGGCGTTTACACAGGGGAGGGGCCTGTACACGGGGGGGGGGCGGCTTCGCTGCTTCATTTGGAATTGCTAGCTTCAAGGGGGCGTTCACAAGAGGGGGGGGGGGCCAGGGTTTACTAGGGTCCGGAGGGGCGTTTACAAGGTGCGGCAAAAAGTAGTGGGGTGGCGATAGCGGATGTCTCTGATGACAGCAATGGCGGTGCTGCTGTAGCTATGACAGCTCTTGCAAGCGAGCATTGTGGCCTGTGTGACCATCCATTGACAGCAGAGAACTCAGAACGATAATGAGTTGAAGTTTGGCTTCAAATTGGCTTAATTGAATGCTTTTTCCAGCTGTTTTTGCAAGGCCCCGTGCCACTCTACATCCATTATGATAATGGTTATGGTTGCAAGGGGGCGTTTTGAACGGGGGAGTGGGCGTTGTTGCCCAATTTGCCCTAGGGCTGGCAGCAGTCGCCAGTGGCACGCCCATGGACGTTTGCGAGGGGGATGGGCCTATACAGGAGCCCTGAGGGGAGGGGGCGTACTACTCGGGCATTCATGGTACTTGTGTACCATTTTATAAAAAAAAAAAGAGAAAGCCTTAGGAAAGTGGCACACATTTATTCACCCTCCTGAAGCCATTTGTTGGACTGACCAAACAGACAAATGTGGGACACGGCACCTTGAGACTTGACTGCTCACAAAACACGTGTGATTTACACTAATGCGCAATGGCAGGCACCTGGCACAGGCGCCACTGACAGCAGGCCCTCAGGGGCAATAAGGAGGCCCTGGGGTGAACAATTATTATAGACTCTCGGAGACACACGCATTTGCACCACCTTCAAGTTGACTGCGCATGCGTTGTAACCATTGTATTGACGATGTTTTCCAGCGTGGTGGAGGTCCACAACTTGAAGTGCCTCTGTTACAGTAGATGTTCTGTGCTCATTTAAGGCCTTTTTCGTGGGCCAAAGACACTGAGTCTTTGTGCCAATTCACTGTATTCCCAAAGTTGCCCCATGGTACTGCTGTTCCTGCCAGTGGACCAGTTCTGTTGCCGCTGGACCGTGACACCTCTACACAATATGCATCACACAGCTGCCCTTGTGCTGCAAGAATTTCAGAATCGAAACACACTGCAACGGCGTTGTTGCTACTAGTAGTACTGATATGTGACCACATCAGGCCAATCTGAAAGCAGACACCTCACTGGCAGGCGGCCTGTACCAGTTGTAATGGGACCGAATGCCCAAATCATGATGCCAGTGCTGCTGAATGTTGCTGCGAACTTCATTGAACACGCCACTGCTCAGCGGCTTCAAGTTCAATACCACTCAGTTAGGCTGCTGCAGCAGCCTGAGATGGTCCACATTTCTACATGACAGATTACATTAAATTTTTCCTGGAGTACGGAAGCCTCTGAGTCACTCAGAGCAGTTTGGTACTACTAGTAGTACGGTAAAGCAAGCAGACAACATGAAGCCTTTTTGTCAAGGAGTTGGCAATGCACTCAGCACTGTGCTCAGGGGAGGGGAAGGCAGATGTGTTACGCAAGGCCGGGTTAGCTAAGCGTCAGATCCTCATTGAGCTGAGCATACTATAATAGTATCGCTGGCGCGGGAGTTAGCGGAGCGCGTCATCATGATGGCGTACGCACGTGCAGCGCGAATGCTGGGCTCAGCCTGTGTTGCAGTGCCGGTATCCAAGCTCCTAGGGCACAGCGCAGACTAGGCTGCTGCGTTGACGCAAGCTTTTCGATTGCATAGGCAACCCGGCCTCCCTTGGGCCTTTATAAATACTAGTCCATACGTACGGTAGAGCCCTAGGAGAACCGTTGACTGCAGTCGTCGCAGCGGGCCCCACTGGCAGCTTGAAGCGTCTGCTCGCATTCTTTAAACTTGAAGGGAGCTGAGGATTGCCAACTTGTCAAATTGTTTAAACTTCGACTAAATGTAACATTCAATGTAATTCAAATTACCCTTTCATTGACAAGTTGATGTGACACACTGTGCTGTTTGAAAACGCACGCACGCACTGCACTGCATGGCATGCACAAGTAAGTGCAGGCGCCGGACTCGGAGTATACCGTTACGGTAACGCCGTAACGCCTGGACTGACTCAGAGTATTACAGACACCGACGTCTGGGCGCGCAGGCGCACACAAGCGAGCAGGGATGGAGCATGACTCTACGACCTGAGCTAGCTTTCAAGGTTCAACTTGGCAATGCTATTTTATCTGCGAGCGAAGCTCGCAGCAGGGCCCCTGGCCTTGCCGAGCAGAGCGAGAATCTAGGCCGCGCGCGTGTGCGCGTATGTGTCGGGGAAGGCGACCCAAAGTCTGTTTGTTTGTCTTCGACAAAAACTTTTCCTGGGAAATTTACTTTCGAGTTTTGACGCAAAACAAAGACTGTATGCCTGGGGCCAGGCTGAGCGCTAGCAGCTTCGCAGCCATGGCGGCTAGCTCAGCAGAAGTTTCGCAGCCATGGCGGCTAGTGGCTCGGGCAGTCTCAAGTTTGTGTTCTGGATGCCAACCAGCACCGCAAGTTGGGCGCGTGAGCTCCTAACCGGTGACCCATGGTGGTGCCAGCAGTGACCCTCCTGCTCAGTCCTGCTCAGTCCTGTGCTGTATGACCATTCTATGAGCCGCTCCTGAACCGCAGGGCATGCTTGACAAATTGGTTGCAGGCCAGCTAAAAGGCGAGGGATGTGAGCTTCCCTGCTGATGGGAGCTTCACTGCACCTGCTCTCTTTACCTATTAGTGCAAGACAGACAGCAGCGCTTGCAAAGCACCACCGACCAACTGCATGGCGACACACCTGAAGGCGGCTGCTACTGCAACGTTTAGCTGCAACATGCTGCAAAGCTGGACAGCCAACTTGAAGGAGGAAAGGGCTCAGGAGCAGGGCTCTGTGGATATGGTCACTCACGGTGTACTGTGGTTGACGAGGTAGTGCGCTATCTTGGACGCAAGAAGCAACAGGGTAAGGATTAGGGAGACTCAAAGAGGTCATGCAGAGAGCACTGATGTAATTGAAGTGGACTTCGACCTCAGCATGTTATTCCTCTTCCAACTTACTAATTGGCAGCACAGTGACTGTGCATACAGTGCCACAGTCACTGTGTCCGGTCGGGCTTCATTGCGGAGCAACCGCCCCAGTGCCGCCACTGCAGTGCGCAGTTGCACTGCTGCTGTAAGTAGTGCACTGCAGTGCTATGCCTTCAGGCTGTCTCTGGCATAGCTGTATTATGAAACAACTTGAAGCAGCACTGCCGCAGCACCAGGTGCAGCTCAAGCATGTGCAACTTGAATGCAAAATTTAATCTGGCTGGCTCAGGCTGGTGGGTTTGTAGTGTGACCGGGTGTTACCATCTCATGCGTCAGTGTATGGCAAACATAGTAATACCATGGACAAGTACTGTAGCTCAAGCAGAACATACGTGTAGTGCGGCACTAGGCATTCTGTCAGTGAAAATCTACTGGACTGTTACGTTCTCTCATTAAATTGACAACTGGGTAAATTGAACACTTCATCCGTCAAGACTAAGTCAAACTATAGTATAATACTATAGTACCTGTAATTGGTTGCTGCTGCATCACTTAATAACATGCAATAAAATCCACCAAGACTTCATTTTGTAACACACCAGTTTTAAAATCAGAGCAGGATTAACCGGAGGTTATGGGCCTGCACTGATCATGTCAGCTTCGCTCGCAGGCCCATAGGCTTTGCCTACAAGTATTATATGCCGGGCGACCCGGCAGCGCACAGTGTACTCAGTGTGGAGCGCGAATGCTGGGCTGTGTTGCGGCGCCGGTATCCAAACTCCTCGGGCACAGCGCAGACTAGGCTGCTGCGTTGACGCAAGCTTTTCGATTGCATAGGCAACCCGGCCTCCCTTGTGCCTTTATAAATACAAGTCCATACGTACTCAGACTGAGTGCAACAGTCGCGGTCACGTCACAGACTGAGTGCGCCTCCCTGTCGCACGGTGCAATTGCACCTGGCAAATTAACAAGTCAACACAGCACAGCAGCAGCTTTGTAAACTGTAATTGCGTATATGTAATTGCACTGCGTATAATAACTGCGCCGCAGTGCGTATATCGCCTCGAAGTTATGCAACACCCACACCCTGCACTCAACTGCAGTGCAACAACCCGCAACTGTTACAGTCTCTGAGTCCTTTGAATGTTAGGCAACAAGTTGCGTAAAGTGACACTGTGCAGGGCAGTCAGCAGTCGGTCACAGTGGAAGTGCCGTGTTGCCATCAGGATGGCACGCGGCGCCCTTGGTCCCGCACGCACATGCTTCAAGATGGCATACGCGCACTTTCCTGGCACTTGCCTGGCATAATGATGAAAAGGTGCCGGGGTGACTCCTGATCTCCGGCCGAGGAGTCATCTTGTTCTGAAGCAATTTCCTTATCAAGCTTCCGGGGTCTCTATGTCTTCAAAAGAGCTCTCACACTACTCTCCCGACACTTCCTGTACTCTTCAGGGCAACCATGCGAGGTTATGGGGCTGCCAGTGCGGCGCTCTTTGTGCTGGCCGCATTCACCGCGCAAGAATCGACAGCTGCCGCGAAAGTTTGCCGCTGTAGCATCAGGTATGACTGCGCGCCGGGGTACTAGCTGTTTTCAGATGGCGGCGTCTGTGCGCGATGCTCAGGCTGCACGCGCTGCAGCGTTTGTGCGCGTAGCTGCCTGCATCACAGCTGATGATGCGTGCACGTGCTGCTGGCCCCGATCATCGCGCTTGCACGCTAAGCCTTGTGCTTTTCGCAGTCCAGCGCGGCGCCTCATTGACAAGGCTTGAAGTAGTGCGACAGACTGAGTGTTGCGGCAGTTGCTTCGCGTGCTGGACAGCGCGGGGGCGCCTTCTGCAGTGCTCAGCGCAACTATCGTGGCGCATGCACGGCTCGGTGCTCTCATGCTGCGCAGGTATGACGACTCCGAGTGGGGTTCCTCGTCTGGCTCCAAGGACTCCTGCCCGCAGCCTGTGTGCCCGGTAAGCCGAGCATCGAGTAGCCTAAGGGTTACCGTAGTAGATCCGATTTGCTGCGGAAGTCTGAGCAGTCAATGACATTTACTGCTGTGCAAAGCTGCAGATTCATCACTTTGAATCTATTGATTTTGAAATTTTCAAGTATACTAACCGTAACGGTTGCACTGTGACAGCCACGGCCTTCGCCAGCCCGTTTCATCGTGTGCTCAGCCAGGTCCAGGACATGATGCAAATCTTCCACAGTGCCTTCCGCCTTTCACTGATGGCTTTTGAATCAGATCTTAACAGTACCACAGTATATCTTGTATGGCATCATGATGCTTAAGCAATTGTTGCTTTGGAAAGCATTCAGCCTGTCAGCAAACTGCAAATGCGCGTGTCACTCACTGACTAAGGCTGGCGTCAAAAGCCTTGATCATTATGCTAGTGTAGTACCCCTATGTGCTAGTACTAGCTTCAGTCATGCTGCAGCCTGAGCCTCTGAGCATGCAGGATCTGATTCAAGCAACTTGAAGTTGAACTTAAAGTTTGAATTTCCAAATTAAATTTTGAATGACCAGACGCACCCCCCGGAGCTGGCCCGGCGGGCGTAGATCTAGTAGTCGCAAAGCCAATTTCGTGTGCAGCTGGCTAGCCTATGCAGTCCAGGACATAATATTCATGAGACTTCCACAGTCACTGTGACTCACTTCCGCATTTCATCAAGACTTAGTCTGGTGGCATTTGAATCCGATCGGTGACTCATCATTAGGGTTGGCACAATGCGTATATTTGGATTTTACATACCCGTTAATATACGTATTTTTGGCGTATAATACGTATATACTGCGTATATTAGCGTATATGACAAAGCCACAATGACATAACTGCCACTTCCTGTTATTGAATTTCTCTCAAACCAAGTGCATTCGAACAGGCTCAGACTGCAGGCTACAGATATGCAAACATCAGAACAGATTGCACCAAATTCAAAAAGAAAGAACGAAACAGGTTTGTTGATGGTATTGAGACGTTGTTGGACGTGTAACGTTGACTAGCCTAGGCGCCCTCCTCCAGCAGCTCAAGCATGACCTCCTCATCAAGCACATCGGCAGCCTTCTTGTCGTTGCCCTTGATGAACACCAGCTTCTCGCCCTTTGCAAGAGCGAGGTTGCTGCGGCACTTGGTGTACACCGTGCCCCACAGCGACCAGTTCCGTTCAGTGGCGCACGCGGTAGCGTGAAACGATAGAAGTCTCACAGCCACCTTGGACACAAGAGGGAAGTGCTGGCGGCCTACAGTCTGCCACCAACCGCGGCGCATGGTTCCATTGGCTAGCTGCACCTTACCAGACGCCAGCGTGGTGCGCTCCGTCAGCGTTGGCAGCGACTCCCACATGACCTCTGGCAAGGGCGCCAGCTGCATGCGAACAAGCTCCGCGGTGATAGCCGCCGCATGCTCCGCTCCGCCCAGCTTCAGGATGCAGGCCTTGGCAGCCGCGAGCTCCATGGGCTCCAGCGATCCGAAGGGCAAGAACCACTCGCCGTCCGTCTGCACCGCGTAGCAGGGGTCAACAACGTAGGCGGCCACCCACTCCTTGGCCCGATGCAACTCGTACCGCCGCTCGAACAGCGGCAGCGCGGCTGCGCGGCCCTCGTTGTCGGGATGGGCGTCAAAGTTGGCGGCGTGCTTCAGCAGCTGCTTCCAAATGGGAAACAACTGGCTGAGCAGCGCCTTATCAGCCTCCAGCTGGTGGATGGCGTCGCTCACCGGCTGCACCAGCGTCTTCAGCGCACTGGCCTCGCTGAAGAAGCGGTATGCCGGCGTGCGGCCGCGCGCGGGCACCATGGTGGCAGCACCGGCAAACTCGTCCGCGTGCGTTGTGGTGCCAGAGATGGTGGGCCAGTCGCGCGCGGACGCCATGCGCCTGATGGCCTCCTCAGACGCCAACAGGTCGCAGATGATGAAGTGCAGGATAGCAAAACGCGTGGGGCAGTGCGTGCGGACGCCCTTGACGCTGCCGTACATCTCCTTCTGCTGCTCGCGCAGCGCGCGCTTGACCGGCTCGCAGCCGTTGATGGTGTTGGACATCATGAGGCCGGTGGCGTACGCCTTCTTGGACCAGGGCAGCCGCGTAGTCTTGTCGCCGTGAAGGTCCTTGATGAGCAGGGCCAAAGCATGAGCCTGGCACCCGAGCAGAATCCACTGAGGGTGCTGCGCCTTCATCATGTCCATGGCTTTTCTGTTAGCCTGCGGGTGCAGCGCGACACATGCACATTGCACGAAGATGTTGAGTCAAGCACTAAACTTGATCATGATGCGCGCATCAAGACACCATTAGCACACTTCATTTGTCACACTAGGTATGGTCGCATACACATGACAAAAAAGAAGCATAGAGAAACTTTGTTACATCAAGAACGGTTGCATAACGTGATATAAGAAGCTTACCTTGGTGTTGTCCATCACCATGCCCAGCATCCGGCTGAGATCACCCTCCGTGACCTCGTGTGCCCAGCGCAGATGCTGCTCCTTAATCCACTCGGCGTTCTTGCACACGCCCCGCGCTGCCTCCACCTTGACGAAGCGGGACCCTCCCTTCGGCTTCAACACCATCACGTTGATGAGGGGCGCGCCATCGGCGCAGTGATTGCGCCGCCACCCGTCTGTTGAAAGCTGGAGCAGGAAGAGCTGACGGATCTCCTGCCAGACGTCAGCTCTCACCCGCTCGTACTCCGCGTCCAGCATCTTGTTGGCCAGTTGCTTGCGGCTAGGGAGGGTGAGGCCTAGGGCCTTGAACGAAGCCAGCAGGTCCTCCTGCTCGATAAGGTGCAGAGCCACGCCGCTTTTGTAGAAGAAGCGGGCCAGACAGGTGGTTGCCTGGGTGATCTGATGCGCTGAGACCATGTGCTGCCTCACGTCCTTTGCAGGCACAGGGCTGGCCAGTTCAGCGGCTGTACGAGGCCGCTTGTGTCCACTCCCACCTTCCTCTTCCACATCAGTCGCAGCGGCCGCTGCTGCAGCAGCTGACGCAGCCTCCGTAGCGACTGCAAAAGCCCTGGTGCAGGCTCGGCTGTTCAGGTGTGAAGTTGCCCGAGCCGACGGGTTAAGGGCGCTGAGCTGCTCCGGGCAGCGAAGGCATTGCAGGACAACCTCTGTGGCTGAGAGCATCACCACGTCAAAGCTGCTCCACCAATGAGCTCTGCCTTTGAGCTTCTGGCCCCTCAGCTTGTCAAACAGAGCCCTAGCTTCCTTGCCCTTGTCGGGCCCAGGGTCAGGGGCGTCGTCCATGGCTTAAAGTGAATATACGCAAAAATACGCACCCGAATGGCGTCTACGCGTATATATACGCGTATATACCAATATACCGTATATATACTATCTACGCAAGTGCCAACCCTACTCATCATCATGCCACCGTGATCACTGACCGTCTGGCAGCTGCTGCTGCAGCAGCTGCAGCAGCTGCTGCAGTTAATTTCAAAGTTGCTGCTGCTGCATCAGTGACAGTAACAGTCACAGTGACTGTGGTACGTTGCAGCTGATGGCGCTCAGGCTGCAGCCTGTCCGTGACTCTCAGACTGCTGCATTCACAACGATTACTTTATTTCAAATTAACATCATGATGCTGCGACTTGCACTGCACTGCCTGCACGCTGACAGGAGTCTCCGGACTTTGCCGGAGCTGAGCCCTGCTCCCTTTATGCGCCCTGCCTCACAAGGTACTACTACTGTAACAATCGTCATGATTATCGATGGCGATAGTGTTCGACAAGTCACTGTAATTTAATAGTACTAGTCCTTTGAGGTCTGACTCACTACCCACTAGTATTCAGGGCATTGCAGGCTCCCCCGAGGAGTAGACTCAATAGCAGAGACCGCGTCAGCGCCTACACTCAGAGTCTTAGTACTACTACTAGTAGTAGCTGCTGCGAAGTCTGTGTTCCGTATTCCGGGCCCCCATACTAGTAGAGGTCAAAGGTACTACTAGACCATTAGTGACTAGAGCAGCACTGTGACAGTGACGTAAACTGGTAAGAGTATTGGTAAGTGCTTGAAGCTCTGACTCAGAGGCTCCGAGTCAGCAAGCCTTTAAGTTACTAATAGTCTAAGACTATAATAAGTATTACTAGTAGGCTTAAGTTTAATTACTCACTGACAGCTCAACCTTGAAGTTTTAGCCAATTCTCAATATTTGGTGCAAAATGAGTCAATCCATTCACCTTCCAAGTTGCTATGCTGGCCACGAGTGAGTCACTGACTCAGTCGACAACTATCACAACCATGATGGTTCAACTTACCAACTTGAAGTTGAAGTTAAACACACGTTGTATGCTGGCACCCCTCAACCCTTAGGCTTCAAATTGGCCATTCAAGCTCAACCAATATGAGGGAAATTGCAAAAAACGGGACCTGTCAGTGCATCAAAAAATATTCATTTTTCTACGTCCAGGATCTCGATATGTTCCATGTTGAACTCGGACAGCAATCTCAAATGGCAACTTTTGCAAAAGATGGAAGTTCAAGATACAATTGAAGTGCTGGACTTCTAACCAAGATCAACACTAAGTCTAGCACACTCAGTCTGTCAGTGTGCAACAATCACTGTGGTGTGCCACAGTCACTGTGGTGAGAGTACCTGGTTTGGTGACTCGTGACACTCCAACGAATGAAAGCTTAATAACTTATAGTATTAACTTGAAACTTGAAGTTGAATGTAATCAAATGCCACAAGTTTAGGGTTCGTCATAGGCGGACCAAAACCGAATATATTCAACAGGCTGTTGAGCCACACCGATTAAACCAAATAACAGGCAGCGTGCCCGGCACTGCCAAAAACGCCTGTTTTTGAGGTATTAGGCTATTAGGCAAATAGGCTGCCGGCGCCAAATATGGCCCAAAATCCTGCTCTGCAGCACTGTGCAGTGTGCAGCGCTGCCGCCAACGGGCAGTGCCAAGGCAACGCATATGGCAAGCGCAAGAAAAATACTTCAAGCTCTTGAGAAGGTGTAAGGTATGTGGCGTGATGAAAGAAGATGTATTAACAAATTGTGCTGTCCAAGTACTTGCCGCCGCACTGTGATTACTGCTGGTGCGGCTTCTGCGCGGCCCATTCACGGTGACCCAGCAATTGCGGAGGAACACTAGCAGGGTAACTGCGTTACTGGTCAGGCGGTTGCGCTGCTTGGTGACAGTTAAGCCAGCCGTTGAAAACAGGCGCTCTGATGGCGCTGAAGTCGCGGGCACACACAGCACTCGCCGCGCAAGCTTTGCGAGGTTGGGGTACTGCAGCTGGCGCTCGCGCCACCAGGACAGCGGGTTGGTGGGGACCTGCTTGCCGTTCACCATGGTGTACATGGGAAGAATGGGCAGCTGCTTGCCTACTGTGCTGACTGGGGCCACAACCAAGCTTTTTGATGAAGTTGAAGTTAAACTTCAACAACAGGCATAACAGGTGCCCAGCCTGTTACCTGTTACCCAAATAACCGAATATTAGTATTAGGACCAAATATATTAGGTGCCTATTCCAAACCCTACACAAGTTGCAGCACTTCAGAGGCACTGTGACCATGGTGGCACCCACTGACAGGCTGCTCAGAGCTCTGCTAACTACTAGTAATCGTATATATATATATTGAGGTTTAAATTTAGTTTAGTACTTGCGCAGGTCATCACATTGTGCTCATTCGAGTTGCAGTAACTTCCACTAGGCCAACTTAAAGCTCAACAAACTACCGCCGCTTCTTCATCTGATTCAGCAACATCTTAAAAACAGTTGGCAGGTGCGCCTCAAGTGACTTATTGACAAAAAAGTTTTGCAACAATCGATAACCTTGCAATCGATCTCTGCCTCAAACTGGGTTAGCAGCTGCAAGCCCGACGTGCCACCTTGGGGCCATATTGGTCTGCTGATTGCTGCATGTCTGCCTCCGGCTGAGACTGTGCTGCGTGTGACCTATCCTCGAACCATCGCCTTCCCCCTCCTCTGCGCCTCTTGCTGGTTCCTGGTTTTTGGCTCCATTTTGTGCCAAAATTGCCGAAAACTTTGAAATTGTAACACTTAAGTAGATGTGTGAGCAAAGTGTGCATGCAAGGCACCGCCAATAGCAGCTAGTGACTGTCACTGTGACAGTCATGTGTCTGCAGATCAAAGACAGTCAGTCAGTCAGTGACTCAAAGCAGCTTAAACACTCATGAATGGAAGTTTAGGCTAGTAGACAAAACAGGAATTTCATAATTTGAACTCCAGGACCTGTACGTATGTCGGACTTGTATTTATAAAGGCCTGTACTACTAGTAGTGTAAGAGTATACTATGACGAAGTCTGCATACTTGTCAAAGTTTAACACTGCCAGTAACAGTAACTGAGTGACTGGTCCAGGAGCAGACAAGTGCATCATGATGATCCACGTAAATTAATTTAAATTATAATACTTTGCTCCCAGCCTGAGCTCACAGACTCTGAGAGAAAAGCGGCCCCGCCGGCACAGTGTCAAGCTGAATAGTATTACGATCAAATGATGTACACACGTTTTGTATACGACATGATGCATATATTCGATGGTTGCGAAATGCAGTGCCTAGTAGTAGGGGTGTCATTACTCAGTGTGGTGCACATCCGAGTCGACAAGCAGATTCTACAGTAACATTTCGGAACGTACTTTCGGAGGAACTGCTGTTGCTCGCTTGCAGCAGAGCCATGCAGTCCTGGAGCATATGCTGAGTCCGACAGCCAGCAGGTCAGGTCTAGAATGATCTTGAGCTGTTAACAGCGTCGATTTGGTATTACCATACACCAAAGTGGAACACCAAACTGACACTGTCAATTCAGCTTCTGAACCTGCCTCGCAGTGACATGCACGGTGTGTCATGCTCTACGTCAGAGTCCGACTCGGAGAGCCTGCCAGCGACAGTCACTGGGTGTTGTGTTGACTGAATGCGCGGTCCAGTCACTACTAGCAACTGGCTTGGAAATATTTGAATCATCAGAGTCTGACTCACTGACAGAGTCCGACAGACTGACACACTCTCCTTCATTGACGATCTGCTTGGCAGGTGCACAGGCTGCAGCATGCCGAGTGTAGCAGCACCAGCGGCGCCCGCGGAAACTGCGGTGACTGCTACCACTTCCACCATTGACGCGGCTTGCACCGAACTCCTAAAGACGCCAACCGGCTCGGTCACATACAAGCTCATGAGTGCGACGACCACGTGTTCAAGCCAGAAGACCATGAGAATTAATGCTGGTGTCACAGCGACAATACTGGTGGACAAGAAGGGAAGTGTCATCTCAGGGCTCAACTTCATCGTGCTGGACGGCGGCAAACTGCTTATCAAGGCCGGTGTTGGAGCAGACTCACCGTCTCTGACACTGCAGAACAACTCTGCCGTTCGTCTTGACTGGTTTGATCCAAACACGTTTCCACTTCTGGGCACCGGCAACCCTATGGGGGTGAGTGTGCGCAAAGTACCAGCAGTACTCCAAAGTATTTGTACTCTTGTACTGTTTCATTGGATGGCCAATAGCATCAGCACGCCCCTTGAGCTTCTCAACAATGCAGACTTCATGGAGTGCCACCGGTGTACTCCTAACACCCTTACTGCGTCCGACAGAGTCCCTCAGGGATGTGGATTTCGGTGTTGAAAAGCCCGAAGGGCGCCACGCTGTCGCACAGTCACTACGGTAACACTATGCTTTTCATGTAATACAGTAACTGTTGTCACCGTGGCTATAAATATGTTAACCTTTGTCTGAATCACTTCAGAAGTGAAGTATCAGAGGTTCCGCAAGTTCCACAAGATCATCCTTACTACTAGTAATAGTCTACTAGGATGCTGGTGTGCTGTGGTGATGGTCAACAAGCACAGACTTATGCACTGTCAGTGCATGGCATTTGCTTTTCAAGGTTACTCAAGCTGTTGTGGATCATGAGCGCTTCCTCAAGTAGTACATGACATTGTCATTGATCTCGCTTAATTCAAAGCCGCTTACAAAACAGTTGTCAGCAGATGATTTGTCAAATAATACGTTCCACGAATCATTTTATGCATGCGGTTGGCTGTCTCCAGATTGGCGTTTCCTGGTACATGAACAAAGCCAGTCAGCATGCCATATGCAGTGCCACCTCACCGAGCTACTGCTAGTAGTTCAGTAGTAGGGAGAAGCCCGAGGCTGCGGTTGTAGCATCAAATTTGAATTTCATGCCCCACATTGCTGTTTTTGTCTAGCTGCGGCGATGACATTGCCAGGTTGCCGTGGTGTCAGATTCCAGTAATTTTTATGATAGGGTTCATTATTGAAAGTTGCCGAGACTCAGAGTGCTTGGCCACTAACATTGTCCACGAACAATGTCTTGTGCGGTGGATGACAGAAAGATGGAGGCGCAATCTACATCCTGCCGGGTGGCGACGTCAAGGTGAAGGTACCCATTAGCTTCCTCAACAACTACGCAAGCGGATGGGGCGGGGCTATTGAAAACGCGGGCACCTTGCTCTTCACTGAGACTGCGAACTTCAAGGGCAACACGGTGAGCAGCAGCACATCAGAACGCTCCAGTGACAGTCATAGGATTCCTCAATCTGCAAGACTTGGTCACTGTGACCCAGTTGAAGCTATTGCAAACTTTTCGTAAACCCGCTAGCATTCACCTGACTGCTGTCATGCTTGCTCAACTGCATTTGGGATGTTGACAGGAGATCTGGTGCAGCACTGCAGCAGCTGTGCTCTCAGGATGCACTGTGGCACTTCAAGTTGCCTGCAGACTGAGTGTTCTAGCCGGACTGGGTGCAAGTGCCATACCAGATGCATGGTGACTGCAGCAGACTGAGTTCCTTTGACTGCCCATTTTTCAGCTGCCACGGTGTTGTCGTGAAAACAGGTCAGAGTTAGGTACGTGCGCACGGACAGGGTTAGGTGATTGCGCACGGACGTGACGCTGCCCGTATCATTGACTGTGAGCGCAATTCATGTGAAGACACTGCCATCATGATTGTCGCACTCAGTGACACTTGAGTGTTGTTCATGGGAACGTACTGCGGGACCAGAAGCCACTTCAAGCCTAGTTGCTGTAGAAGGAGTGGTGGCGCAGGTGTGATTCTTGGGCTTCGAGAATCACTGAAGGAGGGTGCTTTAACGCCTAAACAGCTTTGTAATTAACCCTAGCTGTTGCGGACATTTATTGCTGGGCCACCTTTTAAGAACCAATGAGATCACCCTGCCCCTCCCCCCGCCCGCTGGACACTGCACCCCCCCCCCCTTTCCTGAACAAAAAGTCATGAGAGTGTTAATGACCCCATTGTGTGAAGTCACTCTAAGTGCCGTTACTGCAGCAGCTCGGTCAAACACTGCAATTTGTCTCTGCTGCTCTACTCACAGTATTACAGGCATCCACTTCTGCATCATGTACCCCGGGGCCCGTCCCTCTCCTGGTCGCCCTTCCTCCTACTGCTGCCTGGCTGACCCCCCCGGGGGCCCGGGGCCCTTCTCTTTTTTTGCCCCTACCTCCTCTCATACTTCTATATACATACCCCACAGTAGTGCAGCAACAGATACACCTAACACTGACCCCTAACCCTAACCCTAACCCTAACCGTAAACCCTAACCCTTTACTGTAGAACCTACTCTGGGTCCCCTCGTGTGGGTTCGCATCAAATACCAAGTGAACCCTGTAACTCGCGCCCCCGCAGCACAGCCCCCGCGTACAAGGCTCAACATGGGGAATGCCCCGTCCATGACAAATTTCCAATGCACATGTTTTGTCCTACCTATCTGTACGCCTGCTTGTAAACACAGAAAGTATGTGACTGAAGCCATCTGACACTCAAGCGTAATTCAATTTGTGTGGATGTCTGCAGGCTTTCAGAGGCGGAGCGCTGGTCGCGGACTACATGTCCACCACCACCTTCAAGAAGAGTGCTACATTCGACTCCAACAAGACCGTCAAGCAGCGTCTGGTGAGGTTGCAATGATTATCACTTTGGCAGCAGGGGTTTTACAAGCTCATCACTGTAACGCAGAAGCTGCAAAACCTTGGCATCACCACTGATGTTTCAACATCACAGAGACAAATTGCATATGCTGCTCCTTGCCGTTTCATTTGAAACTGCACCTAAAAACCGTCCTCGCCTAGGCAGCTGCACGCTCAGTAGTGCACAGGGTTGACGCCAACGCCGAACGTCACGAAAGAAGCGCCTGCAATTGGATTCTCTACAGAACATGTTTGCATTCACAACCCAACAAGCACAACTTCCAAAGTGCACAATTGAGAACAAGGCGTAGTCGTACTTTAGTCACTGCAATTCCATGACACACGCAAAGTATGCAGCTCTGATGCTCCTGCGACGCAAGTTCTCACAGCGTTCATGTATTACTAGTGGAAGTACGCTTTTTTAAATTCCAGGGGAGTAGTCCTCGCGTTTAACGGAAGTTATTGGGAGATGAACTCTGGCAACCAGTCACAATCTGTATGTTGTGAGGGTTACTGCAAAGTATTACTCTAGTAGTGTTTCCTAGTATTGCTCATCCTGCCTCTACATTCATATCCAATGAAGATTATGATTGCTGCTTAGGGTTAGGGCCAGGGTTAGGGTTAGGGTTAGCTGCAACATTCTGCGGTATGACCGAATAGAGGACAGCACGCTTGTAGCTGCATGAAGATCAATCTGAAGCTGTTCTACGTGACGCTATCGCAGGGCCAGGATGCATCAACCGATCAAAGTAAATATTTGTTCATACAGAAGAAATCAGCACGTACGTACTGACAGCAGACTACACAGACAGCACTGTACAGATCACCACCATTCACTGCAACAAACGCATACTGACCGCACTGAGGCAACACTGGCAAGGCCACCGTCCGACTCACTGAACATTGTCTGCTCAAGTATTACTGGAAGCACGCAAGCACACAGGTACTACTGTAGTACACCTCGCCCCTTGGACACTGCTCTCTGCTGCCAATGTGTACTGCTCATGAGCTCAGGTCCAATTCCATCCACACGAATCATTGTGATAATCCGCACCGCTTCTGTTTTCCCAATGTTCCTCATTGCCTTCATCAGGTCAATGGGTTTGGACTGCAATACTTTGCCAACCACGGTGGTGCCATTGCCGCGTATGGACCCGCTACTGTCACGTTCGAGGACAACACAACGTTCAACAAGAACATCGGAAATGCAAGTGAACACCGTCCACCAACGTCGTGTGCTTGAAATGTTCGAGCTGCTTGAACCGGGGTTGCAGGAAGGCAACAGCCTGACTTTGTGCATGTTTGTGTGGGGTGTTGACAAGTGCAAGATACATGAGCCAGCATGTTTTTTGAATCAGCTGCCGATGGTGCCCAAGCCATCTGCTGCATCAGCTGTACGCAATGTCATCAGTCAAAACTTTGAGCTGGTACTTGCCACCATATATCAAGTATGCTTGATACTGCAATGCGAGTAGAGAGGTGTGGTACGGTGTGCTATAGATTCAGCTCCAGAATCACTGTACTGCTGATTCAGAATGTGATATTCTACAGTATTGGCCGGTGACAACATGATTGGCTGCCACACCAAATGGGGTCACCCTTCTCATGTGCAATTGTCGAGCACAAGCTCAATCGGTCTGTATTTATGCAGCTCAATACTGTTCTAACCAAAGAAGTCTCAGTGTTCTGGTGCCCCTTTTCTCAATGCAAGTGCACAAATTGCGTCTGGCTTAGCTGACGTCATCAATATTGAGCTAAGATCACAGTTACAGCAGTTTGCTTGGCGTGCCGTATGCTTCCACTTGCAGGTACATTGTTGACATGATGCAACAGTGAACGTTGTATAAGAGTATACGTCCAAGTACAATTACATTTACGTAGATGTGCTACACCTGAACCCTACTCCTAACCGCAATGTACTGACCTCCTGCCTTTATCACTGCCAACAACCCCGGTGACCGCTCTCTGTGCGCGTGCGCAGTCGATTGGCGGCGCCATCACAGCATTGTCCACAGATATGTTCTTTAACGGCAAGGAGAACATCATTTCCGACAACAAGGTAAGCTGACCAATATTTGTGTCATTATATTCACATGTCTCTTTGAAGTCATTTATTCCCTCAGATGCAGCAGGCGCTACCATGGCTTCATGTACGGCGTCCTCTGCACAGTGCAGCCTTTAATACATGCTCATGGTCTGTATTTGTGTTGCACGCATGTTGGTTTCAGTATGCCAATGCACACCGAATTGTGTTGATTGCCACTGTGGATCAATGCTTGACGTGTCATGAATGAGCAGATGGAGCATTGCTCCACGTGTGTACGGCATGTGGACCCGGTTGCGAGCAGCTCTTCAAGCACCTGCAACGCTACTTGCAGTGATCTGTCATTGTGACTGAATGTTGACACCCCTAGACGCCAACTCTTGAGCATGTGTGTTGAACTTCAATGCAGGTCGGCCCCAGGCTGAACCAAACGGCTGCGGGCGCGCCCATGACCGACACAGGAACCGCCGGTTTCATGGCTCTCCAGTTTTCAACGGCTACATTTGCGGCCGGCGGATACTCCAAGTTTTCAGTAAATGAGGTGGGTTCAATGGGTGCTCCAGGCAGTACAAACGCTCCTTCAAGTCAGTGAGCACAGGGCACTGTGAACCGCCAAAAACCTTCTCCGTGTTGTTCCACATTGATTTCAGCAAACGGCATGCATTCACGAAGGCTAGCTACTGGCATCCACAATTCATGCACTCAGCCTAGCGGGGCAACGCACCACCGAGCCAGCATTTGCTGCCGCGTGCAATCCAGGGTCCCCACTTTTCATGTGTAGGTATGTTGTAACGCGATGTCTTTGATGCCGTGAGCATGTGCCCATCCATATTCTATGGATTAGGGTTTACACTCTGAAAGAAAAAGTAAACTGATGCAGATAACAGCATTCGGCTGCTTCTTGTACTGCTGCTGCAATGACACTTATCATGCGTCGCCTGTTGGGTCATCCGTATCCCTGTCACAGGCTGCCTTCACTTCAGGGGTACTGGCCGTGTTTTCCAGCAATGTCACGTTTGATGGCAGCAGCACCTTCACCTACAACAAGGTACAGTTGCAGACGACACCATAAACACATTGCTGCTTCATGCTGATATACTTGCTTGAGTTGCTCATGCAGAGCAAGGCATCGCTTGATGATGTATGGATGCCCTTACTCCACTGTCTCACTGCTGACCACGTGGTCATGCCATGTCATATCTTGACTATTTGCCCTGTTGTGGTGACACATCACGATCAATCGCCTGTTCGATATTATGCAATACATTTGTACTTGCAGCTCTCGGGTACATCTACTTGTTGAGGTGGCTGCCGCCACGGAATGATCACAGAGCCGTTCAATGAAAGGAATGCTGAAATCATAGGTGTCACCATATCAAAAGTGTGACATCAAAGGTGTAGCCGCCTTTGCTGTGAAGTGTTGAGCGTGATGGCATCTACAGTAACTGTCGCTATTTTAAGCCAACCGGTCACCTATAGAAATCAGGCATTTGTCGTTGTATATGTCATGCTTAATACATTCAACTTGACATCTATAAGCCACCCTTACACACCACACAACAGGCCCACAAGATTTGCTTTGCGGCGCGTACACGCATGTTTTAGGGTTTTCTAGTTCATTGACAAGTTGTGTTCAGTTTTTGTTCGGCCGCGTGGTTCCTGCGCACGGAGCTGAAACAGCCTTATCAGTGGGCTGCAGACATTGGAGAGCAGCTCTGCATGACAGATATCTTCAAGAGTGCACACCAAGCCACTCATGCAGGCAACAACAGCAACTTCAGTCAGCGTGCAGCACCGAGCAGCTACACGCACACTGAAAAATATGGGGGGTCCGCTCATATCGATCCGTGAATATATTACCCAGGCTTGAATGGTTTTAGAGCCAGAGATTACTTTGGTTAGGTGTCCGGCCGGCTTAAATCTCGAGTTCTGACACATGTATAAGATGCATTGCAGTCAGTAGCATGTCCTGTGCGCGCACCTGCCATAATGCTAAGAGCCAACGAAAGGCAACTTAGTGTATAATCCTAACCTTAAGGCATTCAAGTGTGCTGACGCATGCGGCAACTTGAAGTGCCGCATTTAAGGCACCTAACAACACATCAATTTAGATGCGTGCGCGGCTGTGACGTGGTGTTTTGAAAGCGGAGCTGCACTCATGGAATAGCTGTGAACTCGGTCCGCCCCTTGCCCTTGACAGGCTCGCAACGGCGGTGTGGCAATGCTCGTGGATATCGATGACACTGACCTCGGGTCCAACCTCATCTTTAGTGGAGCAAAGACCACGTTCAAGAACAACGTTGCTACTGACGTCATCAAGGACTGTGCTGACGTGGCGGACGGCTTCTGCGAGTCCGACCAGTCCCAGCTGCTGGGCAGAGGAGCGGTGAGTGACAAAATGTATACTTCTTGGAGCATACCGGAAATAGCTGGTGTTTCTACTCGGCTGTGCCTGCGGGGCATGAGATGGGGTCAACAAGCCAGGCAGACCGTGAAGGGGTGTGTGTGCGTGGTGGGGGTAGGGGTGTGTGGCGCACAGACCGACATAAAATTGCAGTGTTAACAGCAGCAGCACTAGTAGCAGCACAGAGTAGGTGTCCAGCATATTTAAGGCATCAGAAAAATAGTGATATGGTCCAGAAAGGGGGGGCACATCTAGCCGTGGGCAGGGATGCTTTTGTGTGCATGTTGTAGTACCCCTCATTGACCACTATGGTGACAGCAGTAGCTACAACTGTGTGAGAGCGGAAGCAGTCCTGCGCTCAAAGTTCTGATACCCTTCAAGTTAAGACATAGCCCTGCAAGGTTTGACCAAAGTTTGTCCAAAGCGGTCAGAGCAGCAGCTGATGTTGTTCTCATGCAGGGTACGCTACTAGGTTTCTACACTATAATGTTTGGCAACACCAGGCCTTGTGTTCACATGAGCTGCTTGTTGCAACTAACTTGCACCTGCAATGTCCTTTGATTATCACGCAACACATGTTTCTGCAGGGCAACAACCTGCTGCAAGACATTGTGATCTCCAAGATCGCATTTACATGCGCGGCTCCAGTTGGAGGCAAGCCCACCGATTTCCTGCTTGCCGACTACCACGTGGGCCTTGTCACAGGGCTGCTCGACACCCAGCCTCCTGCAACCCCTATGTGCGCCTAAGGCTGCAGGATTGCAGCTATTTCTGCCTCAACCGACCAGACGGGTTTTTGGGAGTAATGCTTAAGGTAAATAGAGAGGTGGGCCTGCCAGTGGGGGGGGGGCGTGGCAGGCAGCCCCTCATCACCGTCATCCCTACCACTCCTGGTATGATGTCTTGCACAGCACACAGAAGTACTTTTGCCAACCAGGGCAACCATAGCCGCATATCCTTGAACCTTTTTTTTCCAGCCTCAGCGGTTTGGTGAACCTGCTGCGGCACGTTGATCTGCATAAGTTCACTGCCATAGCGACCGCGCATACAAAGTTGACCGTAGTATTTTTTATTTGCATTGTCTTTTCCAGTCGCATGCTTCTCGTTCTACCTCAGAAGTAGGGGGCCGCAGCTTCAGCCTCACGACTGGCACTGTATGCTGCTGTCCAGCTTTACCTTCACTCCACAGCTGGCACGTGCTCACAGCACCACACATACCTTACAGTTAGAAGATCACACAATGGACCATCATCTTGATCGCTATTTTCTGTGTCTTTGTGCGTTTGCTTGAGTGTAATGGATGTTCTGGAGTGCGTTTGCTAAGACTGATGGATACTTTGATGCATGCCTGCAAGAACACAGACTCCACTACGGATAAGACTTCAATGTCACTCTTACATGCCGTTTCCAACTTCATTTAAAAATGTATACTTCGAAGTATTTGTTCATACGACCTCCCAGGGGTAGCCTCAGCAGCAAGAGACCGTGTCTGCACCCACACCATTCTACAGCTGCCGCAATTCTTCGAGCACAATCCATTGCTGGGCTCTCAATATACCAGAGGTGAGGTCGCGCAGTGCCTCACACAGAGCGCCGTCCCCCCATGGCAAGCGTCATAAGAGGGACGCCGCCCCCGCCCAGTCCGTTTGTTAGGTGTCAAAAGTACTGCTCCTGCTGCTGATGGTTCTCTTGCTGCTGCTGCTGCTGCTGCTGCCTCTGGCTGCATATATGCAGCACGAAGCTGCGTCCTCAGGCTGGTCAACAGGGTACCCCCCCCCCCCCCCTTCCCTCCTCCCTCCCCCCTGCAGCCGAATGAACCCCCTTTCTGCTCCACCTCTCCACCCCTCTCTTGTGCATATACTATTGGTAGGTTCATTTTGGCAGCATCGGGGAGCAGGGGCGGAAGCTGCTGGAGGCTGTGGCGACGGAGTATGCCAGCAGGATGTCAGTGCCTGGAGGAGCGCGCCCTAAAGCTCTCAAGGGCATCGCCCTGGCGCGCTTACGCTCGGCACTGTCGGCAGCGCTCCACATGGCGTACTCTGGCCGTGTCATGACACACATGGCAGAATCCAGGGGGGGGGGGCACATGGAGGAGGACGTAGGGGAGGACCCCGAGATGCCATTTGGCGGCGGCGGCGTTTGAGTGGTTGTCGTTGCGACACTTTCAGACTGTCATACGACATGTAGATTCCTTACAGCTAGATGCCAATCATCTGGGCTTTTTCGCGCCCTGAGCGAGAATTAATAGAAAGTACATACCCTGAGCGAGAATTCATAAAAAGTACATATACCACACCAGCAATCGTCGGACGGACAACAGCAGCAGCAGCTCACGCAGGCGGTAGCCGTCTCCGTGCCAGATGTTTGCCTCAGTGGCCGCCTTGCCCAGGCCGCGCCCCTGGCAGAAGTCCTGTGGGCAGTGAGCAGCTGTTCCACGCCGCACATAACAATATTGTCAGAGTCGACGTGGTTGCGGTCAATCGTGAGCACTTTGCAACTCCACGGGAACCTCAGGCCTCGCATAAATGTTTTACAACAAACACTCGGTCTGGAGTCCGCGACGCTGCGGCGCAGGGGTGCCCGGTCTTTGGGGCATGTGACTGGTGACCGGAACTCTCCAGTCATCATTGTAGGCATCAGGCACGCAAGGTGGCAAATCAGCCGCTTCCTGGGGATGGGCGTGTGGGAGCCATTCCTGAACTCGGCCTTGAAGTTCCCAAGGAACACGATGCGGCCACAGCCGGATTTGAACGTTGTGCACAGCTTGCTCATGATGCGTCCCGTGCACAATACGAGTTGAAGGCCAGCATATGCCGCTCTCTGGTGCAGTAGTGCCGCGTGCGCAGTGACATCGTGTTGTAGGTGACTGCGGTGCAATGGCTGCCGCAGTGGCGCCGAGCCTGCGCGCTCCCTAGGGATGTTTCCTCTGTGTGCGCCCAGGTGGTCAATGCAACGCATTTCAGTACCTAGCAGCTGCACGACAATCGGCATTTCTTAGTACACGAGCTAGCCTCACTGATGTGCTTTGATATACTGCTACAAAACTACACACCGCACCACTTTTAATGCCTCAATCCCACACGCCCGTGTACTGTGTGCAAGTCCATATCCAACTTGAATGGAAGCCTAGCCAGCAGCCAACGCAGTGGAAAGAAGTCCTGTCACGTACCCTAAGGCAGGAGGTCATGGCGTCATGCCTTATAAAGCACAAAAGCCACAAGAGGGTTAGGAAACTTTGAACCCTACTTAAACTGCTGCTCTACGTAGGGGTCGCCTCACTATATTGGTGAACTGCGCACACACCGTGCATCGCGGTGCTGCACACTGCGCGCTGCGATGCAGCACACTGCGCGTCGGCCCCCGGGGCAAGCTTGTTGTCATGAAAGGCTGCGCCTGAAATTTTTTTTTGTTGTGTGTGTGAAGCGTTGCTGCTGATGATGATGGTTCCGCTGCCGCTGCTGCCGCTGCAGGCGCTAATGGCTACATGCAGCAAGTGAGGGCTGTGAGGCTGCATCCTCAGGCTGGTCAACAGGCTACCCCCCCTCCTCCCCCCCTCCCCCTCCCCCTCCCCCTCCTGCGGCGCCCCTGGTAGCCTGACTGATCCACCCCTTGCCCCCCACCCATCATGCATACATAGCCCACAGCAGCAGCGCAGGCAGGCGCTAGTCCCGGTTAACCCAGACATGGGCTTCGGAGGCCTCTTTGCCACAGCCAGGGCCTCGGGCAGAACTCGATGGGGCGCTCCCCCTACAGCAGCAGCGCCACGCCGCACATGACGGTGTTATCAGCCCCAGCGTGGTCACGGTCGATGGCGCCTACGTCGCACGGCAACTCCTCGGGGACCTCAGGCCTCGCTTTTCCACAACGAAGTACCCTCTAACCTTAGGGTTTGCGGCGCAGGTGTGCCCGGTCCTTCGCGCAGGTGATTGAGCTCTGGAATTTGTCCGTCAGGTCCGTCGGCTCCAGGCACGCCAGATGGCTTATGAGCCGCTTCCTGGGGATGGGGCCGCGGGAACCACTCCCAAACTCTGCCTTCTCGAAGGAGAAAATGCGGCGCACGCGCGTGTTGCGTGGCCCGATGATGCCCTGGGCAACGCGGGCCACCGCCCGCTCGCGTGCACAACACAAGTTGAAATTTCGCATCCGCAGCTCAAACTTTGAATGCAGTAGTGGCGCGTTCGCACGGACAGAGTGTCGTACGTGACTGCAGCGTTATTGGCTGCCGCAGCGACGCCGGGCCTGCGGAGGGACATCGCCTCCGTGAACAGCGCCTCCGCCGCATGGAAGTGGGGGTCGTTCTTGGCGCACTTCTCAAAGTAATGCCGTGTGTTCTTGGCCAGCGCCTCAAATCTGGGGAGCATACAACAAAGAGGGTAGGGCTCAGAGGGGGGGGGAGGGTGAAGGGCTGCAGTGAGCCGCAAATCACTGATTGCATGCACTTGCGTACATCAAAATCCATGTCACAAACACCATTAACTCAGTCTGGCATTCCGATCTCAACTACTTGTATGATCGCCGACAGAAATTGGCCTCCATTCTCAACTGCTTCATGTTAGGCTCTGCCACCGGCATGCACCGTGCCCACTTTTGTCACTTGGCAAGCATTGCAATAGTGCATGCCAGAGTGGACTGCACGGTGCAAGTATTGCTCTGATTTCATGTTGGTCCTCCAACATGTGAATGACCAACTGCGCATCATTGCTTGTGACCAAGTACTTACTACTATAGCCTAGCAGGAATTATTTGTAATCACGACACGTGCAGTTGTGAAGGTACCGCTCTCTGCCGTTGTGCTACAATGCCTGCATCCCTCGCAGTCAAACGTAGCCGTGCATTTACAAAGTTCAATGTGCACTTCTGCTACTGCAGGCATTCACCCCTGCAAATCACAGGCTAGACCACAACGCCCGCTGTGAGACCTTAGACACCCTCCCCCAGTCCAAGCTCCATGATCGTCAGTGATTGAGCTATGGCTGAAAAGACAACTAACAGAGAGCCTGGTGTGTTACTCTGCGCGCAGAGCAATCTACAACACCCTTGGGACATACACAAGTCCAAACATCTGCTCTTGTCATCATTGCGGACTGCCGCATTGATAGCATGTACGACTATCACAATGGGAGCCCTCATTACACCAATTGCTCTGACTGTCACCATCGTGAAGGCTAGGCCATGAATTGTGTAGTAACCATACGCCGCCGCATACAATGATACGCTGTACCATTACGCAAATGCTGCGCGTCTCCACGTGCACACTGCTTGTGCAACGTCTGCGTCACTCTGTCCCTTGGTCCTGCACGCCTCGTGCTGCGACTGGGACGACCGCACGCGCACGCCACGGTCCCTGTTCAAAGCTGCAATGCCGCCTGTGGCATTCCGATGCTTGGAGATGTGTGGGCGGGCGCCCGCCATAGCCGCACGTGCCGTGTGCTGCTCCTCGCCAGTGCTGTCCGCACTGCTGTTTGGAGACCTCGTCGTCCAGGGGATCGCCCTCCCCCACTGATGATGCCTCGCCAGCTGCGCCATCGTCAGCAGCTTCGCCACCACCAGCAGCAGTGGGTGCTCCTGCTGAACTTTTCCGCCAGGCAAACCTGAGAGAATGCCTCGTACGCTGGTGATCATGCTGATCGCGCCAGCCGTATCCGTGTGACACGTCTTCAGCAGCTGCCTGTGCTGAGCCGATGGTATGCACGCTGGCACGCCGGGCTCAGACGACGTCGGAGGCTGCATGAAACTGCCAAGTAGGCACCAGCCGCTCGTGTCCTGAGCTCTGGACCTATCAGTTGATGCTATTGCTGCAGCTGCGGCAACAAAAGCAGGTTGCTTTACAGCCGGTGGCGCCACCCCTGATGGCACGCCAACCTTGGCAAAGAACCTTTCAACAAAGAAGTTACGCACAGGACGATCCTCCTGCTTCGCTCGTCCGACCCTCTCCTGCCCCCAGCTGTCGTCATAAGACACTGCAGCAAGACCTGGAATCGGCCCATGGGTTCCCCTGGAACCGCAAACTGCTTCTCCGTAGTTCGCGAGCGTAGACCGCGTGCTCGCCGAACTCTTGAAGCTGGGCACATCGTACGCAAACGCCACCACCACTTCTGCACCCGCGCCTGTAGCCGAGCCAGTTATTTGGAGTGGGTTTATCCTCAGTGCTGCTACAGCCGCCGATCCTGCGCCTGCAGCGAACACTTGTGTTGTCGTGGTCTTGCTGCCCTTGGCAGCTAACCTTAGAAGCTCCCGAAGCCGAAGGCTCATAACCCTTGGCAATACGCACAGGCCGTGCAGAGAGGAGACAAAGGTAGACCTGCCGCAGGCAGCCCGCAGGCGCCAGCGTAGGCGCCGTGCCAGACCAGACCAACAAACAGTAGTATTTACTAGGAGAATCTCAGAGAAATGCAACCGTTATGTAACGACCATTCTCACCATGTAGTCGCAAGTACGTCATCACACAACATGCAACTGATCAGTGCTGGCACTGAATCATACACTAGAATATGAGTGAGGTCCATATTCCAACAAGACATGTGTGCTGTGCGCGGCCAGGGTTAATGTGTGTGAAGCCAATCAGCAGCCAGCGCTGAAAGAAGGGCTAGGGCAGCAGCATGCTGGAAGCAGTGGTCAAGAGCATAAGTAAAAAGCACGTGCACCGACTACAGCTACCCCCAGACTGACCACTGCAGCATCTGGTTGGCGCTGAAATTAGTGGGACTCACTTGAAGTCCGCGGTCCTGGACTCGACCGCTGTCCCCTTGAGGTCCGCAGCGGACAGGCCTGGGCTCAAGATTCCACGGATGCTGACCGCAATTGACTTCTGGCCGGGGTCCACACCGATGGCCTCGATCGTATACACCCCAGGGATCTCACCGCTGCAAAGAGGAGCAGCAGCGACGCGTACCACCCGCAGTTGTCAGTGCAACCAGCATTGTCTAGGGGCTCAGCCAGGGTAAGGACAAGCCCGAGCTCAGTCCAACTAGCGTTAGGGCTAGGTCATAGTGTTAGTATCAAGGGTGCGAGGCCAGCAAGCCATAGACATGGGTGGCATCTGCACTGCGCTGTTTGGCAGCTGCTAGTACTTCACTCTTCATCACCACTCATGTGACCGCCAGACATGCATGTTCAAGCACGCAATTCGAGAGCCTCAAACTGACAGTAGGCTTCTCGTCCATCTTTCTTGCTTTACTCTCCCAACCCATTAGTCTGACAGTCCTGCACAAGTGTACTCTGCCAGGCGACCATGCGAGGCTATGGGGCTGCCAGCGCGGCGCTCTTCGTGCTGGCCGCATTCAGCGCGCAAGACCCGACGGCTGCCGCGAAAGTCTGCCGCTGTTTGAGCTGACGATGCTGAGTGGGGTTCCTCTGGCTCCAACGACACCTCCTGCCCGCAGCCTGTGTGCCCGGTAAGTCAAGCACCGAGTAGGGTAGTAGATCCGCTTCGCTGCGGCAGTCTGCGCAGCCATTTAATGCCGTGCAAAGCTGCAGATTTAACTTTGAATCTATTGATGTTTAAATTTTCAGTGACAGTCGTGGCCCTCGCCAGCCGGGGCCGATCCGCATCCGCCGCTCCCCGTAGATGTAGTAATCGCAAAGCCTGTTTCATCATGTGCTCAGCCCGTGCGGTCCAGGACATGATGTAAATCTTCCACAGTGCCTTCCGCCTAGGCTTTCACTGATGGCTTTTGAAATCAGATCCTAACAGTATATCTTGTAGGCATGATGCTTGTTGCTTTGAACGGCATTCAGCCTGTCAGCAAATGGCAAAGGCGCGTGTCACTCACTGACTATAGTCTTATCAGGCTGGCGTCAAAAGCCTGGATCACCATGCTAGTCTACCCCCTAGCTTCAGTCAGCCTGAGCCTCTGAGCATGCCGGATCTGATTCAAGCAACTTTGAATCTCATATTGGAATGACCAGACGCAACCCCCCGGAGCTTAAAAGCCAGACATTCACAGTGACTGTCGCCATGACAGCCTGAGCGCCCCTTGGTCAAATTATTGGCCCGGGAGCCTTAAAGTTCACGTGAGACTTGGAAGTCTGAATGTTTTCTTGAACCAGGTGGCACCAACCCATGGCACCACAGTCACCCCCCTAGGGCTTTGCTAAGCCCAACAACAGGGAAGCAACCATGACTTCACTATGCGTGATCACGACACGACACAAGTGCAAGACTTGCACACTAGTACTTGCAAAGTGTCTCCGAGAGTCTCACCCAGCGCACATGCACATGTGCATGTGCAATGCACGGCAAACAAACATGAAAGCTATGCTGCTGCGATGCAGTGCTCTCAAACGCAGCAACCTGTGCCTTGTTACATACCACACAGAAACCAAGTGCCTTGCGGTGCCGTACGCTCTGTGCCTTACGTGTCAGCACGAAGTGACAGCAAATAGTGCTTCCCCTAAGGCTCAGCAACCCAGAACACCCTCAGACGCGGTGCCTGCTTGCGTGCGGGGGCAGCAGACTGCACAATAGTATACCGATGATCTCCCCTCCATGCCACTTCGTATACACTGCACCGTCAGAAGCAGTCATCTGGTAGACCACCGTGATCTGCACAGCAGTGCTGAGCAATGCCTTGCTACTGGGTGGCAATACGACAACATGTGCGCTGCGCGCAAGCTCATATGACCCACAATCATACACAGCTAAGACGCCTCCGATGCCACTGTCGAGATATTGTGCTCAGATGCAGTCCTTCAGAGGTCTGTCACCTATCGAGACTTGCAGCCTGAAGCAGACATCCGTAGTGTATGCGCAAGAGTGGTGAAATGCCCCCATTCCCAGGAGAGTCATGACTGGGTGCGCTTTCCTATGCGTTCAGTAGAACAGCATTTTTCTGCAGTACTATACTGCCATAGTTGAAGTTGACAATCCTACTTCAACTTCACAGTTGAACTTGAAGTTGGGCATCGGCCATATGTTGATTAGGGTTCGGCCCATCCGGGCTAGGTCTCGGCCCTTCGGGACATCGGCCCATTGTATCAGGCCGGTTCTATGGAGTTCGGCTTCTCTGGAGTTCGGCACCAAGCAAGGTTGCCTCACTCTCACCAATTCACTTCCTTCAAAACACGGCATAGCCAGAGTCTCTTCTTCTGCCACGTGTTGCCACTGCACAAGGCCTGCCAACACAAGACTGAAGCACTTCCAGCCTAGCTCCACAGAGAGGTACGTTAGGGCACATAGAGCACGCAAGCCACGCAAGGACTGGTACTGGGGCATACGCCTGACATAGTCCTCCTTGGTGCGATACTGTTGCTGCTCTCCCCTACTCACCTCGTTCGTGTGAGTGTGCGCCTTTGCGCGAACGGCTAGGAACTTGCCAAGTCTGAGGCAATCGCAACCTGCAGAGAGGCATCCGCGCTCTTGATTCTGCAACGCTTCCGACATGGTCACACCGATAGAGAGCAAGGATGCACTCAAGCTGCCGCCCTTCAGCGGCAAGCAAGAGCACTGGAGACAGTGGTCCGCGAAATTCGCGTCGAGGGCTGCGTTAGTAGGGACCTATGAGGCCCTCACCAGTCCCATGGAGCCGTCGCAGCGGGAGAACCTGGCAGCAGGCGCCAAGGCCAAGCGCGACAGGCTGGAGACGCAGGCGTACGCGGAATTACTACTGTGCTGCTCGGACCTGGCCTTCTTCATTGTCGAGGGCACCGCGTCAGGCAACGACCGACCGGCGCGAGCGTGGGCAGCGCTCAACGACAAATATGAGGTGAAGTCATCTGCGCGCAAGACGGAGCTGCGCAGATTATTTTCAACTACCGTCATGTCAGCGGACCAAGATCCGGACGACTACATCATGCAGCTCGACTACATCCGTCGGCAACTCAAGGACAACGGCGTCAACATCAGCGACTCCGACTTCGTCACCGACATCGTCGTCAAGCTCCCCATGATCTACTCCGAGCTCATCACCCTCGTCGAGCAAGATTTGGACAACCTCAGCCTCAGCGACCTGCAGATCAAGCTGCGGGCGTTTTATCGGCGCAAGATCATCACGTCTCCCAGCGCGGACCCGTCGGAGTCCGCTCTTGCCGCTCATCATGCGCAGCGCACGGGTGGCGCTAGCGGAGTGGCCCCCGCTAATCGCGGAGGGCCCGCGGCAGCTGGTAGTAAGACAAGATGCGCGCACTGCAACAAGCTGGGACATACCATCGACAAGTGCTTCGCATTGCACGGCAAGCCCCCGGGGCGGACCCCGAGGAAGCATGGCGGCCGTAGCACCTTTAAGGGCAAAAACAGCGGAGGTGGGAGCGACGACCAGAGCAGCAATGGCGACAACACGCCAGCTAACGTGGGCTTCATGGCGATCAACGCCTCATCATCAGCCCCTACAGCAGCCGAGGAGTGGATCATCGACTCTGGCTGCACCAGTCACATGACCAGCTCGACCCAGGGCATGGTAAACGTTCGCCCATTCAAGACTGCCGTAACGTTGGCAGACGGCAACCTGGCGCAAGCTACACACATTGGCGATCTTCCCGGCTTCATCGGCGACCAAGCAGTCACGCTCTTCGACGTCGCCATCATTCCCTCTATGGGCACCGCCAACCTGCTCTCAGTCACCAAGGCGGTCAGCCGCGGCATCAAGTTCGTCTTCGACGGCAAGGAAACTGGATCAAAGGCACTTTACGCCAATTCTTGCTTCGCTCTCGACAGAGAGGCTCGAGGCCTGTGGACCTTGCCTATTCGGCGTGCCAACAGCACGTCGACCATCAACAAGCCGGCGGCAAACACCAAACCCGGCCAGTCCATCGGAGTGCAGCAGGAGGTATGCTCTTTCGCTAGCATGGCGGAGCCAGGAGGAGGGCATCACATCAAGCTAGAGGTGCACCTCTGGAGTCCAGAGCCGGAACGCAGTCTTGCTGCTGAATCGGGTAAGCAGCAACTGCTGGAGCCGCACTTTATCAAGGCTGCCGAGTCGGCTATGCAGCACATCCCGGAGCCGTACAGCCAGGCAGCCACAACAGCTAGCCAGCTATACAAGGAGCCGCGCACTATTTTCGCTACCAAGTCGGCTAGGCAGCGAAGCGCGAGCACACTAGAGCCAGAGGGGGCTCAACTCAAACTAGCACGGCAACCACTCAGGGCGCTCTCAGTGCAGACTTCACAACACGTCTCGGACGTCATTGCAGACTTCACAACACGTCTCGGACGCAACAAGCCATCAAACGCAAGCGAGCGACGCTAGTGCCAATATCGGAGGGAGCAAGGAGGCGCAAGGCGATAAGCGACTTATGCCGCCACCTGGAGCACCACCGGCACCCCAGAGCGGGACCGGCGACCGCGGCGGGCTTCTCCGGTTCTTCTCCCAGTGGCACGCGCAGGTCGAAGGCATTGACTTCTTCGAGACCTACGCTCCAGTAGCAGCCATCACTACGGTCAGGACCCTCCTTGCGACAGCGTCATACTACGACTGGGAGCTGGAGCAAATGGACGTCGACACAGCCTTTCTCAACGCACCTGTCGAAGAAGAGATCTACGCCGCTATACCTCCCGGCTACCACGAGACCTCCTCCTCAGGCGCATCACTTGTCTACCGGCTTCGGCGCAGCCTATACGGTCTCAAGCAAGCGCCCAAGAACTGGAACTCAGTCCTGAACCAGTGGCTGGAGCACGACTTCGGCTTCAAGCGGTCATCAGTGGATAGTATTACGTGCCTGTACACCTACTTTCAGGAGAACCACAACCTCTTTGTGGTCGTATACGTCGACGACATCATCCTCGCGTCCAACAGCAGCGGTCTACTACAAGCGTTCAAGGACAGCATCAGCCAAACCTTCAACGTCAAGGAACTCGGGCAGCTGGAGCACTTCCTCGGCAACCACATTTGGCGAGATCAAGCGACTACTCACCATGGACCAGACTACCTACATCAAGACCATCCTCGAGAAGTTCAGCCTTGGGAGCAGCAAGGCCGTCATCACGCCCTCTGCCGATGGACCACTCTCAAAAACAATGGCTGCTTCTACATCGACAGATGCATCATTCATGGCATCAATACCATACCGGAGCGCCGTCGGATCACTGCTCTACTTAGCAGTGGTTACCAGACCGGACATCAGCAACGCCGTGCGCGAGGTATCTCGCTTCATGCACAACCCTGGGCGTGCGCATTGGCAGGCATGCCTGCGCATTTTCAGGTACCTCAACGGCACACGAGAGTTCCGGCTTCGGTACGACTTCTCCATAGCCGACAGCTTCCACCTCAGCGGCTACTGCGACGCTGACCACGCTGGAGACATCGACACACGCAGGTCCACCACAGGTTACCTGTTCACTCTTGGCGGCGCGGCCATTTCTTGGTGCTCAAGGCTGCAAGACACAGTGGCGCTTTCATCAACCGAGGCGGAATACATGGCGCTCACAGAAGCATGCAATGAAGCCATCAACTACTCAGCAACCTCGGCATACCTCAAACCAAGGCGACCACCATCTTCGAGGACAATCAAGGAGCCATCAAGCTGGCGTCCAATCCCATGCACCACCGCCGCACCAAGCACATCGACCGCAAGTATCACCACATTCGTGACCACATCGCCGCCCGGACCATCCAGCTGGAGGACGTCAACACCAAGAAGCAGCTGGCGGACAGCCTGACCAAGGGCGTAGGCAGCAAGCAGCACGCTGCGGGAGCTTACCTCTGTCATCTTCGTCGAGGCATGAGGTAATCGGGTGTACATAACAGCATCAGACCTCGTTTGGCCTGAGAGGGGGTGTCGAGATATTGTGCTCAGATGCAGTCCTTCAGAGGTCTGTCACCTATCGAGACTTGCAGCCTGAAGCAGACATCCGTAGTGTATGCGCAAGAGTGGTGAAATGCCACCATTCCCAGGAGAGTCATGACTGGGTGCGCTTTCCTATGCGTTCAGTAGAACAGCATTGTTCTGCAGTACTATACTGCCATAGTTGAAGTTGACAATCCTACTTCAACTTCACAGTTGAACTTGAAGTTGGGCATCGGCCATATGTTGATTAGGGTTCGGCCCATCCGGGCTAGGTCTCGGCCCTTCGGGACATCGGCCCATTGTATCAGGCCGGTTCTATGGAGTTCGGCTTCTCTGGAGTTCGGCACCAAGCAAGGTTGCCTCACTCTCACCAATTCACTTCCTTCAAAACACGGCATAGCCAGAGTCTCTTCTTCTGCCACGTGTTGCCACTGCACAAGGCCTGCCAACACAAGACTGAAGCACTTCCAGCCTAGCTCCACAGAGAGGTACGTTAGGGCACATAGAGCACGCAAGCCACGCAAGGACTGGTACTGGGGCATACGCCTGACATAGTCCTCCTTGGTGCGATACTGTTGCTGCTCTCCCCTACTCACCTCGTTCGTGTGAGTGTGCGCCTTTGCGCGAACGGCTAGGAACTTGCCAAGTCTGAGGCAATCGCAACCTGCAGAGAGGCATCCGCGCTCTTGATTCTGCAACGCTTCCGACAGCCACGCTACTTCTCCGCCTTGCGCAGCTCCCGCCTGATGATCTCCATGCCAGCACCGTCGATTGCAAAGTCATCATGATGATCGTGTAGGTTGGCGGCGCAGCTCAGTGTATTCCAGTTCTCGCGCAACGCCGTAGGGCACGCGTCCATGTTGAATGCATCCTCCCAAGAGTTGGCGACGTCGCCCTCCCAGCGCACAAGGTACTTAGGGTTAGGGTTAGGGTTAGGGTTAGGGTTAGGGTTAGGGTTAGGGTTAGGGTTAGGGTTAGGGTTAGGGTTAGGGTTAGGGTTAGGGTTAGGGTTAGGGTTAGGGTTAGGTTAGGGTTAGGGTTAGGGTTAGGGTTAGGGTTAGGGTTAGGGTTAGGGTTAGGGTTAGGGTTAGGGTTAGGGTTAGGGTTAGGGTTAGGGTTAGGGTTAGGGTTAGGGTTAGGGTTAGGGTTAGGGTTAGGTTAGGGTTAGGGTTAGGGTTAGGGTTAGGGTTAGGGTTAGGGTTAGGGTTAGGGTTAGGGTTAGGGTTAGGGTTAGGGTTAGGGTTAGGGTTAGGGTTAGGGTTAGGGTTAGGGTTAGGGTTAGGGTTAGGGTTAGGGTTAGGGTTAGGGTTAGGGTTAGGGTTAGGGTTAGGGTTAGGGTTAGGGTTAGGGTTAGGGTTAGGGTTAGGGTTAGGGTTAGGGTTAGGGTTAGGGTTAGGGTTAGGGTTAGGGTTAGGGTTAGGGTTAGGGTTAGGGTAGGTTAGGTTAGGTTAGGGTTAGGGTTAGGGTTAGGGTTAGGGGGTTAGGTTAGGTTTAGGGTTAGGGGTAGGTTAGGGTTAGGGGTATAGGGTTA